>JAEIGQ010000209.1:0-578534 GCA_018904275.1 Lordiphosa clarofinis
TATATATATAAAAAAGTTCAACCTGACTAATTGACTGACTGACTGACTGACTGACTGACTGACTGGTGACCGTCGCACAGCCTAAACCATAAAAGATAGGAAGATGAGATTTTCGCAGTAGTTTTATCATATGCTGAAAGTGAGTACTAAGAACGAATTTTAGAAAATTCTGTCGGCAAATGTGGAAAATTCGCGGAAAACTTTTGTATGAAACTTTTTTGTTTTTCATCCGATCAAGTTCAAACTCATTTTCACAGATCTATATGAAAATTCAACAACAACTGCATACCAATCTTCCTGAAAATTCACCCCGCTGGGTGGAAAGGTGGGTGGACAAGGTTGAATGGGAGAAACTTTAGTTGCCAGCGATTAGCGCCAAACTCATTTTTAAAATTACACATAACAAAACACAAGTTGTAAGCATAACATAATTTGACACGTGTTTTCCCGATTTTGGAAAATCCGCACACGAGGAAATTGGCCGGAAAATTCTAAATCTAAAAAAGTATTTATCATACGATTGGCTTGAAACTCGGTTTGTAAGTATAGAATGCGAAATAGTATAAAATGTTATATTTCGAATTTGGAAAATTTGACCTGACGGTCGAAAAATTCCCGGAAAATTCTGCATAAAAAAAACTATTTTTCATCCGATTGGCTTGAAACTCGGTTTGTAAGGACAAAATACGAAATAATTTGAAATGTGATTTTTCAATGTCGGAAAAGCCGCCCACGAGGAAAATGGCCGGAGAATTCTGCATGCAAAAAATATTTTTCATACGATTGCCGGATGCTCACTGGGAAGTAAATGGGATGTGGGTGGAAAGTTGTTTTGGAAGTGGGTGGAAAGTGGGTGGTAAGTGGATGTAAAGTGGGTGGAATGTATCGGGAAGTGGGACGAATGTGGGTGGGATGTTAATGGGAAGTGGGCGGGAAGTCGACGGGAAGAGGGCGGAAAGTGTGTGGTATGTGGGTGGAAAGTGGGTGGAATGTGGGTGGAATGTAGGTGCAAAGTGGGCGGGGATGTGGGCGGGAAGTGGGTGTGATGTAGGTGGAAGTGGGTTGGATAGAAATGGGAAGTGGGTGGGATGTGGGTGGAATGTGCTGTAAATGTGGAGGATGTGAGTGAGGTAAATGGGAAGTGGGTGGGATGGGTGGAATGTGGCGGTAAGTGGGAGGGGATGTGGGTGGAATGTGGGAGGGATGTGGATGGGATATAAATGGGAAGGGGGTGGGATTGGGGGGGGAAGTGGACGGGAAAAGGGCGGGAAGAGGGCGGGAAGTGTGTGGTATGTGGGTGTCAAGTGGGTGGAATGTGGGTGGGATGTAGGTGCAAAGTGGGCGTAAAGTGGGTGGGATGTGGGTTTGGATGTGGGTGGGATGTAAATGGGAAGTGGGTGGGATTTGGGCGGTAAGTGGACGGAAAGAGGGCGGGAAGTGTGTGGTATGTGGTTGGCAAGTGGGTGGAATGTAGGTGCGAGGTGGAATGTGGGCCTGAAGTGAGTGGTAAGTGGGTGTGCGTTTGTTCTATACTGTTGAAGGCGCAGCGAAGCGTGACGGGCTATTTGCTAGTTCTATTATATAAACATTTATCACTATTTTAGGGGTAGAATACTTAGTATACAGTTTCTGAAAAAATAAAATAAAGATAATAAAGGCTTGGCTTGAAGGCCGTTTGCCTGACGTTCTCCTGTGTTTCGCGCTCGAGTACTGGACTAAGCTGTTCTCTGCCTTCGAGTACTACACACAGCTTCCCCGATCTTCCCAAGATGCACTCATTTCCGCAAGAATATTGAAACCCATCCTCAGTTCATCCCATTAAGCAGCGAAATACAGTCCCCTATCTCTAGGGGATGCCTACCGAAGTATGGACTCCTGAATTCTGCTAGCGTAAATTGCAGAATTGTAAATTGCTCGCATTGGTCATTATATCTTCCGCTGTAAAAAGTGAAATTTATGTCAAACAGTCGTGGCAATTGTTTGTTTCATTTAGATAATACTCTGTGCTTATGTCTGGACTGACTTTGGCGTGCATGGGACTCGAAAAGATCTCGTTCGTGTTGATTTGTTGCATTAAAGTTTTGCTCGTTGCAAATGGTGTTAGCGTTACACCCAGATTCCGAAATTCTCGTACCGCTTTCAGCTCTTTTCCATTCAGGAACCACAACTTCTTTGTTTTTATTATCTTTATTTTTGACTTATTACTATTTATTTGGAGACTTCACTTTTGACAGAAGCTGTGTGAGGCGTTTATCATGCTCTGCAGTTGAGTGGCATCTTTCGTTAGTTATAATTTTTAACCTTTTAATCGCTCTTGACCAACTATTACTCCTCCTGGTAGCGATGACACAATATCGTCGATATAGAGTGCAAAGGGAGGGTGCTTAGGAGGCAACCCTGTTTTACACCCCGATTTGTGAAGAACGGTTCAGCGAGTTGGTTTCCATACCATTCCCTTATATAACTAGAGGCTCCGAATCATATCATTTTAAAAGATTTCTTGATTTCTTGTTTGAAATCAACCAAGAAAGTATAAATTTTCCGTTTTCTTTGCTAGAAAACATTTGCGATTGCCGATAACACGAAAATACTGTCTACTGTTGAATACGATTTTTGGGACCCTGATTGGTACTCGCTGAGCAGGCCGTGATCGTCGAATCAATCGGTCAGACGGTCGAGAATAATTAAAGTGAATATTTTCGTGGACACATTTAGAAAGGGGATTCTCCTATAATTTCCATAATTTCCACCATGTTTATAGATGGGGTAGATGATGTCTTATCGAAAGCTGACGTGCACTTCTCCTCTGTTTCAGTTTAGGGTTGTCGATATTTCTCAAAATATCAATATCGATAATATCAAAAATCCAAATTTTCAATATCGATATTCAATATATCTCCTCCAAAAAACATCGAAATATCAATATTATAGTTATTTTCTAAAGCTTAGGAAAACTGAACGTCATCACCATAAAACTGCTAGTGACTATTTCTAGAGACCGTTATATCTAATATATTCAACAGTTTCCAATAGTTTTCTGAAACTACACTGTACATTTTTTCAAAGCAAGAGTTTTTTTTTTTTTTTAAATTAAAAGCGTGTACTTAAAAGAGTTAAAAATTTAGTTAGTCACATAACTTCGTATAAGTAAGGCTTCTGTTCAAAATTTTTCTGATATTAAAGCAGTTTAAAAGGGTTTTATTCATGTGACGAACTAAATTTCTATCTTGTCTGAGTGAAGCCTTTAAAGACTTAAAGATTATGCTTAGAAAAAATATCAAGTGAACAATTTAAGAGAACCTGCAGACAGCATGAACAATTCATCCGCAACAGCTCCCCATATGCAATTGTTATACCCGTTACTCGTAGAGTAAAAAGGGTATACTAAAGTCGTGCAAATGTATGTAACAGGCAGAAGGAATCATTTCCGACCATATAAAGTATATATATTCTTGATCAGCATCAACAGCCGAGTCGATATAGACATGTCCGTCTGTCCGTCCGTCCGTCTGTCCGTCTGTCCGTCTGTCCGTCTGTCTGTATGAACACCTAGATCTCAGAGATGGTAAGAGATAGAGGTTTGACATGTATGGGACAAATGCTTCTTTTTTCTGCACGCAGATCAAGTTTGTTTCAAATTTTGGCCACGCCCACTCCCGCCCCCGCAATTTGGAAAAAACGTTATATCTTCTACAGTTTTGAAGATAGACGATTCGTTTCTTCTAGAGATAATTAGTAATTAGCAAAATAAATCGGATGAACGGTTCTCAAGTTATGAGCAAAATTAAAAAATGTTGCATACTTTTTGGATGGTCACCCTAGAGAACGCAGGAACACTGTTAATTATGTTTTCCATGAGTAACGGGTATTTCGAAGTCGGTTAGAGCCGACTTTAACTTACGCTCTCGTTTTTATATTGGCCATGCCTCCCTTCGCACCGCAAATTGATAAAAACGTCATATCTCTCATATTATTTTATATAGATGGATTGTGGCTTCAACGCATATTTAGTAATCAGCATTATATATCGTTTTGCCAAAGAAATCATAAAGATCACATGAACTATACTCGAGTTATAAGGAAAACAAACAATTATGATGGGCAGCACTGATCGAATTTTGGCTTTCTTGTCAGTTCGTGTGGTCTCTAACTTAAATTAAATGTATACAATCTTTCGGGGTACAGAGTATGTTATAGTTGGGCTTGACCGACGTTCTTTCTTATTTCTCATTATACTCTGTACCAAAGGTAAATAGAGTATATTAAGTTTGTGCAAAAGTATGTAACAGGCAGAAGGAATCATTTCCGACTATATAAAGTAAATATATTCTTGATCAGCATCAACAGCCGAGTCGATATAGTATGAGTATGAACAAACAGATCTTAGAGATGGTAAGAGATAGAGGTTTGACATGTATGGGACAAATGCTTCTAATACTTGCAGGCAGATCAAGTTTATTTTCAATGTTTGCCACGCCCCTTCCCGCCCCCGCAATTTGGAAAAAACATTTTATCTCTTACAGTTTTAAAGATAGACGATTTAGTTAGTAATTAGCAAAATGTATCGATTGCTGAAGAAATGATATCGATCGGATGAGCTGTTCTCAAGTTATGAGCAAAAAAGGAAGTCACCCTCCCCCCACCCCCTCCCACCCTTTTACAACTAACACCACATTATATTAGGAGAGAGAGAGAGAAAAGTGGGAGAGAGAGATAGAGAGAGACTTAGAGATGAGCGCAGCACCAGCATTGAGTTCAGCTTCAACTCCAGGTACAGAGTATGTTATAGTCGGGCTCTACCGACTTTCTCACTTGTTCAGTTTACAAAATTTCAAATATCTTTGGGAGGTAAATGCTTTTACCCCATTATCGATTAACAAATGACCTTTTTTTCAGGTGGTTGTCTATTCGGTCATTAAGCAAGTTAGTCAGAGTTAATATTATTATGTTTTCCCAATTCTACTTGAAGATTACTTTCATTGCAAGGCTCACCCACTTCCAAGGCGCATTCACATAACCGATTTCTCAATTCAATTAAATATGTTTTTTCTGCGCTTTTCTTTTTTGCCAAACAAAAATGCCTTTCAACGTAACAATTTTACTCTTGTTTTGGTCCAGGGCATTAACCACATGGAGCCGGGCATTTAATGGCGACAATTCGCATACGCCCAGAAAACAGCAAAGAAACGAACCCGAAAATAAAAAGGTTAATTGAGGAAACATCAGCGAAACGGGCGTGATGTGGATGTGAAGAGCATCGCCCAGGTTGAGAGCCCTCGATTTGATTTGAGCACAACATAAGGAGGTCACGGGGGTCGGCCATAGGCAGCGTTTACCGTGCCCTGTCAGCGTCTGGCAGTGGCAACTTGAACCGCCTTTGGGGGCCATCTGCTGTTGAGATAGAGAGCGGTTAGAGTTGGGGTTGCGGAAAGGGGAATGGAACTCCTCCCGCCGCCTGCCTGCCAATTGGAAACAATACCGTTTCGCTTGTTTCTGCTCGGTTCCGTTTGATTTACAATGCAACGACAAAAAAAGTTGGAGAAAAACCACAAAACAAGACAAACGTTTGTCTATTGATTGTACGTAGTTGTTGTTGGCCACTTTGTGGTAGGTGGAGTGAGCTGGGCCAACAACATGGACGCCATCATCGCCGCTGTTGTTTGTGAACAGAAAATATTTCGTTTTTGCCCGCACGAAACTCAAATCGCAGCTCCAGCTCCAGGTCCAGGTCCAATGGGAGGAAAGCCACTGCCTCGCCAAAAACAACAAAAGTGTAACACAAAATACGTGAGTCGAACTCCAACGGTTCGGGTACGGGTACGGGTAGGAGTCCATCGTTGTTTCCTATTTTCAATTTTTATTTTTATTTCTCCCTCCCGAGGAACGTGAGCTGGGCGGGCGGGCGTTCCATTTGCTTACTTATTTTATCGGTCTCCATTTTTATAGCAAAACTTGTAATTTTCAACCCAAGATTCGATCTTGTTTCAATTGAGAAGTTCGAGAGCTCGGCCCTATCCCCACCAGAAGCAATAACACAGATCATTGCTCAATCAAAAAGCGTCCACGGTGCTCACGATTGTGCCACTTATTCGGCCAGTGGATACCCGATAGATGGGCTTAACTATGAGCTTGATGATTGGTCGTACTTGTTGGGAACGCAGAGTGGGGTACCAGAAGGGATGGGAAGCTGTCATGAGCTGCATCGTTTTGATATCAAACTACGCTCGATTAAATTTGCTGTTTTAATGAAATCATAAATTATGCCGCCATTGCTGCGCACCTCTTAGACCATCAACTGCACAGTAGGTTGAGTCCGACGTAAATTGGTTCACTGAGTATCTCAAAATTTGCCCTTATTTGGAAGAAACTTCTTTAATCGTTTTTTTAAAATCAAATCTGTTACCAATTCCAATCAATCGAATCGATAACAATTATTTATCGAAAGAAATTGTCAGCGCAAAAAATGTATTTTTAAAGTCAAACAGATTTGCAATTATATAAAAATCGACTGACCAAGACACAAATTTCTATTTCTTAGGCATAACCGATTTCTCACCTTGGTAATTAAAATAGGTACTTAATTCATTTTCATTTATTGTACAATCGGGCTTGACCAACTCTCTTAGTTTTTTGAGATAAGATTTTTAGCCCTCACGGACTTACGGTCCGGTACGGCGGACTAGTGTATTCATCCACCATATCACAGTTCGACAAAATCCAACTTTTTTAAAAACCCGGCCTAAGTACCTTAAATTAAGCTCTGTAAGCTTCACCTCATACCAAGTTCTTCAAAAGAAGCCTAGGTTCGCGTTTTATGGGGGACAACGACAAAACTTTTAACTTCGCTTTTAATGGTTTTAGATAAAATACTCCAAAATTCAGCACATGTTCACATGACCATTGGGAACAGAATATAAAAAATTCACTTTAATCGTGCAATCGGTTAAGGTACCTTTAGATGGAGTTAAGGGGTATTCTCCATGTCGAATTCATAAAAATTCTTATAATTCTGTTTGTTGTATTATAATTCTTAATATATTAAGAACGGATTAAAGTAAACAAAAAAATCTTACTGCTTCGATTCGAGGGCTGCTGAAAAAGTTCTCGGCCGTCAAAGTGGAGGGTCCGAAAAAAGTTTAGTTGGAGTATCGTGCTCAATTTAATCTCGGGTATTTTTGGACCAAGCCGAGTTCAAAAGCGATCTTTTTATGGTCAAAACTTGACTCTGAAGATTGCTGATGGAGGTCGTTCGGTTATTCGTTACGAATTAAGAAAATTATTTATATTTACTATATATATCAACTTACATAATTCTTATGATTCAAGAATGAGCAATTGAAGTATGAGATAATGTATAGCTTTTAATTCAAGAATCATTGTCTTGATGTATACATTTTTCGTTCTTAGATCAAGTTATGACTTTTGGATAAAGAAATTGGTCATCTAATCAAGATCTTGGATTAAGCATTTCCGTACTTCTTAAATAAAACAATTTGCTTGCCAAACTTAACTTTTAACATTATTGATCGCAGAAAAAGCGAGATTTTACCAAACGATAGGGCTTTAGGACTTTAAATCATTTAAAATTATTTTCCCTAACCTCAACCCACTGTGCAAAATTCATAGTTGGGTCCGTGTCTGTGGCCCAAGTCATAGTCCATTTGGCCAGCTGACCGCCCCGGCTGCTGTCTGTTTGGTCAGAAACCTATTTGCGGTTTAATCGAATTTACTGTCAGGCACTCCGCAACAATGTGGACATGAATAGACCTGGACCTGTGGACCTGGACCCGGGCACATCACTTGTTGCAATTGGCTGGCACTAACCACCGATCTCCGTGGCCGTTTGTAGTTATTAGGTAAAACCAAATTCGGCATTTCGTTGTCGCTGGCATTATGATTGCATATTTCATTTCGGCTTTGGTTTTTTGGGCAACAAAGCCAATTTTCGTTGCAGCTCCCCTGGCCAGCGATTTTTCCGCCTTTTCGTCATTAAATTTTAATTGTGTTTTGTGCGGACGCCCATTTCCAGTTGAGGCTAAGCGGCCCGGGATCGATTGCGTTTAGTCGCCGCGGCGACTCGCTAGAGCTTTGGCTCTGGCATTGGCTTTGGGAGTGCTAACTGTTTGCGCAAACAACACAAACGGTGCGCTGTTTGTACGGTCAACAGCTCGGCTTTAAGCCCGGCCTTTTGTTTTCATTTGCAATTTGTGGCTAGAAGACTGACTTGCAGCAGTTGGTCATAGACTTGGAGTCTTACTTCTAATTAGAAATTCTTTACGCTTCGTTCTCGGCGCTGGGCGGCTGTCCGTTCTCTTAATTTTTTTTAGCATTTAAGCGTTAAACTTTGTTTGCCCAGCCAATGGCTGCGTGTAAATAGAAAACAGACAAAAGCCGTTTGGGTCAACAAACAAACAATGTCCGAAAGGCACACAGCACAAAGAAGCGTGAAGAAATGATTTTTAGTTACGTTTTGTTTGGAATTCCATCAAACGCAAAACCAATATGCGTTTTTATAAGCCATGAAATTATAATTTGCCTTTCGAGTGGTGGTAAGTGGCCAAGTGACTGCAGATAACACTCACACTCTGCGTATTTGCCTATCACATTAACTCTTGGTGCAGTCTCAGAGACTCCGGGAGATGAGGCGTGCGAACCAATGCGGTGCAGGCATACCAAAGGTGTTTTGCTGTACACTAGAGGTGTTATACCACGTTACCGTATTATCAATAAGTTCGACAAAGGGACAGAAAGTAGCACAAGTTATCAAACAAAGTCGGACGAATTTTTATGATCTTTGTTATGTTGGATTCGTTAGGTCAAAAAAAAAAAAAAAATCGCGAAAGAACGCTTGATGCAATAATAAGGTTAGATTTTCATCAGGCTTTAATAGTTCGCAGTTTTCGACGGGTAACCTGGACGCTTAGGCCAATCAGTCCAAAATAGGTCGAACTTTGGAATATTTTAAAATGTGCTTAGATTTTCAGCAAGATTTAATAGTGAACAATTGCCGACTGGTAAATAGGAGGTGTAACCCAATCAATCCACAAAAACTCAGAATTTACAATATTTTGTAATGAGATTAGATTTTCAAGACGACGCTCTATCCCAAATCCCAAAAAGCTTGCTAAAAGTCGAAAAAAGTTTTTTTTTAAAAAACAGATATTTTTTACAGACTTTTAATGATTGGAATAGTTGTAGTTTGTATTCTGGACTAATAAGGTGAGCTAGGTATACATATATTAGCCCTCAGCAGAGGCTGACGGCTTCGACTTATTAATTGCACATGGAGCTTAGTTAAACAAAATTTAACATGTTTGATTGTTAGAAAGATCACGCAAACACTCGCACTTGCGAGTTAATTGGATTGAATTATTTGCGGAATATTAATAAAATTAATAAGTTCCAATTTACAGTCTCACTTTTCCATTTAATATGTTTCTAAAACAAAGGAAGGTAGAAATATTGGAATAGTGGGGAAAAACATCAATATTTCTAGATCTTTTTGAGTTATCTAAAGTTGTGCCAGCAGAACGCCCCACAAAAGTAATTGTTGAGAGTGAAAGTTTAAAATGACGCCTTGCAGAACTAGCTTGGATAGTCAAACTCTATTTGCTACAATCTCGATTAAAATGTCATTTCTGTGAATAACCATTTGTTACATAGAGGTACATAACGACTAATAGTATATACGTTGACCAACGTATATTTATCTAATACTTTTGTGTTGGTGCCTCTTCGTTAAAACGTATATTGTTAAACTTTCAAATAGCCGAATACAAAGGAGACTATTTTGTGTAAGAAATTTGAGCGTAGTCCATTTATTGAATAAATGAGATTCCAAATGAAGCAGCATTTGTCAAAGTAATATTTTATACTAATAACCGAACCCGCTAAGCTAAATATTTATTAAATTTGGTTAGTTTTAAGAAATTCTACAACAAAAATTGTAATAAATCGTTTTAAAAAATTTTGAAATATGTATTTTAAGAAAATTTCACTCTAGAAGCGTGGACTTGCGTGAATGCACTTTTCGCAGTCTATCAAAGTGGAAATATAAGGTATAAAAGTAGTACTTCAGTAAAACAACAATAACTTTTAGTACTGATGCATCGTTTGAAAGTACAAAACCAAATTGCAATCGGAATTTCCGTTTGGTTTTTATACGTTCCCAAATGTGACATTTGGAACCAAAAACGAAAGCTTAAGTTAAAGTCGGCTCACTCATGAAACAACATGTTTAACAGTGTTCCTGCGTTCCTTAGGGTGAACATTCGTAAAGTATGCATCATTTTTTTAACTCGGCTATATATTATCCGATCTTGCTGTAAATTTCAGGGATTATAGTTATTGCTAATATAAATTTAAGTTATTAATCTGAACTCGATATCTTAAAAAATATGGGAGTTATTCAGCAATTTCTATTGCGGGGGCGTGGCAAAAATTTGAAACAAACTTGATCTGCGTGTCATGTCAATTTTGGTAGCTCTAGCTCTTAAAGTCTCCGAGATCTAAGTGTTCATACAGACAGACGGACGGACATAAGGACAATTCTATATCGACTCGGTTGATGCTGATCAAGAATATATATACAAATACAATTTATATAGCAAAAAAGTGAAACAATCCCCCCGCTACCCCCCTCCCACACTAAAAAAATGTCGCACACTTTTCGGATGGTCACCCTAAGGAAGGCAGGAACACTGTTAAACATGTTTTTTTATGAGTAACGAGTATATCGAAGTCGATTAAAGCCGACTTTAACTTACGCTCTCGTTACTCTACGAGTAACGGGTATAAATATACAAAAATTGATCAGTTTGAAAAATGGTTCATCTTTGAACTACTGTAAAATTCAAAGTAATTGACCTTAGAAAGAAGTTCAATAAACCATTTTCAAGCTATATGGGGTTCCCTTTACTAAGTTAAGTTAAAGCGATCAGAAAAATTGATCATCAATTTTTTATTTTTGCAACACCACTGTCGTCAGATTTGTGACAGCGACCCCGAAAACTCCCAAGTACAAACTTTCAGCCAAATCAAAAACGTTTTTCAACTTTTTGGGATTTTGGACCACTGTGCGACGGCTTAATGGTCGGGTAAACAGGCGGGTAAATAGACGGATTAGGAGACTTAGATTAAATGGTCAAAAAATGCCGAATTTTGAAAAATTTTATTCTAATTTATAATATGTTGAAGGGTAAATATTAGGTGTAGGCTAATCGGTCCAGCAAAAATCGCAAAAATGTATTATGTATGAGTCTAGATTGTCATGAAGAAGATTAAGCATTCGGGTAAATACAAGTTGCACATCGATCGGTTCAAAAAATTTTGAAATAAGCATTTATTATATAAGGTTGTCAAAAAAGTCTTGCGGTATTTTTATTGCATTTTCAATTGTTCATAAAATTGGTTATAATAATGCGATTTAAGTCAAATATGCACCGTTTTGTTCGATGACGAGTTCCCAACGAGATGCCAACTTCATAATGCCCCTCTTATAGAAGCTCGCTTCCCTATTGGCAAAAAACTCGGAGAGCCAATTTTCACAGGACTCTCTTGTGGCCAACTTCCGACTACCAAGCTCGTTCGCCATGGACAGAAATAGGTGGTAATCACTTGGTGCGAGATCCGGACTATACGGTGGATGCAAAAGAACCTCCCATTCGAGCTCCCGGAGCTTCCGGCGCGTCACCAAAGATGTGTGTGGCCTGGCGTTGTCCTGATGGAAGACAATTCGGCCTCTGTTGATCAAAGATGGCCTCTTCTGCATGAGTGCTGCATTCAAGCGGTCCAGTTGTTGGCAGTACAGGTCCGAATTGACCGTTTGGCCATAGGGGAGCAGCTCATAGTGGATGATTCCCTGCCAATCCCACCAAACACACAGAAGTACCTTCCTGGCCGTCAATCCAGGCTTGGCCACCGTCTGGGCAGCTTCACCGCTTTTCGACCACGACCGTTTGCACTTCACGTTGTCGTAAGTGACCCACTTTTCATCGCCAGTCACCATCCGCTTCAAAAACGGGTCGATTTTGTTGCGATTCAGAAGCGATTCGCATGCATCCAAACGGGCAAAAAAGTTTTTTTGCGTCAAGTCGTGTGGCACCCATACATCTAGCTTTTTTTTGAATCCAAGCTTCTTCAAATGGCTTATAACGGTTTGATGACTCATGCCCAGCTCTTGGCCGATGCTACGGCTGCTACTATGCCGGTCTCTTTCGATCAAATCAGCGATTTTATCGCAATTTTCGACGACAGGCCTTCCGGACCGTGGCGCATCTTCGATCACCTCTGCACCAGAACGAAAACGTTGAAACCATCGTTGTGCGGTGGAAATGGAAACTGTATCGGGTCCATAAACTGCACAAATTTTATTGGCAGCATGAGATGCATTTTTGCCTTTATCGTAGTAGTACTGTAAAATATGCCGTATTTTCTCTTTATTTTGCTCCATGTTTGCGACGCTATAACTCACGAACGACTAAAAACAAACAACAATACATCAAACACGTGTTAGCGCGTGAAAAGAGCTTTCCAAAAAGCTCTAGCGTGAGCCGATGCGACGAATACAACTAGAACTACGCGCTTGCAAAGACAAGCTTGCGAAAATACCGCAAGACTTTTTTGACAACCTTATATATGAGTTTAAATTATAATTACTAAGAACGGTCAAACAGGCGGGTAAACAGATCAGTTATTTTATTATGACTTTTGATTACATTGAAAACGGGCAAATAAACGGAACGGAAAGATCTAAAGTGCTTAAAATATGGCGATGGCTATTTAAACACGGTTCCAAAAAATTGAGAAACTCGATAAATTTTAAATTGAGTACTTGGAAGACTTAAGTGTAGCTACGTTTGTAGCTACCAGGTTAAAGGAAGCTAAACAAAGCATAAGCTCCTTAAGGGGTAAGTTAAACGATTCAACGATAAATCTGAACGCAATATGGAAAGTGTTTAACGGCAAAAGTAGTGGCCTTCCCTGCAATGGAGCACAAGTTAGTTAAACAGCGCCACTTTATCCCAGACCGTTTCTTAAAGCGGTTAAACCACCCTTTGCTAGCTTTGAAGCCTTCACAATTTAAGGTTACCCCATAATTTTTGCATTCTGCAGAATCATGCTCTCACAAGAATATTGCTTTTTTTGGATTCGGAAATAAAAGTTTTAATAGTCAATCCGCTTTTTTAAATTTTCCTCCCCTAATGCGCTTCTGTTTCGTTATTGTAGGATTTTTTTTTCAACTTTTGTTTTAATTTTGCTCAATTCTTGTTAAATGTACACAGAGTGTTAGGTTTAATTTGAAACTTTGCTGGGTAATTGTTTAGTAGAGCTACCCCTCACCCCTCTAATTCCGGAATTTTGGAACGCCTATAAAATTGAGTTGGGTCCTTTAAGGACGGGATGGAAAAAAATTTTAAATGTGCACTGGCCACAGCAATTTCCACGCAAAATTTTGACATATTTTTACCAGCTGTAAACTCGACACTGTGTACAAAATAATACAACACAATTTCTACAATTTTTTAATTTCTCTCTCAAGAGAGAGAGAGTTCTTGTGACTGATTGACGTGTTTTTTTGTGCTCCGCAATTTAAAATTATTTGTGTCGTTTATCGTGCCTATATTGGTCTAAATTCGACTTAAATATCAGTGTTAATTTGACCCATTGTCGGTTTGTGCGTTGCATTCTGTGTTGTGCATTTAATCGCTATTAAATCAACCAATTTTAATAACGCGGCGTCTGCCCTGTGTTTTTGTTTTTGTTTTGGTTTCGCTGGATCTAATTTTTTGGCGGTTCCCCACCCTCCCCTCACCACAGGTTTGTGTGTTTGTCTGTGCTTACTCTCTTTGAGCGTCGTTCCCACTCTGCTTTGTGTGTCGCTTTCAGCATTGTTGTTGGTTCTCTGCATACAAAGCTTAGAACGATTGTTGTTTTATTACACCGCTCTGAGAGTAAGTTTTGTCTGTCTTTCGCGCTTAGAATCTATATTCTCTTTGGTGTTGAACCCCTGTGGTAAATTTAGCATAATGTCGTGCTGCAAAAAGTCTTGCTTCTACAAAGATGCTGTTGAGTCAGATCAACTCAGGTTTGTAAACTGTTGGTTGTGCGAAAACATGATGCATATTAAATGTGCTAATTTAACTGGTCGTGACCTCGACAAAATGTACTCGCCTAAAAAAGACTGCGGTTCTACAAGATGGTCATGCCCTGTATGCACTGAGACTCAATTTGATTTCTCGCGTATGAGCAATGACATGAAAAACAAATTTAATATTTTATATAAATTGAATAAGCAAATCACTACCGAGTTTACATCCAGTGTTGAGTTGCTTAGTCAATTTAAGTTTAAATCGCCGCCCTCGCGTCGTTTGGAGCGTCAGTTTTTAGACGTGCCTCCTCGCGATGGTGGGAAGTCGTCCGAATCTACTTCATCGTTGCCAGTTTCACCTCAATGTTTGGACTTATCTCCAACCATTTCAATTTCTGCTTCACCAGGAACTATGTTTGATATATCTCCCTTGCCTCCCTCCCGGAATCAAGTTCCTGATAATATTTTAAATAAACCACCAATAGATAGATTAGATCATTCCCCAATTGCTCCTCCTGAACCTGTTGAACCCGCTGCCAGTGTTACTGTTCCATCTCAGCCTCCTCCTCTAACTGTGATTGCACCACGCAAGCAAGTTTTCGTGTCTAGGCTGTCCCCTGAAACTACTTGCGAGAATATTGCTGCTTATATTGCGAGCAAATCCTCAGCAAGTGTTTCAATTACAAAGTTTAATTTTGCCCAACCTCGTGATGTTGCTTCCTTCAACATAAGTGTTCCATCTGAAGCATTTCCAATCATATGTGACCCAGAATTTTGGCTGCCAGATATGATTGTTCACGAGTTTAGGCCAAGAAATCGAGTTAGGCCAATGCCCGTTAGCTTACCTTCTTCTAGTACATCCTCAAATGTAGGATCTAATTCTAATAGGGTTTCAAAAAACTAGTTCCGTCCGTTTGTCCTCATATAGCCTATCAGAATGTTAGGGGTCTGTTATCCAAACTTTCTACCTTATTCCTAAATAGTGCTTCATTTGAGTTTGACATTATTGCATTCTCAGAGACTTGGTTAAATCAAACAGTCTCTGATTCTGAAATATTGTCAAATGATTTTTTTATCTACCGGCATGATCGACCAGTTCGCAGAGGTGGAGGTGTACTGATTGCAGTTAAATCCAGCCTGCGATCAGAACTGATCAATGTTAATGTGCCTAGGGATGTGGAATTTGTTGCCGTAAAGGTAACTTTTCTAACATTCGCTTTATTTATTACCTGCTCGTACATCCCTCCATCTTCTGATAATCAAGTTTATATGCAACATATAGCTTGTATTAATGATGTTTTTACCCAATTAAGAGACATTGACCTAATGGTTGTTGTTGGTGATTTTAACCTACCAAACATCACTTGGTCAAATTTTAATGGGTCTGCTTATCTTGTACCATCAGCACATCATGACTTTTTAGATAGTCTGTTGGACATGTCGTTTTTTCAAATTAACGCAGTACCAAACAATTTAAACAAATTGTTGGATCTCGTTTTTGTCTCTGACAGCGCGAATGTTGTTGTCTCTAGGTCTGCCCCTCTTTCACTGCCCGAAGATATTTATCATCCTACTCTTGAAATCTCCATTTCAGTTATCGGACCTACCTCTTCGACTGTTATGATTTCAAATAAGCCTCGTCGTTGTTTTCGTAAAGGAAACTTTACGTTATTAAATCAACTTATTTGTGCAACAGACTGGACTCCTTTGTACGATGCGGTTGATTTAGACTTAGCTTCTACCTTTTTCTATGAATCTATTAATTCTCTCTTAGATATTTGTATTCCTAATAGCGTTGCTTCTCCCGCGTCTGTTAATCCACCTTGGTTCTGTCCTAAACTTTCTAATTTGAAAAATATTAAGTCTAGATGCTTTAAAAAGTACAAAAGAACTGGTTCTGCGGTTGACTTTTCTAAATACTCAATTGCAAAATCGAATTTTACACTTTTTAATTCTGAGTGCTATAGGAAATATCTTGTGCGATGCAAAATTCAATTCGCAGAGGACCCTAAGCAATTCTACAGCTTTGTAAATTCTAAACGTAGGTCTTCTTCTTTACCTTCTTCTTTTTTTCTGGGCGACCAAAAGGCTAACGATGACTCCACAGCCGTTGACCTGTTCGCCGACTTCTTTCAATCTACTTATTCCTCTACGCGCTTTACTAATACTTCTTATCCTTATAGCATTTCTTCTTCTAACTCGATAACTGCCCCCTCGATTTCCGAAAGCTCCTTACTTTCTCATTTAAAATCACTAAAATCTTCATACTCCCCTGGGCCTGACAACATTCCTAGTTGTGTGCTCAAAGAGTGTTGTATTTCTTTGTGCAATCCATTGCTTAAACTTTTTAATCTATCGTTAGAATCTGGTATTTTTCCAAATCTTTGGAAGGAATCCTATATTATTCCTCTCCATAAAAAAGGTGGAAAGTCTGATATATCCAATTATAGGGGCATAGCTAAACTATCCGCTATTCCAAAATTATTTGAACAGATTATAACCTCTTCCCTACAGCACTATTGTAAATCGATTTTATCACCTTTCCAGCATGGATTTACAAAGCGTCGGTCATCTGCGACCAATTTACTTGAATTTACCTCAATGGTACACGATGGTTTCCTTTTACAAAAACAAACTGACGTCATCTACACCGACTTCAGTAAAGCATTTGATTCTGTGAACCATGATCTTCTTCTCGTTAAACTTGATCGATTAGGATTTCCATCCCCTTTTCTACTTTGGATTTCGTCGTATTTAAAAGATAGAACTCAAAAAGTTCTGCTACGCTCTAATACGTCAAAGCCTGTCTTTGTCACTTCTGGTGTGCCACAAGGCAGTCACCTCGGCCCATTGTTTTTTACTCTATTTATTAATGATCTCCCCACAATAATTTCGAATTCTCGGATACTTATGTACGCCGATGATGTAAAACTTATTTTATCTTTCAACGACCCGATGCACTCCATCAGATTGCAAGATGACTTAAACTCCTTGCAGTCCTGGTGTCTGATTAATCAATTACACCTTAATTGCTCCAAGTGCATGTTCATGACTTTCCATCGTTGCAAGCCTTCGCTGGCTACCTATACGATTGGAAATGAACCCTTGGAACGAATTTCTACAGTCATTGATCTTGGAATTCTTTTTGACCCAAAATTGAGTTTCAATCCTCATATCTCCTCTATTGTTAATAGAGCAAATGGTGTACTCGGATTCATTAAACGTTGGTCGAAAGAGTTTAATGATCCATATACCACAAAGCTTTTATACACTGCTCTAGTCCGTCCTGTACTTAAATACTGCTCGTCCGTCTGGTCTCCGCAGTATAAAAAGCATATAGATCGTATTGAATCAGTTCAGAAGCAATTCTTGCTTTTCGCCCTACGTGGCTTAAATTGGGACCCTAACCTTCGTCTGCCATCGTACCCTAACAGACTCTTGCTTATTGACCTTCCTTCGTTAGCTAACCGTAGAACAGTATTAGGTGTTTCTTTTCTTTATAAATTAATTATCGGTGATGTAGATTCATCTGAACTTTTAGGTCGCCTTAACTTTTCCGTTCCTTCTAGGCCAACCAGAAACTATTTTCCATTAGTATTGTCTAGATGCACAACTGATTATGCAAAGCACAATCGATTTCGAGTCTTATGTCAAAATTATAACGATCTCTATCACCTGCTCTCAACAGATCTCTCTCTCTTCTCTCTAAAAACATATCTCTATAATTATCTTAGGGGAAATCTCTGACCACTCCTGGCTGTGAGTAGGGGCATAGCTTGCCGGACTGGCTAAAAAATCTTCCCCCACCGGGTCAGAGATTTCTAGTTATTTTATTTTAAGTATAGCTTATAAATTTTGTATTTTTAATTAGTTTTAAATTTCACTTTTAGTTAGTATTTTTTTTTATTATTGTTTTCTCCTAAATTTTTTTTCTCTTTATATCTGATTCATTTTAGTTTTATTATTATTTTTTTCCTTTGCCTCTATTCTGGTTTTGTTTTTTTCCTCTTCTCTATCTCTATATCATTAAAGTTTTTGGTAGCTCTAATAACGTCTCTGACTACAGTTGGCTGTGAATCGGGGCATAGCTGGCCGGACGGGCAAATAAAACTCCCCCATCGAGTCGGAGTCGTTATTAGTTATTTTGTAATTTTGTTAGTTTTTCTTTGTTAGGCTTTCTTAGTCAATAAGGCTTTTTTATAACGTATGTATAATTGAGTTGACAGCCTTTTTTGTCGACTAAATAAATAAATAAATAAATAAAATCTTGGACGTACGAAATAATCGCCTAGTAAGCCTGGCCTACCATTTACCAAAAAAATATCAATGGTAAAGTGTATTTTGGCTTTTGGCATGCCTAAAATAGAAACCCTTCCATTCTTGTTTCTAACTAAAATCGCCACAGAAAGTGTCAAGCCCTTGCCGCTTTGGCTACAACTGGGTCGCTGTTGCCAGCTCGTTCTGCTAACTTTTGTTTGTTTTTGGTTTTTTTTGTTTGGAGACCCAGGGACAGTGTCGTTTGGGTCTCTAATCTGGCTTGTCATCGCCTGGCAGCTTTCTGTCTGGGACTTCCACGAAAATGTGCGACTGGCTGGCTCTCTACAGACTAATGAGCCGCCAAAACCGCGGGAAAAATGACAAATTTTCTGCATCAGGCAAAAGGCAACTCCGGCAGCAGCAACGATTTGTAGACCCGTTTAATATTTAAAACAAAAGACATGGCACGAAATAAACGTAAACGGAACATTTGCCCAAAGAGTCTAGCTCCATGTAACTGCCATTTTTAACACTTAAATGAGCTGCCGAGTCGAGGAGCCTCTGGGCAAAATGCAAATGAGCCTGCCTCGGGCCATGCCAATTGCACTGCGGGAAATGTTCTGCAAAACAACTTTAACTAATTTAATTGATGATTTCCATTGGCAGACAACCGGCGATGTGGCCACAGAGGTGTCATCGCTGTCGTTGTCGTCGTGGCTGCGAGAGCATGTCAACGCCGTGTTCATTAATGTCAACCGAACAAATCGAGTCCAATAAATTGCCGGCAACCGTGCGACGTTTAATTAGAAGGAGCCAAGAAATGATCCCCAACTTCCGCATGGGCCCCAAATGGATAAATCTTAAACGGCAACGCAATTCGATTGAACGATAAATGCAATAAATCCACAGGCCGCCACAAACAGACATTGAACTTGAGCTGGAGATTGCCAAACTGGAAGCCTTGGCTCTGGCCCGCCATCATGCGTTAATTTAGTTGCATGTGAAGATTAATTAATTTTCAACATTTTTACTGCTCCATGCGCTGCTGTGGTCCTGCGGCTGCCGCTTCACCAAAAACAGCGGGTGTCGTCAGGGCTGCGAAATTGCAGTTTATGGCCGCCATTTGGCCAAAGGCCTCCTCCATAGCTTCATGCTTGCACTTCGATGGCAAGTGGAATTTAAGCCTCGGACCCAGCTGTAACTTTGGCAACTGGCATTTAATGACCTCGGAATGAAATTATTTTGTTTGACGCTCATAAACGAAGCATGTAGATCTATTGCACCATCTACAAAGTCTGCTCAGCTGCAGAGCTGGTCATCTTTGCTAAAGCTTAATTGGAGAGAGGAGCTAAGGAGGAGATAGTGGTTAGTGTCGGTTATAACAAGATTACACAGGAACAAGCAAAACAACCAAATGGATAATCAGTGCATTGTTTTTCATCGTAGAACAGATTTTATTATTAAGGGAAGTGCATTGTTTTACAAGTGACAACTGATTTCTCTAAGTGAAATCATCATTGGATCATCTCGGTAAATTACAGATTACCTTGGAGATATTATAATCTTAAGAGAGTCGTAAAATAGTACAATTTGGAATTTTGGTAGAATCACAATTTTTTCCCTTATTTCTTTACAATGTTCCTAGAGGAACCCAAAAATAGTTAGATAAAGCTGCTAACCGTTTGAACTTGGAGTACCCATCGTGATCCTGGCTTACTGCGTCCTAATACGATTCACACCGCTTCGTTAGTGACCAACGGTTCATTGGACGATACCGCACTTCAGGAAATACGCTGGATTGGACAGGGGCACAAGTTGATAACACCATCAACGACCACAACAAATACACCTATAGTCCCATTCTCTATACTTCCCCCACCTTTCAACTCACTATCCCTCTCTAACTTACTTTCTTCTCTCTTATCCCCTTTTGTACAACCCGAAAAACGAAGCCGCTACAACAACAACAACAAATACACCTTGGGGGATCAACTATAGCGGGCATGCTTCCAAGCGCGAGTTTGGATGCGGCTTCGAAGTCAGTGAATGACTTCGTAGCTTTGTCATCACCTGGTGTTAACCAGTTGACGTGCTACTTAAGGCAAAAGAATTAAATATTATCAAGGACGCCTCGACAAAAAATTTATTACTTGAGCGTCGGGAACAACTATACGAGCGTTGACATTAAGATCAAGTTGCCAAGTTGCCCGGTAGAGAAGTAGTTTTTGGTTCGACAGTCGACCGACTTAGCTTTCATAAAATCTTCGGAAGATTTCGTCCAAAAACCATGGGTCTAAAATGTATTCCTCCATTCAAACTGATTCACGTATGGTATTTCGGCATAGATTTGTTTCTCTTATACGCTATGTCTTCGTGGATGTGCGATTTCTAAGTAGAACAGTTTAAAGTTTTTTTTTTTCAGTCCTATTGGAAAAGACAAAATCAAAATGTCTTTAATATTTGGGATCGATTTGCATCGACTAGGAATTTATTTTGGACCCATGTGTTCTTGGTGAATTTTTTTTTAAATTATCCCTAGATATCGTTTATGCTATAAGCTTTGCTGATTTTTTTCCGCCTATACAAATCGAAGCGTAAAACTATAATCTAGTCTCAGAAACTTAAATCATTCAAATCTTAAAGCTGTCCCATTAGATAGATATAAGATATAAGACTAGAAATGGTCATATTGCGTTGAGGAAGTTTCTTTAAAGCCTTTCAGTTTTCTTAAGCTTTAGAAAATAACAATACACTGTGGAACACTCAAAATTGCCTGGGACTGGGACCAATAAATTGTGAAACTAGAGGCATTAGGTAGCAACACCTCATACCCAGTTTTTCTGGAGCACGTCAAGTTCGCGTTTAATGGGCACTTTTATACTAGCAACACAAAGTTACAACCTCTATTGCTGGTTAAAAAAATATGAGAGCTAAAATTTTGGAAAATTCACCAAAGTTAGAGGGGGTCACCACCATTGTTATACCAAATTCCCGCCTCCAATGGACAAGCGGTTAGTACCCCGCCCATAGAGGTCTAACTTAGAAAGTGGAATTAATGGAAAACCACTCGATAGAATTGTATAAGATTTTAACTATATTGAGATACGGACTAATAAAATGTGTACTTAAGAGATGGTAGCATGCATCGAAAAACCGCGATGATGGGTACCACATTTGACAGCACCCATCATCGAGGCAATATAGGTCATAATCTAAAGATAAAAATATACTGAATCGCGTTTTCAGTTTTACCAATAAAGGCTTGGTTCGCGGTTCTTAGGCATTTATATACTAGCAATTGCCTTCGAACAACATTGACCATTTAGGTGAAACCAGTTTCACCAAAATTATGGAATTAATCTTATGAGTAAAGTGCTTCAATACCAGCAGAAATCAGATCGGATCATTTAAATAGATCAGTTCAAGGCATCTTAGCGTATCGCGGTTTGTCCACCAAAGACATTTTTAAACTAAATTTTTGATTTTCTTAATGGAAATGACGACTTTTATTTATAGGATTTATTGCATAATTTTGGAGACGCTCTTGATACCCATATGGTCAATGTTGCTCTGAGGCAATTGCTTGTACAAAGACAGGCATTGCCCGTGACTTAAGGGTCCGATGGTGAATCTAAAAACGCAGTTCGGTCTATTTTGATCACTAGATTATAGCCTATATTGCCTCGATGATGGGTGCTGTCAAATGTGGTACCCAACATCGCGGTTTTTCGATGCATGCTACCATCTCTTAAGTACACATTTTATTAGTCCGTATCTCAATATAGTTAAAATCTTACACAATTCTATCGAGTGGTTTTCCATAAATTCCATATTCTAAGTTAGACCTCTATGGGCATGGTACTAACCGTTTATCCGTTGAAGGCGGGAATTTTATATTAGAATACTGGTGATTCCTTTCAGCTTTGGTGAATTTTTCAAAATTTTAGCTTTCATCTTCTTTTAACCAGCAACAGAGGTTGTAGCTTTGTGTTGCTAGTATAAAAGTGCCCATTAAACGCGAACTTGACGTGCTCCAGAAAAACTGGGTATGAGGTGTTGCTACCTAATGCCTCTAGTTTCACAATCTATTGGTCCCAGTCCCAGGCAAAAAAAAAAGTTGAATTTTGTTCCTCTGTGATATATCAATATTTTTTGGACCCGATATATCAAACATCAATATTGAAAATATATCGATTTTAGATATTATCGATATTGATATTTTGAAAAATATCGAAAGCCCTACTTGGAAGAGCCCTGTTCAACAAACGCAAAATAAGATTGATTACATTGTAATCAAACATTGTAAAGTAAAAGACGTTATCCTTATTCGAGGAGCCCATATAGACTCGCATCACTGCCAGATACCTCAAGCTCTGGCACATGTCGAAAGCTAAACGTCGAGAAGATGCAATTACAAGGGGAATTAGAATTAGTGTTTCTGAATTGCCAATAAATGAATTTTTATCTTAAAAAAAAACACAAGGCACAAGTGAGACTCGAAAATTATATCAAAAGGTTAAGTAATTAACAGTAGGTTTTAAACTCAGAATACGGCAATCTGGTCACAGATCCGCAAGTGGCATATGACAAATGGAGAAGTTACTTCTCCAACCTACTGGGAGGCAATGACGAACATGATACCACCTCTGGAGATGTACAGATAGAGAAGAATTGGTAAGTCAACCACAGACCAGATATTCACGTTACGACAAATCCTGTAGAAGACCTATAAGAAACACATTGAAACTTACCATCTTTTTGTCGATTAGTAAGCTACCTTCAACACACTGATAAGGTCAAGGTTTTTTGTCTATTTTTGGTATACCTGGAAAAGAACGTTCCACTTTTTATGATGACGTTGAGAAGTACTCAAAGCTCTGCCAAAATAGGAACGAATCTCTATGAGTCTTTTGATACTAACAGAGGGTACTAAGAAAAAGTTTTGGAAAATTCCGTCCAGAAAAGTCGGAAAAGCGTCGGAAAAGTTTTTAAGGGAAATATTCAACTTTTCATCCGATTGACTTGAAACTTGGTATTTAAATTTAGAACGCGAAATAATTCGACACGTGTTTTCCCGATTTGGAAAAATCCGCCCACGAGGAAAATGGCCGGAAAATTCTGTACGCAAAAAAAAATTTGTCATCCTATTGGCTTGCAACTCGGTTTGTAAGAAGAGAATTCGAAAGAATTTGAAATGCGATTTTTAAATGTCGAAAAATCCGAAGGAGTATCCCGAACTTTAAGCAGGTAATTTTTAACCGATTGATGATCAGTTCGTAGTTATTAATTTGTGTTTTCATTTTCCAATATTGGAAATACCGCCGAGATGTGAAGTGAGTGGAATGTTGATGGAAATTGGTCTAGAAGTGAGTGGGATCGGATGGGATGTGGAAATCAACTGGCATAAAAGCATGCCAACCTCGCATCGGAGCTACAGGTATAATTCGATAATTTCGGATCGGAAATGTTTCCTCTCCCATAACTTGGGTGGTGATCCTCATTTATTGCCACATGTGCATCAAGTTGGTTACCACTGGAACTAGACTTTTATCTTTCCAATCATTTGAACCCTTTTGTGGGAAGTTTTCATCATCTTATTAAAAAAAGTGCAATATAAATGGTAATTGCCTTCTAGTGCCTGGCCATATTTACATAGAATTTGTTGCCTCCTCCACTTGAAATTCTTTTCCCAAACATAACAATCTCGGCTGCTGCTGGGATTGTTTTGCTATCCCTAATCCAGACTTCAACACGCAGAGCGTCTCTTGGGCCAATCGAACCACTTCAAAATCGCATGTTTGCAACTGCAATCGAGAACTAAATGGAGGAACGTTACCCATATGTCTACATGTCCATCTGTCTGTCTGTGTGTCTGGCAAAAGTCCAGTCCTATCCCATGCCTTCGCCTTGGCATTGTATTTATGGCTATTCATTTCGTGATCTACTGATTTCGCATGTGTTGGACGGGAATCCAGAACAGAGGCTGCGGTATGCCGAGGATGAACTTGTAGCCTTTGCTCCATGGCCACGTACTGTGCAGCCGCGGCAGCAACTGCTGCTGGGACGAAATGAGATACATACAGACAGACAGCATAATGAAATAAAATAGAAATCATTAAGGCCAAAATACACATAGTAAATCTCATAAAGAATTTGTAGCAATTTCCTGTTCGATGATTTTTTAGTGCCAGACACAAACTCTGGGAAGCAGCAGCCGGCCGGCCGAGGCCGAGGCCGAGATCGTTGCCAAAGTCAGGCCACTGAGTCATGTTGCCGCCCAGTGGCTCGGGTGCTGACTGGTTGGATTTTTGGGTCGTGTGCACAGTTCATCATCGGAACATAAAAATTCACTGCGTTCATAAAATAAAACCCCAAACACCGAAAAAGAATCTTCGTCTCATGCTGATGAGCAGCTCCAGTTTCGGTTTCAAACGCCCAAAATCGGTAAATAAAAAATAAAGCAATGCAAACAACACGTGAGAAAATCTCACCCAAAACTAAAAAAAAACGACAAGAAAAAGTATCTTGGGGACCCACGGGCAAAGAACTTGAACGATTTTTATTTCTTGTTCAGTCAATCGTCGACGATGGCGACCAGGGCGACGATATATATGAGTGTGTGTTGGCCAGATTCTCCTCTTTTCCGTTGGCTTTTTGTTTTTCTGTTTTTTTATATTTATATTCTCATCACAACTGATTGCGTTGCGCTCGATGCGATTAGTGTTAAAAGGTATTAAAGCGGCAAATGCACAACACGGCGACGATCCAGGGGACGGGCAGACAGCGGGACGGACAGACAAAGGGACAGAAAGGCAACAAAACGTTACAGTTGCCACTGTCCCACTGTGCCCCGCTTTTTTGTCGCCCATTGTCGCTCAATTTGACACTGCGGCAGCGTCACCGACATCATCCCATCCCCACAGTCCGCAGTCGTCCGAACTAAATTTGTTGTCATTTGATATGCGAGTCATGAGGATTATTAGGTTCAGCAACACACACAAAATAATACAGATATGCGACCAGGCAATAAGACGAGGGTAGATACTGCAATTACCGAATAACTTCCTAGTGAATGATCTATAATAGTTGGTAAAGTCTAAAACTGTTTGTGTTGGCTTTGATAAAGGCCGTTTTGCTTGTTATATGTTCTTAAAAGTTAATTCTTATTTGAACTCAGCTGCTATCCTATGCGTTTCGGCTAGACTTTACTGCCTTCTTCCAAAAGTCTGTTTTTATTTTTAGAGAAAATTTTCCCACAAAATAAATTTTTAACTATTGTAAAAATATAATTATTAAATCTCTCTTTGTGTAGTGGGACTTGAATCAAGTATAAACTTGATTCTAAAACTCTGCCGAACATGATGTCTGATCTACAAGACATCTCAGCAGTTCGTCCCACACTACATCAGGCTGGCTGGGTGTTCCCCAGTTTAATGTTTAAACTCCTACCCATGCTGACTCAAATGAATGTGAGTTTCTCCAGATTTGACGTTCGAAAAGTCAGCGAACTTTTCAAAATTCTCAAGGTGACTAGCTTCTCCCAAAAGTTGTTGATTGGGCATCTGCACAGAGTAGGTTAAAATACTTATGCATTGTCCCTTCGTTCCCTTAAGTGTACTGAATATGGTCTGGCGGAAAGTATTCCATTGCCTTGCCGTTCTTATAGCACTTTGACATTAATAACAACGTCTCAATTGACTACAAAATTGTTCCATGTCACATTCATATTTGTTTTTTTTATTATTCCGACCAATCCAGAGCTATTTTAAAACAGACTGTATGGTTGAATTGAACTCCTAGGTACGTTGTTATTACTTGTTGTTGGGGAAGTAGCGCACCGCAGCCAATACTGATATATTGTGCCCCCATACTGAGTATACAACTCTCCTAGCAGCCCTTTTTGCTCTACAAAGGTCAGGATTTTCAGTCATTCCTGGGGCTTTCAGATGGTCGACTACCGACTGAGGCCCACCAGTGGCAAGGCCGCTTAGACTACTTGGGCTGACTCTCGGCACAGTCCAAAGGACACCGTAGTCCCACCTGGAGATGAGATGTGTGGAATGGGAAAGAGGTAGGTGCTGTGTAGAAAAGGGGTGTGTGGCCACACAAACGCCTTATCAATGCACTGCGGCGTGACACCCACAGGCAACTTATTTGTGGGATAAACCCACTTATTCGCAGCTAATCTCCATTAAAAGGCCGTTGGCTATTTGTAAGCTTCGACCCTTCCGATGGCCCCACAAGCAGGTCTACTGAAAACCATCTCGTGAATTGTGCTGGTCTTTAACAAGTTAAGCTTTTGATTTCTCAATATAATCAAAATATTTGCCATTTTTAATCAGGAATGCAAGCTGAATCTAAATCGAACCGGAACAAGCCGTAAATGGACCGCTAATTTCAGCTGATAAACCAAACCGAAAGCCATAAAGAAAGGCGGTGCGGTTCAATTCAGTTAAGAATCTTAATACTCTATAGCGTTTATCTTTACACAATGAAACTTGTAATTTTGGGAATTTTAATCGATTCTATAAGATACGGTGTGTTCGACTTTGAATAGATCCTTAGCGATGGCAGATTCATAAAGTTATTAAGAACGATTTGTGAACCCTTTTACGAAATGTGATTTTGTACATCTTCAGCAATTGCCCAATGACTTTTCAATATATCTGTCATCACACTGTGTTTCTTCCTTGAAAGTATACCATTTCCTCTACGGGAATGTGGAATCCTTAATCCAGCTTTTTTTACTCGAATAATTAACTGTTTTCAAGGTAAATTCGTGTAGGTCTCAGACCCAATGTCCCAATTTAAATGCTTTCTAAGAACTCACTTTTTAAGTGTGCAAAATGACACATATTCACATTACAAATCGAAATCGGAAAATATAGAATATATAGAAACCATGCTGGTTCGTTGCACCCGATCACTACTTTCTGTAATCAGATAAAGACTTACCACAACCAAACATAATCGGACAATAAATTATAATTAGACATGTTGACCTCCAAAAAGTGAGTCCAATCAAAAATCGAATCCCTAGAGAGCTCGTTTGAAGACAGAGTGTTTGATTGCGCGGTCTGCGTATAGGCTGTGGGCAAGTCTGAAGTAATATATATTTTTTTGAGTCCATGGCCAACACAGTGCATAGAAGCTCAGAAATATGTGTGAGGGGAGTCCTTTAATACCACATTCTACCTCCTTCCGCTAGATTTTAATGATTACCCTAGGGGGTAGCTCAAAACACATCCTTTCTCAAAATCGTCTTCTATGTTATTTCAGTATGAGTTAAATATGTTTTAAATTGCTTAGTCAACCTGTCGGAAAGATTCCAGCTCTCCTGATTAATGAGTTCATAAAACAATTCAGGAGAAAGGACCCGTTTTGCTTAATAGAGTTTAATAAGAAATTCATCGCAACCCTTATTTCCTTTTATTTTAACCAGTATCGTGCGCCTAATTGGTTTGGTCTCCTGGTCTTCTAAAAAAATCTATACTTCTTTGGCCCGATATTTTTAACATTTACGATTTTCTACTCTTGCCCGTTTGACAATACAGCCGCTGCTAAAAATGCCCGTGAGTCGATTTTGCTCCGTGCGAGCTGGTACCAATTGTTCACTCTAAGCTTGGAGTGGTCGTCTCCTCTTGCCTGTTCCAAAGCCGCTCGCATGCCGTTTACAAAACCATTTTTGCTGGAGCTTGTTAAACCGCTATTGATTTATACGCTTTACCAGACTCTCGTGTCCCCAAAGAGCTCATGCAGTTCATCATTATTTCGGCAACTTTAAAAGGTACATAAATCCTCTGAAGAATCTCTCGCTCGAAAACACCAATCGCCACCCTATACGCTGATGATATAACCTAGCGTTATTTTCGTTCAGCTGAACGCCCGTTCGGTTTTTCCGATAAGGTCCATATCATCGGCATATGCGAGTACCATTACATCTTTATTGAAGATGCTGCCCGATCTGTTGGCATTTTACAGAATCTGTTGGCAGTTTAAAGAAGTCACACTACAAAGTGTCATCGGCGCAGCTTTGAGTGCTATTCAACGTCATCATGCAAAGTCAAATGTACTCCGTTCCAAAAAACTTTGACCTTAGCTCTATGTTGTCAATTGGTGGCATCGCTACTTCTCTAGAGGCACCATCGCCTTCCAATAGGTTTGAGAAGTTGATTCTCCATATGACAAGATTGCCATGTTCGTTCCTGAATTGTGCGACTCCCAGCTTAAAACCATCTTTCTTCATTTAAGAAAGAGTCAGATACAGATATACTTATTATATTGTAAAGACGGATCTCCTATTCTTTTTCCATCATTTAATTTAGTTGAACTTAATAATAGAGAAACACTAACTTCGGCTGGCCCGAGGTTTATATAATTTCACGTCTGTATGGAACCACTTCACCCAATATACTTTGGCGACAAGTGATATTATTGTTCTTAAACTAAAGACTGTACTTTCTTGATCAGTCTCTGAGATACTTAAATTTTGTGATTTGAATTTGTGGAAAACAATTTGTTATGCATCATTTTCGATTCTAGATTTTTATCTCAAAAATTTCTTCTACTTGGAACTGCTTGAACAGCCCGGGCAGTCATTTAGGCAGCTCACAAAGAAGACATTTGCCTGTGTCATTGTGGAGACAGCAATCCCCCCTACCAAATAGTCCATTCTCCATTCTCCATCATCATCATCACCATGGTCGTTGTCACCATCAACGCGCTGTCATTATTGTCGTCTTTATGGTTTTATACTTTTTTAATTTGGAGCAAACTGTCGTTGAGCTCAACGTGCTCAGATTTTGTTCCTCGTTTTTTTTGGTATTTCTTTCTATTTGGGCTTTAAATTGCTTTTAATTTGACTTAGAACGTAGGTCTTTAAGCCAGCATAAATCGAGAGATTTTTGAATTCTTTTTATGTATTGATTTTACCATATAATTTACACACTCCATTTGAGACTGAGAGAAGGAGAGACGAGGGAGAAGGGGGGGCTAGCGTACGCACTTCATTAAGGCTTTGTTTGCCCAAGGTGTCGATTGGAGGACTGCTCTCTCAGCCCATATTTGTCATCGTAAATATGCTGAGACTAACAAAAGACTTAGGAAACAAACTTGGTCGATTTGGAGATTGGAATTTATTTAGTTTTTTTGAAAGACTGACACCTCATTTTGTACTCGGTAATTTCTCAATAAGTGACTGCGTGGGCTCTGGAATGACCGGCAGTCATTAAGAAGGGGGACCACCACGGGAGACAGCGCACATAGGCTGAACGCGGATAGATTAGATCAATACAAGTGCCACCGTCAACTGGCCGCCAACTCCTTGGGGCCGCAGGGCCGCCGCAGGAACGCTGTGGGGACGTTTGTCGATGTGTCGTTGCGATAGGCATTTAAATCTGCCTGCTGTCTTTTTGTTTTCCTTTTCTTGGCTTTGGTTTTGGTTTTTGTTTTTGCCTGCAGGTTGAGTAATGTTTGTTTGTGTTTGTTGATTTTGCACTCGAATGTGAAACGCAACGCGGCTCAAGTGGAGCATAGCGTAAAGTGCTTAAATGTTTCGATGGTTGTTCTTGTGGCAGAGCAAACAGTAGGCCCTGACACTGGACTGTCAGTCAGTCAACTGGGAGTCCGGCAGTCAGCGGCGGCATTTGGTGCCGTCTTCTTTATCATTTTGATGAAATCGGGAACCTGGGAATGCGTTGCACTTGTAATTTAGTCTCTCCTCCTACAATGACGTGGACTGAGTGAAATATGTGACATGTTCGGGGGAAAATGGCCCATAATGAAGTATATTTGCTTTGCATTCCTAATCATTTTCCACTTCAACACGTTCGAGTTGCAATTTGCAATTAAAATTGAATTGAAAATGACAATAAAGTGGTTTTTAAATGCTGCTACTGCTGCTCTAGTTTTCCCTTACTTCGTCGTTGTCGTGGCGCACTCAACCAGCATGCTAAGCCAAAACGAAACCCAAATTGTTGATAAAGTGGTAAATGCTCTAAACCAAAACAAGTTCGTATGTTTACAGCATTTGCTGCTGGCGGTGGGTTTTGGGTCTGTTTTTTGTTTTTTATTTATAAGTTTTATGGTAATCTTGAACTCGATGTAAGGCGTAGTCGGTGTAGTAAATCAGTGAAACATTTACTTGACATAAAAAACTGACCGAATGCCCAGAATGGCAGCTCAAGGTGAGAAATTTATTCGCCAAGTAAATTTATTAACGGGATGCTTGTAAATTTGTCCAAAAGTGGAGAGGCAATTCTGATATTTTGAAATGATCCAGTAAGATACGACTATTTGGTGAACTTTTCTTAGATCTCATTAATCAAACTAACTGAATGTTGATAAAAGAACAGGATGAAAAAGAGTTCAATAGTGTTTAGTTGAGAGCGTAAGAGAAAGTATTATTTTGAGGTTTCAGCGGTTGTCCTTTTTCTAAGCCGAAGTCATCCTTTTGAGGTTGACTTCCAAAAGCCCAGAACATAGGTGGGGAGGAAACAAAAGTTCTTCTCTCTCCCTAATAAATATTATTTCATCTTCTTCGTTATCTAAGACCCGATATATTAATATATTATATTAGTTTTAGTCGATTCAACAGCCGACTCTACGTAGCCATGCACTATGGGGAATTTTGCCAAATATTAGGCATAAACCCCTTTTCCAAAAGTGCTCAGAACTTAAATTTTGTTGTCTCATTAGACCACAAATACATCAGTCTTCAATGTTACATACCATGAATTTTGATTTAACAGAGCTCTGTTAAGTGAGCAGCTGATAAAGTCATGTTATGCTAACGAATGACAGTTCAATGTTACACAGAAAAAAAATAAGACCCATATCAATTTGATATGGGCTGGTTAATTTGATATTTTGTGAAATATCACTATTCATATCATTTCTAAACTATAACGTTTCATTTTTACAGTAAATAATATCAACTTGTCAAATGATATTAGAAAAGATTCGAAAGATATTTTTTAGTTTTCGAAACTCTCACAATAGGAAAGGGATGTATAGAAAATACGAAAAGGAAAGAGACAGATTGTTTTGCAAATCATAACTTCAAGCAACGAAAAGAAATGTATAAGTAGGCTTTCAGCCATGATTGCACACACATACCCGGTAACGCAGTGCGGTAAAACGCCATGCCAATCTGTGACGTGCAAGTGGTCCCGAGTTCGATCCCCAGTCAAGGCGAAGTCAAGGAATTATAAATTCGTTTTTTTTCTGTTTCTATAAAACAATAATTAATAGTTCTAAGCAATAAATAAACGACTGGCAGTAGTATTGGATGTACGACCTGCCATTTGTAATTGATTTTTTTTCGTTCTGTAATAATGAAATAAATTAATATCAATTTGATCTTAAAAAAAATCATTTTGATATGGTCGAAAAGTTCAATCTGATATTTTCGAACAGGTCAATTTTAAGTTTGTCATATCGGCTTTTTAATGATATGAAAAAATATAACATTGAGCCCCATATCATATCATTATTTTTTTCTGTGTAAGAGTGTGCTTTTCTACTGCAATTTGCACTTGTTAAATATTAATTAAAACCGAAAGTTTTGTCGAATATTTTTGATGGAATCTAATCGTTGTGGTATGTATTAAGTGTTAGTGCCTTTTATCTGCAGAAATTAGTCGTGGCGTCCTTGTAGTTGAGGATATTAGCGATTCATCAAAAAAAAAAAAATTGGGAATGAAAATTCAACTTTGCAAAGCCCTACCAAATTTTGTTTAGATTTGTTAGAGCTGGGACTTTTACCAACTTTTAGCGCTATCAATTCCGCTTCTGATTCACTTTTGCTCAACCGCATTTATGCGCATTTCTTTGCAAAATTTCACTTTTTAGGACACAACCTCATTTTCTCCAATGCCTACTTGCATGCCAAATGAAAAAATGTGACGAGTCGAGAAGATGTTATTTTCGATTGCTTTAAAGAGAGGTTGGGCCAAAGTCTTTCAGTCGTATATGAAAGATATTTCAAAAAAAATTAGGAAGAATATTTTCTGCAATTTTGGCGATAAATCGCAGAAATTTAACCGAATAATGCAACAATTTGAACGCAGAAAATAAATTCTTAGCCATTGCGAAGCACATGAACCCAGAGTGTCGTTCCCGATGCTCAATTATGCTAAAGCGAATCAGAGGTCGTAGGAATCAAGCTGCTAGAAATAACTTGGTAGAAGAAGCAAACATAGCTGTTCGTAAAAAATAAAAAACCAACCAGCTGACCATGCAGCAGTTCTAAAGATAGTTTCAATAAGGCCTTAAAGGCAAAAATTATCCGAAATTTTGTGTCACACCCAATCAAAAACCCTTTGCAGTCTTCCGGCGACGTGATCAGTATTGTGCAGTTAGAAATGACAGTGAGCCGCATTTTTTTTCAGTAATCCCGAAATTCCATAAAGTTTGCGGCCGAAAAATATGTTTCTTAATACGCGTCAGTAATTGTACATTCCTTGTTATGGGTTATTCTTTTATAAACCGAACAGCAAAAAATTTTTTTATTTTTCATTTTAATAAAAAAATCTTAGATCTCGCGCCCACCAAACGTAATTTGCGGTTTGCACAATTTTTGTTATTTATAAACAATTTCAAAATCGTCAAAACGAAAAAATGGAAAAAAGGGTTTTTAAAAACTGAATCCGTTGGTTACGATATCTCAGGAACGTGAGAATTTTACGTATCTACCATTATATTTGAAAGATTTTTAAATTATTTATAATATTGTAAATGTTGCTAAAATACTTTTCTTTACACTACTTATGAGGATATACAACAAATGTTCTAAACTAACTTAAATTTTGGTGTTTTCAAGATGAGACTTTTATAGTTTAAAGTTATGAATTTTTAAAGTTATAAACAATTAAAAGATACCCTAAAACTCACGGCGTTTTAAAGCTTTTTTTAAACTTGACAATTGTGCTTTATATTTATCAGCTTTCCAAAAATCAAATCGGACGAATATCAACCCATATGCTGAGTTTGTCTTGGTATACACACTTTGAAGCTCGGTAACCTATTCACAACAAAATCATAATCTAACTCGTATGCTTTGTTATAGTCATCCGATCCGAGTGTTGACATTTTTGGAAAGTTGAGAAATAAAGCACACAAGTTTCAACCAAAAGCTTTAAACGACTCGATTATATTTAAGAACTTTTAATTTGTTATAACTCAAAATTCTAACTTTTAAACTATAAAAGTCTCCATCTTTTGAAAACACCGTTTTTAAGTTGTGTTTAGTCCAATAATTCTAATCCCCGGCCACGTGTGTTAACACTAATTTTTTTTACACTTTATTATTTTAATTTTAAAATCTCTTTATTTAAACAATTCTTCTCGACCACCTCGAACCTTGTTCACTTTTTAAACCCTTCTTTATATTTTTATTGCAAAATTGCAAGAAAAACCAATTTTTTCTTGTACAAAAAAACTAATTTTTTTTATATATTTTTTTTAAGACGGGATGAAATGCTACCACGCCCACTTTTTTGCACATATAGACCAACGTTATACATAATATAAGGCAAAAAACTAGACCGCAATATCTTGCTCGGTTTTAAGTTATTAATGATTTTTGGGAAAATTCCCCATAGTGCCATGTCCGTCTGATTGTCCGTATGAACAATCGGATCTTGGAGATGGTAAGAGTTATGGGTTTGACATGAATGGGACAAATGCTTCTTACAGTTTCAGGCAGATCAAGCCAATTTTATATTTTTGCCACTTCCCCACCCGCCCCCGCAACATGAAACGAGAGCGCAAGTTAAAGTCGGCTCTAACCGACTTCGATATACGCGTTACTCATGAAAAAAATGTTTAAGCGTGTTCCGGCGTTCCTTAGGGAGAGCATCTGAAAAGTATGCAACACTTTTTAAACTCGGCTATTTATCTCATTTTTACCCATAACTTGAGAACCGCTCATCCGATCTTTATCATTTCTTCGGCAAATCGATTCATTTTGCTAATTACTAACTATCTCTCGAAGGTATGAATCGAATCCAAATTGCGGGGGTGGGAGGGGGCGTGGTCAAAATTTGAAACAAACTTGATCTGCTTGCAGATAAAAGAAGCATTTGTCCCATACATGTCAAACCTCTACCTCTCTCTCTGAGATCTGAGTGTTCATACAGACAGACGGACGGACGGACAGACGGAAGGGCGGACATGGCTAAATCGACTCGGCTGTTGATGCTGATCAAGTATATATATACTTTGTAGGGTCGGAAATGCTTCCTTCTCCCTGTTACATACATTTGCACGACTTTAGTATACCCTTTTTACTCTACGAGTAACGGGTATAAAAATAAAACCCCATATATTCCACAGTTGTATGGGCTTGGGGGCTTGCACCTTTCAGAGAAAGTAAGTAAAACTTAATAAAGATCGGATGAGCGGTTCTTAAGTTAAGAGCAAAATAAACCAAAACCCCCCTCCCCACCACCACATGCCGTTTTCATTTAACAAAGAGAGAAAGAGAGAGAAAGTGAAATTTAGAGATGAGCGCAGCAGCAGTTCTGCATTCTGCTCCTGCTCCAGGTACAGGGTATGTTATAGTCGATTTACTTTTTGTTGTTTGTCTTCAATTTGCCTTTCCGATTGTAGTCCAGTTTTACTGATTTACTCATTCATTTTCTATCCAAGGCTAGATTGGCGACCCATATTGAGCTCATACAGTTTGTTCCTCATTCAGATAAGAAGACCATCTTTAACCAATGAACACTTCAATAGCCACCTTATCCGCAGCAGTCAACTAGGATTATAAGCAGTATGAAGTTTGTTTCTGAAGTCAGTACTTTTTTTCTATCTTCGCTATTAGCAGTTCTTTTACAAGCTCTACCCCAAGTATGTTGTGGACAATTGGAGAAAAACTGTAGTTGCAATATTAACGATTTACTGCCCAAAAATAAGCTATTCATCTGACATCAAACCCTCAGAATTTAACAAATGGTACAAATCGTTAAATAACATGCATATGATTAGATCTGATAGACAGATGACCGGACTTGTATATCTAGGTGGGATAGAAAAAATTTATTTGTCTCAATAGAAAACAAGAGTCCATATGGCCATTTATTAGTTTATGAAGAAACACGAAGGTCTTTAGAAAATACTTCACTATCAGATACAGAACAATAAAGCCACGATTTCGAAAAACAATAACGTTGGCATCAAAGAAGACTCCGTTAGTATCCAATATATTAAGCTTGCCTAATAGACTGCGCTTCTGATAGTAAATGAAGTAAGGGTTGAACTCAGTTTATATGATAGATTGGAGGCAGATAAGCGGTTTGTATTGGTACTGAGGTTGGACTTGCCAATCTACTTATTAACAATTGTGTGCTCTGGCCAAAAAGAAGGCTCAAGTATTCTAGGGAACAGGGAATCTGAAATTTCTACCTTAAAAAATGCATTTTTCGGTGAATTCTGTGACAGAAGTGTTAAACCTGTGGCTTAGGTGGATTTTATCGTGAGACAAATATGGGTTTTAAGGGAGCGACGCCAGGTATTAATTATCTGAAGGTAAAACTGAAATCGGGGTTTTGTTAAGAATTAATTCTGGTCCGAAGTAGGATATTTGGGATTGTTCAATAAAAAACGGAGTTGTGAGGTTTCAAAGTCATAATTTTTAAAATCTACTTTTTCCTATTTATTGGCCGTAACTCCGTTATTAATTGACCGATCCGAAATATCATAGTTCACACAAGAATTACATCATCTCTTAACAAAACCTCGTTTTCAGTTTTGAATTCAGATCATCCGTTCTATAAAAATGTTTGCAACCGACAATTTTAAATCGGAATACAACAACAATCGCAAGAATAACCACAACAACAACAATAAAAAAAATAATATTAATTAATGTAACCGATTAGAATTAGAACTAGCGTAACCACCCCCAAGCCCCTCCAATGATTCCCAGTATGCCAACTGCATTAGAACCAACGAGAGCGCAAGTTAAAGTCGGCTCTAACCGATTTCAATATACCCGTTACTCATAAAAAAACATGTTTAACGAAAACATGGTGAACATCGGAAAAGTATGCAATACTTTTTGAACTCGGCTATTTTTCACATTTCTGCTCATAACTTGAGCTCATCCGATCTGCCCGTTACATACATTTGCACGACTTTAGTATACCCTTTTTACTCTACGATTAACGGGTATAATAACACTGCACTCGAAGAAAAAATAGAGAATTTCACTCTTGAATCAAGAGCATTCGTTCTCAAAAGTAGGGTAAGAGTGAAAATTCTTGATCCAGGAGCAATATTCTTGATCCAAGAGTGAATTTTTGATCCCGACATTCTTGACTCAAGAGTTTCAGTACTTGATCCAAATACGAATAATTCTAAAAATAAAAGACTAAAAATAATAATTGAAGGGGGTGGGGATTTGGGTTTGACAGACACGACCGAGACCCCGGGACAACCCGTTAGACCGACGTAATGTTGTTTGCTCCGCGCTGCTCGCCACTCACCATCAGCCAGCCACCCCCCACCCACTTTTTTCTAAGATGTTATTGATTTTGAGTTAGTCACATAACAGATAAAAATTTTTTATTTTACTTACTTTGCTGGGACTTGAACTCGGTACCTCGAAGACTGAAACATACACAGTTGGACCGACTCGACTATTGTCGATAAGCTAGAAGCAGCGGCGAAAGCATATTTATGAACCAGCGCGGTTGGTATTTGGCCAGCCGCAACAGCACGACCGTGGATCAAATCCCCGTAGCAGCATTTATTTCTTTTTAATTTTTTCCTTTTTTATTTTTTATTTTTATTTCATTTTATTTTTGAAGACAGACGTTTAATCACTTACTTTTGCCCAATCTTAATGTTTAACTTTAACATAATTATCGGCGGGCCACGGTCAAATGACAATGACAAACTGCGCATGCGCTGACTCTCTTTAAAAGAGCGCGGCCAACGTTATTCTCTCAAAGTTTGCGTTTCCTCACTCCCCTTGCCTATGGAACCACATTGAGAATGAATTTGTCTCGATTCCAAGAGCGAAATTCTTGAAAATTCAAGTGCGACTAGATTTTTTGTTCAAGACTCGTTCGTTCGTGCTCAAATTATTCGTTCTAGATTTTTATGAGTGCAGTAGCTGTGGCTGTCTCCCTTTCATAGCTTTAAGTAAATAAATAACAGAGTAAACTGCAATTTATTCCAACACATATCAGCTGTTTAGAATATAAGACAACGGCCCTTATAGAAATAACCTAGACATGTTGATATAGTAAAGGTGAAAGCCAAATATTTCTGTTTTTTTATTTTGCTGGTTAAATATGGGCGCATACGTCAATTTAAACGTTGGAATGTCTGTCCAATCGCCCTCGTAACTTTGCCTACATGTATCGTTCCTCCTCATCTTGGTCATACGCCCGCGTTAAAATTGTTTTTGTGCTGATTTTGGTTTTTTGTCAGTGCTGTTTGTTGCCTTCATTTACAAAATCTGTGCGTGCACAAAACATAAATACGTAAATTTATTTCACATTTTATTTCAAGCTCATTTTTCTTCTACTTGTGAGCAGAGAGAAACGCATTTTTTTCGTATTTGACACATTTTGCATTTTAAATGTTGACAATTGTCGCCAAGTGTTCGTATTTGTTGTGTAAATCCGAGAAGAAAGAAAAACAAATGCAGACAAATGAGACGAGATGAGGCGAGGCTTTTTGTGCACCTTTGTGGATGCTGTGCACGTGAAGTTGTCAGAGATTTGTCATAGCCAAAAGCACAAAAGGGCAAATCGAACTCCCTTTCACAGATTTATGTGGTGTGCGTGTCCTGGCCCTGTTGGCCATTTATTTGTCCCGCTTGTTGTTTTGAATTTGTTAATCAATTAGTCATAATTTACGGCTCGACAATAATCAACTGACTGAAGGCAATGAACTGAGCCTGCACTTGTTGCACTGTGGCAACCACATTTGCCACAACGCTAATGATGCATTGTGTGTGTGTTGGTGTTGGTCTGCGGCCCGCAAAAAACAACTTAAGCGTTTAACACGATCTTCAATTTGCGCACCAAAAAAAAAGGTACAAAAAACAAAGCGATGGATGTGGGGAGAGCAGGTGGAGAAGTGCAGACTGAAAGACCAACAAAAAAGTCGTGCGGGGCTGAACCAAATTGGCATATAGGCACAGTGAAATCTCAAGAAACGGATATACCAGCACACGCCCTGAAATAGTCAAGGTCGCTTCAATTGATCTGGAGAACTTTAAACTAAACTCAGCATTGCGACTGGTCGGTTAAGGTCAGACTTAAGATACCAAAGGTCTTTAAATTTTCAGTGTAAAGGCAGAAATAGTTTAGTTTATAGATCAAGCCTGGCAGAATTGTGAGGGGCGATAGTTTAGAAGTTTTTGTTTTTACTGAGATTTTTTTCAGACTTATCTTTTGTAAGACAGTTATATTAGCCTTTGAAAGATACTCTAACAAAATTACTATATTAACTTATTACGACTCCGATATAGTGGGGAAATTTTATTTGCCCATTAGGGCTAGCAAAAACTTTAGTACATATACAGATCAAAGAGTAGAAAAAAATTAAGTAATAATAATAATATTTTAAATGAAAATAAAACGGAGAGAAAGAAAAAATATATACTATCTTAAACATAAACTTTAAAAATAAAAATACACTTATATTTTCAAAAATAAATAACAACCGGAAAGTGTCTCTTCGAGAGGGAGAACATTTTTAGCCAGTCCGGCAAGCTATGCCAGGAGTGGGGAGAAATTACACCGGAGATAAGTATGTAGAAACGTTTTTAGAGAGAAGAGAGATGAAGATCTGTTGAGAGCAGATGATAGAGATCATTATAATTTTTATATAAGATCCGAAAACGACTGTGCTGGGCATAATAAGTTGTGCATCTAGGCCAGTTTAAAAGTAAAAAGTTTCTAGTTGGTCTAGCAGTAACAGAGAAGTTAAGGCGACCCAAAAGTTCAGAAGAGTTGCATCAACAATAATTAGGTTACAAAGAAATGAAACGTCTAGAACTGATCTACGATTATCTAACGAAAAAAGGTCAAAGTTAAGCTCTCAATTTAAGCCACCAAGAGCAAATGCTTGAGAACTGATTCAATACGATCCATATGCTTTTTATACTGCGGACATCAGACGGACGAGCAGTTTTCAAGTTCAGGACAGACTAGAGTTGTGTATAAAAGCTTTGTGGGGTATGGATCATTTAATTCCCTCGACCAACGTTTAAAGAATTTTAGTTCAATATTTTGCTCTATTAACAATTGAAGAGATTTGAGGATTGAAACTTAACTTGGCGACAAAAAGAATTCCTAGTATAGGTAACCAGCGAAGGTGTTCAACAATGAAAAGTCATTAAGGAATAAGTGGTTAACCAAGCACCAAGACTTCAACGAGTTTAAATTATCTTGCAATCTTATAGATTGCATCGTGTCATTGAAACATATGCATAATAAGTTTTACTTCCTTCAGTAAAAACAAAGGACCAAGGTGGCTACACTTGCAGTACACCAGAAGTTACAGAGACGGGCTTTTAAGTGTCAGAACTTAGCAGAACTTTTTGGGTCCTATTTCTTAAATAGGACGAAATTCAAAGCAGAAAAGAGGCTGGTAGTCCTAACTGATAAAGAGGGGAAGATCATGGCTAACAGAGCCAAAAGCTTTACTGAAGTAGGTGTAAATAACATCAATTTGATTTTTATTAGGGAACTCATCATTAACCAATAAAGTAAATTCGAGCAAACTGTTCCTAGTTGATAAACACACGCTGGAAAGGTGATAAATTCAAATTGCAATAATGTTGCCCAGTGAAGGTTATAGACTCTTCAAATTATATAGGAATTGTAGAGAGCTTAGCTATTAGCATTGTCTCAGTATTTGGATATATCAGATTTTAAACCTTGTCCAGACTGGGGAAGAGAGACTCACATATTTGTTTAGGTATGGGACAGCTTGCTTAAGCTCCCCCAACAACAAAATTTACACTAAAGACGACGCATATGAATCAAGACTCATAGGAGACAAATAGAAGAGTGAACACATATGAAGTTATGAAGCTATGCGTAAAGCAATCCCCATGGGGATACACAACTAATGCGTCTGCTTTGGTTAGTAGTTCCTTAAAATAATCCACCTAATCAAATTTTCACTGTATATGCACTGATGCAGCGGCTATGCAACCATGTGTGTGTGTATGTGCATGCCTCATGCTGTGTCGTAATCGCAAGTTCGTTGCCTAAGTCTTTCGTTTTGCCTGCCACTAAATATATCATCGATGCGCCCTCGCGCGCTCTTTCTCTCTCTCTCTCTCCAGCTCTCTCACAGCGGCTTTAAAAATATGTTGAGTTAAGCTAAACGACGCTGCAGAAGCAGCAGCAGCGGCAGCCACGAAAAAAAAGTGGAAGGCACGGAATGAATCGCATGTATACGCCCATCAATGCTGCCACCACAGTGGCAGGTTGAAATGTTGCGCCAAGTTGGCGAAACTGAGCACGAAAGCGAAATGCAACCAGGCAGGCCCAGGCCCAGGCAGTCAGGATCCCGATCCCAATCCCCAGCACTCGGCACCCTTTGGTGGCGACTGTGGCAATCGGATCGCGTAGTTTGTGCTGTTCTACACGCATACAACAACTGCAGCAGCGGCTGTGGCAGCCGCAGCAATGAAATGCAGGTGCTTATGGGCCTCCACTTTGTATGCCTCAGAGAGAGTCTTGTACGAAATTAACTACAAACAGCAGTACAAAATATTTTAATTAAAAATTCCTAATCGTGTGCGAAGCATTTTTTATCTGATTTCTGCAGCCTTCACCCCTCCCACACCGCCCCCTCCTGCTGTTCGGACTAAAAATGTATTAATAAGAAAACGCCAAAAGGTTTGCGTGTGTGGAGGACGACGTCGACTATGGTCTGGCCAGGCTCAGACATATAATAAATTGCATTTGCCTACCAAGAGAAGATGCAGATATGAGCCAGGGACCCAAGCAGTCAGTTGTTGAACGGAGCTGGGGGCAGCCCAGTTGCATGCAGACGGCGACGACTTGGCCGGATATTTTTGCATCTAGATACTTTTGGCAGTAATGTGCGAAAATTTCATTGGGTGTCGAAAAGTTAAGTAGTGCTCGCAGCCGCTGTCTTGGGTTTTTGCCTTTATACCTCCTCCATCTGCTACTCTGCGGTGGAAATCTGTCCTCGGCTTCCTCTCGCTCTCTCTGTCTCTGTGGGCTTAGCTGCCGTTTGCATTTAATGTGAGAACTAAACATTTGGCTTTTGAGCCTTCAATTTGTATTAAGTTGTTTGGCATCCTCCTTCACTTTGGCCAAGCGGGAAACTGTTCTGATGGCAAAATTGCTGCCTTATTGGCCAAACGACTATTATCAATTTCACATGGCTAATTGGTTTCAAATTTATGGACCTGTAATTGATATTTATGTTTGTCGTCTTCCATGGGATGTCAAACAGAAGGCTGGCCTGGGTCCAGGCATGCCTAAGTAATTGCTTAAAGTATTTTTGCTATAAATTGCTGAGAGCTGTGGCATTGGCCAGAGCAAATGGCTAAGACTAGCCAAACCAATTTCACAATCTTCTTACTTAACATCAAGTGGGACTATTACCCTGGAAGTTCAGAGAAAGATGGTCAAATTCTTTCAATTCCAGAATCAAATGTTCTCAATTGGTTTCACTACACTTAGACTAAATATTAAGTACAAAGCCTAGGAAAACATTTTGTCAAGTAAAGCGCTTATTTATGGATGCTTCACACCTTACTTTTAAATGGAATAAGACCGATTAAAGGGCCAAGAAAAGTAAGTAAAGTAAAGTAAAGAAAGTCGAGTTCACAAATTCTTTTATTGAGTACCTACCTAATAGATGAATAGAGCGAGCCCAAATGTCATTAAGAAAATGGAGAGATGTTCAGTCAAGGAAAATGTCAATTATTTTTGAATTTTATTCGATTTGCGGGTTCGAACCGAAAAGTTACTGTTTGGAATTTTCAGGTTCAAAAGTTTTTAGGAGAATGTTTTGGTTTGAACCCAGGCTCAATCAACTTGCGTAATATATATTCAAATGCATATTCAGAATTCCTGTCAGTAATCATTTATTTGGAATTTGGTTTGCTTCAAAATCGCTTAGGTAACTTTCGTTAGCTTCTGAAAGTGAAATCAAGGATGTAAAAACCAAACCGAAAATGAAAGTTCGGAACAGTTTCAGTTTCAGCAATTTTCTCAACTTTGGTTTGGTTTAAGGTTGGCTTCAAAAGTTTAAAAAAAGTCAGAGTTTTAGATTCAAACCGATGCACGGTGGACGGTCCCACAACAACTTAAGCACGAATAAATGCATTTATAGTGAACAAATGACCTTTAAAACGGGAATTGCTTGATGTTATATAAAATTTTAAGCTATTTAAGTATAAAAGTGAAAGTGTTTTCTCCAATCCGCAAAATTAAATTGAGTTTCTTGCCTGTAAACTAGCGTACTCGAGCGATTCTCCACATTTACCTTATTATCTTCATAGAAGTGCGATACAGAATACATAAAAATGTTTTTAGAGCGAAGCTCTTTGACGGACTTCAGACTAAAGCTGGGTATGGAGATACTTGCGAAAAGTGTGCGAAATCTTTGTACATTATTTCGTCGATAGCAAGTGCGAAATAAGTCGCTCATCTCTAGTTGTTTTGTTTTCAAATTTAATTTGGCGGGACAATTTAAACTAATTAAAAGCGAATATTTATGGTGGCCTTTCATGATGCAATAGTTGCAGCAAAAGCTTTATGTGATTTGTAAGAAGCTGCAGTGAAGGCACCAAGGGTTTGGCAGTGCTTGTTTAATCCCTACTTGCAGTAAAGATCCATGTGGAGGCAGTTGTAAAACGTAATTAGATCGTAAATAGAAATAATTCGTTTGGAAGTTCATCATGAACATTATTTGTAACTTTTCAATCATTGGCTCCAATTGACAATTGGTGCTCTTTGGACACGACTAGGGAAATGGCAGAATCGACTGTTGTGGCCATTTCATCTCGACGTTATGTACTTATAATGCAATATCATGGATTAGAAGATGTTGTCCACGACTTGCGGCGACAAAGAAATCCCAAGTCAGACCATTGGAAAAGTTCTGCGGCTCATCCGGCTCAAAACGACACAAGAGGAGCTAACCGCCACTTCACATCGTTGCGGTGGATACTCCACCACCGCTTTCACTCTTGGCGTGCTTAGGACGCCGCCAGCGAACGGTGGCGCTGTCCTTCAACGAAGCCCGAGCCGCGTTGCAATGATCTCCTAGCAAAAACAATCAATTGTGAATAGCATAATTAAACTCAATAAATATCTATACATTTACAGATCTTTTTTGTCAAGCCGCCATCACCTTTTCCTCCAATGAAAAGATTGATTGAAAAGATCCTCCTACTCATTTAAAAACTCCGCGCCACAACACTTGTATGTATATGAGTGTCTACCGCCATGTAGAGTACGAAAAATATGTTTTACATATATTTCACATCTTCGAAATCATCTCTCATCACTTGCCTATCAGGTGACTATCGCGTGACACGTTGACGTCGGGTGGCAACGCTGTGATATCGATATGCCAATTTCGCGCGTGAACTCCATACCAACTCACGAAACAGCAACTTGCGAAATCCGTGCGAAATCATTTTTTTATAAGGACTTTTTCATTTCGCGGGTATTTCGCGGGTATCTCCATACCAAGCTTAAGGGGTTAATCTTAAAAAATTTTGTCTTTGCGACAGATTTTTTGGGGAATGTCTTTGATTTTGCATTTTGTATTTGCAAAATCAGCTGCTTTTACCATTACCGCGTAGTAGCAGGTGCTTTGTGTGTGGAGTGGAATAGTGTGAGGTGGAATTGGGGGGAGGTGATGGGTATTTGGTAGAGACCTGGTGGGGATCGGGTGTAGATTTGGTGAGGATCTGGTAGGGATTTGGTGCTCATCTGGCGGAGTTCTGGTGGTGATGTGGTGGTGATCTGGCGGTTATCTGGTAGGGACCTGGTGAGCTCTGGTTCTGGAATCTGGAGGGGATCTAGTGGGGATCGTGAGCGGTTCTGGTGGGTCTAGGGTTGATCGGGTGGGGATATGGTGGGTTTGCGGGGAGTGAGGGTGCAAAGAGTGGCTGCATTAAGGTCAGGTTGTGAATTCTGTGCTAAAAACTATGTTCTTTGTTTGACAGTGCCTGTGTCATTACAGAGACTTAGCAGTGAATTAGCAGTGACTTAACAGGGACCCAACAGTGACTCAACAGTGACCCAACAGTGACTTAACAGTGACTCGACAGTGACCTAATTTTTGAAAATTAAACATATATAATATTTATACAGTGTGTCATGACACACACCCTTCTATTTTTATACCCGTTACTCGTAGCGTAAAAAGGGTATACTTAAGTCGTGCAAATGTATGTAACAGGCAGAAGGAATCCTTTCCGACCATATAACGTATATATATTCTTGATCAGCATCAACAGCCGAGTCGATATAGACATGTCCGTCTGTCCGTCCGTTCGTCTGTCTGTATGAACACCTAGATCTCAGAGATGGTAAGAGATAGAGGATTGGCATGTATGGGTCAAATGCTTCTTTTATCTGCACGCAGATCAAGTTTTTTTCAAATTTTGGCGACGCCCCCTCCCGCCCCCGCAATTTGAAAAAAAAGGTATATCTCCTACAGTCTTGAATATAGACGATTCGTACCTTCTAGAAATAGTTTGTAATTAGCAAAATGAATCGATTTGCCGAAATGATAAAGATCGGATGAACGGGTCTCAAGTTATGAGCAAGTAAAAAAATGTTGCATATTTTTTGGATGGTCACCCTAAGGAACGCAGGAACACTGTTAAATGGGTATATCAAAGTCGGTTAGAGCCGACTTTAGCTTTACGCTCTCGTTTTAATTCATTTTCGAAAAGAAAAATCCTTAAATGTCTATTGTTTTCGTTTTGGGTTTTTGGTGAAATCTTTCTTAGAATTTTCCATAGATTTGGCTTTGTTGATTTTTTTTCCGCCTATACAAATCGAACTCCAAACCTATAATCAAGTTTTAGAAAATTGAATCATTTTAATCCAAAAGTAAAGTAAAAAGATAAGATATAATTGGATGCGATATATCAAAAAAAGATATTGAAAATATTGATTTTTAATATTATCGATATTGATATTTCGAGAAATATCGACAACCCTATTCGGGACCTGCCGGCTCGGATGAATATAGCATCTAGCTGCAAAAGGAACAATCGGTCGAAAAAGTAGTTATAGCAGAATTGACTTTTTTGATTTCAGTTGTAGCGTTTTTATTCTTTTCAGCTATGAATATTATCTGTTTCAACACAATATTGGAAAATCAGAATCAGATGAATATATCGGATAACAAACTGGCAGGCATATATCATGCTTCGGTTGAGCCGAAGTTAGCATCCCTCTATTTTTTTTATCAAATTTGAAATGCTTTCAAAAGGACTTGCCTAATTTGGTCAAATTCGGATGACTTTATCTTATATTTTCATACCTATGGACAATTTGACGTTTTAAGAGACAATTTGATAATCTCCTTTTTAAGTTACGACAGAAATAAGTGAGCGATATGATCTGATCGATAGGAATAAGCCAGATAAGATTATTTAGGTCCATGTGCATACAATTTTAGTTTAATATATCGATTCGTCTATTTATCGATACTCCATTGATAACCTTTTTTCTGAGTGTACTAGCTAAGCCTCCTCCTCCACCTCCTTCACACAACCTAAAAAACGCAACGAAACACAAGACGAAAACAAAGAACGCGCTAATTAAAAATGCTAAAGTTTTAAGCTCCTCATTCCCAAAAAAAAAGAAGTAAATTCCAGCCTCCTTTTCAGCTGTCCATTTGGAGAGGTTGCTGCTACAATTCCAATACGAGCAAAGTTTGGATTTTTTCTGTCCGGTTTTTGGTTTTGTTTTTTGTTTTATTTTTTTGGGATGTTGTTGTAGTGGTAAACACCGCACGGCTGTCGATTTCTGTTGGCTGTCAGTTTGGCTGTAGCCGGACATGGATGAATACGAATCCACAGCGGCCCTTCTGCTGCCAGGGCAAACCATTCATCTTTAGCCGGTTCGAGGGTTTTTGGTGGCTCATTTGTTGGGTTGGCGTGTTGCTTATCCAGACCGTTCTGTTCTCTTGAGAAATTTCCATTGAAATGCTGCCACAAGGATCCAGCATTCCCAGTTTATAGGTATTTTAATTAGTCAAGGCAAATTTGTAGACCCTCAAGAGTTGGTAGCGGGGGTTGGGGGGGACCACCTAGTCAAACTCATTTTGTAAGCATAACTCTCCGCTTCAAATGATCCCCATCCACATCATTTCTATCGATTCAAACTTAATGAGTTTGAAAATCTCATAAATGAAGCGATTACTTTGGTTAGCAGGATTACGATCTGTAGATGGGAATATTCAATTTAATTATTCCGAAATTAAACTGTCGACTTAAGGTCCAGGGCTGAGAACAGGCGACACTCATCCGGACACTGACAAGTGATGGTGCCAACCACCACCAAAGCCAAAGCTGGATAAAAAAAAATACCACAACTTGCCACAATTTTTTATTGTTTGTTTAATTGCCAGCAAGTGGGCGGCGGAAGGGTGCGCAGCACTTGAAAATTGTAACAGCAAAAATGATAAATGATTAGACCGCTTTAACCCTCCACTTGCACAGCTGTTCGCCTATGCGTAACATTTGCCGAATCAAAAGCAAAAAAATAAACCGCAATGGCCTGATGAGGATGATGATGTTGACGATAGTTTCTGGTGGGGTGGCTTGGGTGCACTTACAACCACGAAAATGTAATAAAAACGTGCGTCTTCCAGTTCATGTAAATCATGTCAAGCGGCGAGTGGCGCAAAATATTTTGTAAAGTACAAAAAAATACACAAATAAGTTGGAAAACTATAACTAAGGCGAGGCGACCACTCACATACCCTAGAACAGTTGTAGAGGACCTTCTGTCCACATATATTCGAATCCGGAAATGCTAATTTCAAGTACGGATCCTACTTAAAAGTCAAATGATTCTGATTCTAGATTTACTAAAGTACGGAAGTAAGTACTAGAGACCTGCACGAGTAAGTAAAAAAGTAATCGAGAATTACTCGCCGAGTGTGATTACAAATGAGTACGATTACCTAGCTGTCAATTTGGCACCGTAGCACCGTAGCATCGTAGGAACCGCACCGTTTTAATCATTTTTACTTTTCAGGGTTCGGAATCGCCCTTTACCTGCAGCTCTCGAGACTGACGGCTTATTAAACCGCAAAATCATACCAAAGAGGATAAAAAATAGTAATAAAAAAAAAACAGTGCAAATAACAGCGCAATTCGCAGCTAAGGGTTCTCCGTGGTAATTAAAACGCGAACTACTTAAGAAACGGCTTTCCATGGCCAAAAATGACCACACATAACAGCATTACCATGACTATGACAATGCCAAACCGCGGTAAATACCATGGATGACCAATGGTTAAAAAGATCATAAAGATCATAAGGAATGTTTCAAACCACTTTTCGTGACTGACAAATCATCAAATCGCGGAAAAATACCGTTGAAGATCAAAAATAGTAATAATGTCAAACAAACAGGAAAAAACCATGTAAGGATCATTGCATACGCGCAGTTCGCAGCTAAGGGTTATCCGTGGAATTAAAACCGCTAATTACTTAAGAAACTTGTTTCAAGGGCACAATCGATCTCATATAACTACATTACCATGATTATGACTAACCTCTAGTGACTAACCGCGATACATACCATGGATGACCATTAACAAAGAACTTAGAAGAAGAAATTTTCTTCAAAATTTCCGAAAATTTTTTCAAATTAATTGCCGGTGTGGTCATCCATGGATTGGTCATCCATGTTATTTATCGTGGTTCAGTATTATCATAATCATGGTAATGTAGTGCTCATGTGTGCTCATTTTTAGCCTCGAAAATCAATTTTCTAAGCACTTAGCGGTTTTATTACCATGGAGATCCCTTAGATGTGAATTGCTTTTATGCATTAATCCTGGCTTGATTTTTTAGTTGGTTGGAAGTAAAGTTTGTTTGTCATTATTAATATTTTTGAACCGCAACGGTATTTGAAACATTCTTTATTATCTTGACGATCTTCTTTAACATTGGTCATCCATGGTATTTATCGCGGTTCGGTATTGTCAAAATCATGATAATGTAGTTATGTGTGGTCACTTGTGCCCTTGAAAAGCAGTTTCTTAAGCACTTAGCGGTTTTTGTTATTATGCAGATCCTTCAGCTGCGAATTGCCGCTATGCATTAATCCAGGCATGATTTTTTACTTGGTTGGGCATAAAGTTTTTTTGACATTATTAATATTTTATCCTCTTTGGTATTGTTTAGCGATTTAATAAGTCGTCAGCCGAGTGCCGGATGCTGGCTCCCAAACTGTGCCACCAAAATTAATCCTTGCTAATATTTTTATTATTATTATTTTATTTTTTACGGTTCTACGATTATAATCGTACGATGCCACGATGCCGACTACTACTCGGCACCGTAAAAATGAGTACATGATTACACACAAGTATCGTGGCATCGTTAAAATGATTACTTTTACCTGTAATCATACGGTGCCGGAATCACTCGTGCAGGTCTCTAGTAAGTACTATGTTAAAACAAAAAGAGACCGATAACAAGTTTCAAACTTAGAAGAAAAATCGATCAAATCGGGCTAAATGAGTATGCACATTTACAAAAATGTTTCAGTCAACTTAGCAACAGAGCATGACAGGGCGAGGTTCGAACCTGAGCGCCGTGGCAGCCAACTAATAAAGTATGGCACTTCTCTAACATTGTGAACTAAGCGCTTTTGCTGAGAGCGCGAAAGAGAGAGGGAGAGTGAGCATAAGAATAAAAGACGCACATACACTCAAATTTTGTATGTGTTTAGTATAAAAGAGGCAATGCTGAAACAACAGAATCAGCAATGCAAACAGTGCAACAAAAAACCCGTAGACAAAAAAATGAAGTATCTGCTGCACAATAAAATTTTGTGGACCGAGCTAAGACCGCACTGAGAGAGTGCCATACTTTCTTTGTTGTATCATGGTAGCAGCGCAACTGAGGTGTCATCTGAGACAGCTACCAAACTCTTTTGTGGTGTTGTTTATAATATGATTTTACAGTTGTATGCAAGCAACTAATGACCTCGAGCCTGCTTAATCTTGCTAATTTGAACATCAAAAAGTTAGTTCTTTTGGGATGCTCCTTTTGGGGTCAACATTAGTATATATATCGAGTTCAAATCAATCTCAGACATTTTTGCAGCAGTCCTTATTCGCATTGAATAAAGTTGAATATCAAGCTATATTTAATGTGGGGTATTCTTGCAATAGGTTGATCCCGAGATCATATCAAGTTGTAGTGCTTAAGTAATATAATTTGATAAGTCGCTTAAGGAGCTGCAAATATGTGTTCAACCCGAATTTCAGTTCACACAACCAACCAAGTTGGTGCAAATCGGCCAAAATTGTGTGGAAATGGAAATATTCATAGCCGGGAAGTATAAAGAAGCTACCACTGAAAACAAAAAAGTTGTTCTCACAAGAACTTTTTCGATTGATCGTTCCTATTGCAGCTAAATGCTTTAGTCATCCGATTTGGAAAAAATTTAATAGAATTGGCACTTCTGGCGCCACTACTTGATTTTCAAAACTGACCAATAGATTGCGGCACTAAACCACTTTCTTGCTTGAGATTAAACTAAAAAAATAAATAAATAAGTTTGATAAATTATAAAACCAATGCTCCTTTTAGTGCTCTAGATTAAATGTTTCTTGTTAAGTCTTTTTAATATTATTCAAATTTTTAGGGACGCAAAATTAATTTAACCAGAAAATAGTGTAACCGTGTTAGATGATACGAAAATTCTTTCTGCAAAACTATGGAAGATATAACGTTTTTCAAATTGAAAATGAACTTCATATGCCTTGCAAGCACAAGAAACATCTGTCCCAAATATATCTATCTCTCTATCTCTTGCCATGTCGGAGATCTCTGTGCGTTCATACAGACGGAAAGACAAACATGGCAATATCGACTTAGCTGTGGATGTGGATCAAGAACATATCGAATTTTTTGAGTTATGCCAGTCTTGAAGTAAGTGAGCGATACATACTTTATAGTACAATCTTCCACACAAGCACAATTGTTTGGAGCTTCGACGAATTGACATATCGAGATCTTCGTTGAGCACAGCTGCAATATTCTGCTCGGTAAGCACTCTTCGCACACCGATGGTGGTCCAAAAAAGTGAAGCTGATGCGAAATTTGGTCACAATAGTTAGCAGGACTTTTAAGCTTTGTGTGAACAACTAGAGCCAGCTGAAATAAAATAGAAACGACAGACGGCCAATACGCTTTTGATATTATTATATCGGGCCATAGAAGGAGTAAAAGGACTTTTTGAATTTTAATTTAAAATAAAAGTTATTTTAGTTGTAGAGATGAGCATCAGAATTGAGAATTTAGGTTTGGTATCGGTGCATATTTCTTAATTTCAGCAGCGCTACTTAGAGTGCAACAACAACTTCTATCCCAAAGCACTTCCTCCCATTGAACAGCTTAACAAAAGCGTAAAATCCTCTTGCCCAAAGGTAAGGGTATTGAAAGTTGAGAAGTAGCTGCCGGTACACAAATGAGCAACAGGCATCCTGGCGATTTGCAGTTGGATGCTGATCGCAATCACCAAAGTGGTAGTAAGGTAAGCTATGTACGTCTCAGCCCAGTCCAGGGCGTCGGGCATCGGGCGACCGTTTGGCGTGAACGTGCAAACATGTTGCACATGAGAGAGGCTGCCGCTAAAGTACTTGTACTTGTCATATTGTTATGGATTTATGGCAACACGTATAGCGCTATAAAAATGACATATGCACGTGTATGGGTTATGGCTTTTAGGAGTCATCTTCAACTCGGCCTGTCTCCATGCATCCCGGTTGCAGTTGCACATGTTAGCGCTTGCCTGCATTTTGGCAAAACATACGAGTTCATCTGAGCACGCGCAGCAGTCCAGACATAAATACCAACCCTCACTACCTCTTCTTACCGCACCCACCCCGCACTCTGTCCACATGATACTGATCGGTTGGGTTGTCGCTAATTAATCGCCTTTGTTCGTGTTATAATTTTCGGTGCGTACGAAACATGTTTGCCTTACTGATTTGCAATTGGATTTTATTTAGACTTCTAGGGGCGGAACTCTGGTTGAGATTTAGGGTGGGTTTGGGTTAAATGAGGCATACGTACTCGTATCTAGCTGTTATGATAGTTTTTTGGCTTTGGCTTTGGTTATTGTTTTTTTGCGGCATGTGTAAGGTTCTCAGGGGTCACAAGTGCGGACCAAATGCTGTGTGAGTTGGTGCAAATTGCGGGATCAGGTGGTTTTTTGATGGATGATAGGCAGACAGAGCAGCAAGTTCATTATTGTTCTTACTTTTATTTTTAGGGTGGGAACACATTGGGATGAGTGAGTAAGTAGAGCAGTTGAATAGATAACAATTTTTGAATTTGAATTCGTTACGAGCACTCGACTATCTACGATATAATTATTATTTAAGACTTAAAAGACCTGATGGTGATTATCAAAAAGCCAAAAGGAGTTCACTGTTTATGGAAAAACTTTGGTTTCTTAGTGGAAATCCGTGCACAAGATATACGCTAACTATAAAAGTTTTGAGTCTATGTGTCATTTTCATGTCGTAGCATTTAACGTGAATCTTCACATACAATTTGGTGACCCCGACGTGGTATAAATACTCAACCTTCGAAGGCAATGAAAGTCCATGAATTATACAAACACCAAGAAGGTATAACTATAGGTTAGAAACCTTTGAAAGCCAAGTGTTAAAGTGTTAGAACCAGCAGGGAATTCTAAGGCTAAACTCTTTTTCCGTTACATCCTTTTTCGGTCGGCATTGTAAGTCTCTGTTGTAGTCAATTGATTCCATTAGTAATTAAATAAAAATCTTAATTTCTTTAATTTTTTTCCTCACAGAAAATGCATGATACAAAAAGGTTTGTTCTATTTAAAAATAAAATTTATTTAATTTATTATACAAATCTTTTCTCTTTTTGATTTTCAGCTCTCTGATTAAGAGTACTGATGTAGCTCGTGAGCTACAAATCTAAACTCTAAGCGTAAATGATCCACGCAGCAAGTGCAGTGTGCGCGACCACGACCGTTGATAAGGACTTCATTTCTGTTGTTGTTGAACTTCTGGTTCAGTGATCTCTCAACCTGATTTCCCTGTAACCACTTGATCTCTCAATGATAAAATCTCCTTCGTATTGGGACGACGAAGAAAATTTTTTCATTATTTTATTATTCACATAGTGTGAAAAATGAATATTATTGATGATAATTGTGAATTTATCGACATATCGAAAAAATATCCGATTCCAAAAGAACTTGTAAGACGGTTTTTAGGTGACTAGCTAATTCCCCCCACATTCCTCCCATCTCCCAACCACTTTCAACCCACTTCAAAAACAACTTACCACCGCGTGTAGAATTTCCCGGACACATTTTCTCGCCTGGGAGCGGATTTTCCGAAATTGAAAAATGTAAATATAAAATTTGCTATACAGCTCCAAAGGGGCCAAGCGAAGCATCTCTCAATCTCTTGGCGTGTGTGCAGTTTAACGCCGAGTCCGAATGGACTCTTCACAGCTGGCGCCAATAGCTGGTGAAGGTGACCAGATGTGTAAAAGCAATTTTCTAAAGAGAGAAAAAACTTTTATTATAAGATGAGGGCGTGATCAAACCCACGAACCCAGTCCAGCACACTTACCGCTCACATTTCAAATTATTTCGTATTCTGTCCGTACAAACAAAGTTTCAAGTCAATCGGATGAAAAATAACATTTTTCCCATACAAACTTTTTCGACGGGCTTTTCCGGGTGGAATTTTCCAAAACTCCGTCTTAGTACGTACTTTCAACACTAACAGAAACTCGTGTCCAAATTACAGCCTTATATCTCCTACCGTTTAGGCTGTGCGATGATTGCCAGACACTCTCATTTATAGATAACGAGATTATACTGACAATTTGTTCGGATGAAAATTTTTTTATTCAGAAGTATTGTATATTTGTTAGAGTAAAAAATTTTTGGCACGCCGTCATTTCGACAGCTTGGCGCCGGTCACTTAGCAAGTTGCGCTGTGATCATGACAGTGGATGGGAGAGAGGAATGAACATTTTTATTCGCGTTTCGATCCTCAACAAGTTTGTTTGTGTTAACACTACTGTTACACTAACATTTTTTTAATATGGAATGCTTTGATTTAAAACAATCATTTTCGGAAATTTTTTTTGTATACACTTGAAAAGTGTATTATAATTTTGCCCAGACGGAATCATCTCCGACCACTTAAAGTATATATATTCTTGATCAGTGTGACGAGCTGAGTCGATTAAGCTTTGTCCGTCCGTCTGTCCGTCCGTCCGTCTGTCTGTTTCTACGCGAACTAGTCCCTCAGTTTTGAAGCTATCGAGCTGAAATTTTGCACAGAGTCTTCTTTTGTCTGCACGCTGCTAATATGTCGGAGCCGACCGGATCGGATGGCTACTTCTTGTAGCTGCCATAATGAGAAAAACTGTTTTTTCCTCAATATTACCGCTCTCAATCACGGTCATGGGTAATATTAAATGTTTTTAAGCTGATCTGCGAAGTTTGGTCGAAGTCGCTAACCGTTGAGACAAGCGTTTTCAAGTGTATGAAAACTTCGGCACAGGCAAAGTTAGCTTTGCCTTTCTCGTTATATCTTATATAGAAACTAGCAAAAGGCCCGCTTCGCTGCGCATTGAATAGTATAGAACCAATATCAGAATCAGTTTGAAGTCAATCGTGAGAGTCAAATATTTTCCAAATTTAAAAAACATTCTATAATTTTTTTCCTCTGTAGAGCCCAGAAATCGAATCATACATATAACACTTGAAATTAAAGTTTTACTGCTTTGCTTTTTCACAGTTACGACAGTTCTTTCACAACTTCCTCCCGTTTCTCACCTACTTTCCAATCACTTCCAGCCCACATCCCACCCACGTTTCGCCCACATTCTACCCACATCCCACCCACCTCCCACCCACATCCCACCCTCATCCCTTCCACTTTGCGCACTCTTCCCGCCCTCATCCCACCCACTTACCACCCACTTCCCGCCCACTTTCCGCCCACATCCCACCCTCATCCCTTCCACTTCGCGCACTCTTCCCGCCCTAATCCCACCCACTTACCACCCACTTCCCGCCCACTTTCCGCCCACATCCCACCCACATCCCACCCTCATCCCTCCCACTTCCCGCCCACATCCCACCCAAATCCCGCCCCTTCCCACCCACCTCCCGCACCCACGCGCCCTCATCCCACCCTCATCCCTCCACCCCGCTACATCCAGACCCCCCCACCCACCCACATCCCCCCACACCGCCCACATCCCACCCACATCCCGCCCACTTCCCACCCACTTACCAACCACATTCCGCCCACAATTCCAACACATGGTATTTCCAACATCGGAAAATGCAATCACTAATAATTTAGTATTTCATCCCTACAAACCGAGTTTCAAGTCAATCAGAAGAAAAATAGTTTTGTTGCATACAGAGCTTTTCAGGAATTTTCCGGCTGTTGGATCAAATTTTCCAACATCGGAAAATCACATCTCAATTTATTTCACTTACTATTCTCACAAACCGAGTATCAAGCCAATCGGGTAAAAAATAGTATTTTGCATGCAGAATATTCCGGCCATTTTCCTCTTGGGCGGGTTTTCCAAAATTAGGAAAACACGTGTCGAATACTTTGCGTACTATGCTTGCAAACTGAGTTTCAAGTCAATCGAATGAAAAAAATGTTTACCATACAAATGTTCCGACGCTTTTCCGACTTTTCCGGGTGGGATTTTCCGAAAAATTGGAACACAGTAAATGTTGAATTTTCATATATTTCCAAATTTCCAATTTCAAAAATCGGGAAAACACGTGTCAAATTATTTCGCGTACTATGCTTAGAAACCAAGTTTCAACTCAACAGGATAAAAAAAATAACATTTTTCCCATACAAACTTTTCCGACGCATTTCCGACCTTTCCGGGTGGAATTTTCCAAAACCCCTCCTTAGTACGCACTTTCACCACTCACAGAAACTCTTGTCCAAATTACAGTCCAGATATTGATAGAATGATCACGCTCGCACTTTCAAAGTGATTTTTAGTGCCAATAATCGTAAGTGTAACCCAAACCCGAAAGAGAATAAGGTTAAAACCCTCAACCCGTATCGTAACCACATCCCACAACCGTAATATAACCGTAGTCTCTGAAATCGACGCGTTCATACAGACAGACAGACGAATTATGTTATGGAGGCGTTGCCAATAAATCGAGCCCCAGTCCATTAAATGCCACTTTCTAGTCCAAAGGCATATTTATTTAACCCAATACATATAAACATTTTTATGAACAATTTTTAGATTTCCTAATTTTATTTCTTGAAACCTAAGCAAAATTCGCCAATCGCTGCTACTGACCGAATTGATCTTAGAAGAACATTTTTAATGCCTTTAACCCTATTGATTGCTGCAAATATTTTCGAATGCAAACCAACTTGCGTAACAATGTTTTTGTTGCACGTAAGATGTACTCGCTTTCAAGAATCGACTGCGTTCTTCGGCTTTTAACTTCAAAACCCCGTTTACCCTCATTCGACTCGCTTGATGATAAAAAGATTCGCTCGAATTCTTTAATCGTCTCGTAGAAATCACAACTCTTTCCAAGTTCGATCAATCGAATTCGGAAACGGGAACAGGCCTGTATATCCCAATCACACTCTTCACAGTCTAAAAATCTTTAAAATAAAGACATTGGCGAAGCTTGATTTACAAAAACCAATTACCTTCCCTCAAGGCCTTCAATTATTGAGATCCCAAATTAAAACTTTTAATCCTCTAACAGATGCTCCTTACTCACCCCACCAATTACTTAGTTTTTTCCATGTCATATTTCAGCTGCAACCAAACCACACAAACTTCTTCGTAATATATGGCCAATAAATCTCTTAGCCCAACACAAAACCAATAAAAATGTGCATAAACAACTAACCTAAGGCAATAATGTTGGTTCTTCCACCCGTCAAGTATGCTGAACCCGCAACCGCAGCCGTGAACCGCCCTCAAACCGCCACCGCGAAAACACTTGAAAAATCTGTCATAAAATTTTGTGAGTGGTGTAAAGCCAACTGCTTGAAATTGCCAACATATTTGCCTGTTTGTTTAATGAGCTAGCCTCGCATCTGGGGCGGGATTAGGCCTCTGTTTGGGGGGTGGTTCAAGTGGACGAGTTTGATTATTCAATATGTTTGATTTTCGCATTTGGCAAAATGTTCCCTTGCCACTCGAACAGCTGTGTGGTAGAAAAATGAAAGCTAATTCGAACAAAGAAATGCCATTACGGCTCGCCAACACAGACACCTGTAAGATGCTGGCTATTAGCTGAAATCAAAACAACACCAGAAAAGACAATGTAAGCCACAGTGAGACTCAGCGGCGCAAAAATGAACCTCCAGAGACCTGAGACTGTCTCTGGGGCTGGTCACAATGAGAGCCGCCAACGCAAAACTAGTTGTTGGCCGTCGCCTTTTAGCCAATTTTGATATAACTGAAAGCGTCAATTATACGTGAAATTTATGATGCCGTGTGAAGAATAACACCAACTTGCAACATATTTGGACAGCGTCTACAATTGCCGCTCTGGGGATTGCTGCTGCTGCTGCTGGCAGATACGAGCGTTGATAATGGGCATTGTGGTGCAGTTTTTTTTCTTCCTACCCCGAAAGATGACAAAGGAGCTGGAGCCCAGAAAGCGATGCAACGTCGAACGCCCACCAAAAGGTAGGCGAGATCCAAGCGGTTGCCATAACCAATGGCTAGAGAAGACATTTTGGGCACACACCAAGTCAATTTGTTTTATCTATTGTCGAACAAGAGTCATGTCACAACGGCACAATGAGATTTAGTATGTGTTGTTGTTGTTGTTGCTGGTTGTGGGCAGACCGTTCCGTTGCTGCAGTGCTCTGTGCCTGGCCTGTGCAAACAACAATGGATGCGGCAGCGCAAATCAGCAACATGATTCGATATTTAGATATGCGCCGCCAAGAAATATGAGCCGCTAACAACAGCAGCAGCAACAACAAAGCTGCTGCCGCTTCACAGTGGTTCAAATCGACATTTGGATACTAAAAAAAAAAAAGCTTAAGCTGATTTACCTGGGCTACACTGACTGTAGGGGTTGCCATTACTCTCCTTGACTTCTGCAGGAGCTTATGCTCGTGTGAACAAGTAGAAAGCAATGGACGATATTTTTTTACTTATTGCAAAAAACTTCAAATTGCAGCTATCCCGATTAAGCTCTGGATTTAAAGCAGCACACTAAGTCTGTGCTAAGGATTGTTCTAGGATAATTTTCGTCAAAAATAATTGTCGACACAAACTATAGCTATTACGAAACGGATAATGCTGTGATACTAAAACAACATATGACGGCCAACATGGCCGTGATACTAGTCCACGAGGGCTAAACCTAGCAAACTCAGTCATTTTTTTCAGGGCTCCGATTCCGTTAGGTCTATTCCGTAAAAAAGTCATATATGTACTTGCACTTTGAATGGTTTAAGTCCATTAAATTGTTTAAGCTTCAAAATTGTGGGCTTGAAATATCGCCCTGCAACTGATTATGTGAATCTAATCCAACGAGTGTCACCGGATGCCCCCAGGGGCCGAAGACATTTCGCTATTGTCACATAAACAGGACTTCAGTCGATAGCTTGCCTTTGATGCGGTCAGATCGAAGACATGGAGCAATTAGAATTAGAGAGAACATTTGCGCTGTCTCTCAATTTTGCTGGTTAGTGGATAGTGCCCAAAAAGATACTTCAAAGTGCCAGTAGGAAATCACTGTGGTTAGAGCGAGACGACCATAACCCAAATGTATCCAGAGAGAGCGAACAGCTAACAAAAAAGTATCTAGAGAGCGTAAGTGAGAGCGAACAGCTGACAATTTTCTGACAGAAGCGGTGTCGACTGAGCAACGTTTCTCTCTAATACTTTTTGCTCGAAGATGGTTAATGGCGCTTTACTTTCGCACACCAACATACTCCCACTTTTGGGCCTCGCCGTTTTTTGACAATTGCTCGTCTAAACTTCTGAAAGATGAATAAATTTTGAACTCGTCTGCGAACATTAAGAGGGTATTTGGGCTGCTTTTTTTAAATTTTTTATAGCTTGGATATTTGAGAATATCGCCCTGAAGGATTTTTTGAAATTCGAGATACTTTAGAAGATGTAGCCTTTTTTGTCGACCAATGTCTTCGATAAAACAAGCAATTTTTAAATTTCTTGAAAATTTGAAAGCATTTATCTCGAAACCACTTTTTTCGAACTGGCGGCCATTATTTCTCCAGTTACACTGAATCGATTTCGATGATTCAAACTGAAATCGACGCAGAATTGTCACCTTTCTGGTCTGAACCTCAATCATTACTTAAAATAAATTTTTACAATTTTTTTACACTAAACTACAAACAAAGGGCCAAAAATCGAATTTCCATATTTTAATGGGCGCCATTTTGTCAAAAAAAAAATCACAAAATTTTGTTCGAGGGTCAGACCAGAATGACATCTATACTAATTCTAACCCCGTTGTTAGTTTTTATTTCGCACAACTTCGAGAGGTGGAATCGTGGCCGCCAGCACTCTACCTTTTATTGTAACCCCCCACTTTGACGGCCGAGAACTTTTCGAACACCCCTCGGGTCGAAGCAGTACAAATTTTTTAATTTAAGCCCCATACGGAGTACGACGAAAAATTCGTTTCGATACAGTTCTTCACGAAATTCTTCAACAAAAATTTTCCCCAAAGTAAATTTTTTATTAAATTTTTGAATGGGATTCACGATGCATCAGAAAATAAGGTGTGAGTGTCGTTAACACTCCCGTGGCCTTTATGTGAATTCATAATGATAAATTCAAGGACTGAATTGCAAAATCACAAGCTTTCTGAATGGTATATAAATCAGTAATGGCATTCTTTCAATAGAAGAAAACTAAAAGGGAGTAAAAAAAACTCGGTTCCCTTGGACTAAGTAAACACGACGGGACTGACGTTTTAGACGACTGCGCCATGCCGCACGTATGAGACGGGGTAACTAAGGGATTACTTGTATTGAATGTATTTGAAAGCATTCTCCCATATATGCTTTCATGTAATTCTAAACTTTTTTATTTAGGGCAATAGAAATACATGCCACATATTTATAATTTTTATGATAAAAATGTGTTTTGTTTTTGTAAATCGTCAAAGAATCAGCAGATTGTCACCTCAAAATATCGCTAAACTCACTTTTTGACGAGGGGGATAAGATACCCGACAAAATGTGTGACGTGTATCCCGGGGCCTACTCAATTACAACACCTCTTTTTTGATTGCGAGATGATGATGATAGAAGTTTCACATTGTGTTGTTTGGATTTGAAGGCAACCTGCGAAAACAGAACTAATTTCAAATGACTTATAAATTATAATTATACTTATTGTCTTCGTATTTTTTTTTCACCACATTCGTTTCTAGACTAATGACTTCATCAGAGTTGCGCAGAAGCATCCCATTGTTTAACGTCCAGTGCAATATCTACGTTCTTTATGCGATTTTCCTTTTGTCTTTCCCAATAAGTTCTTGTCTCGGTCTTGTCTTGTTCAAAAAAAAAAATCTTTAATGTCTGGGTTCTTACTACGCACTTGTTTTATTGAAGAACACATTCCGTTCTTTAAAATACCCTTTTACCTTTTCCAGAGTATAATCGTGCTCCTTTAGATCCTTTCAAAAAACAATGACATCTATATATAAATATAACACGATAACCTGTTTGATCATGGTGCTTATATTTCTTCCATTAATCTCTGAAAGATTTCGGGGGCCGAACTCACTCCGGACATCAACCGTTTATATCTAAATATTTTGCGATGTGTGATGAACGAAGTTATTCTCGACTGTCTTCTGAAAGTTCCCATGCATTCTTCAGATGTAGCCGTGAAAACTATTTCGCTTCTTTTAAACTTGTCATAAACATATTAAACATTGGCATAAGATAATTTTCTTTTAATTTTCATTTATTGGCAGTGTATGAGCTTCGCAAGTCCAATACGCAATCGGGCCACGAACCGCTTTAATAATGTCATGTTGCAGCGCTCATTAAGTTTGTCGTTTATCTTTTCCTCCAATCCTATTGAAACTCTCCTTAAAAATTGCTAAGATTTTTACCAAATTTAAATACAAAATCAATTCATTTGTTAAATATGGGCATTTCCAATAAAAGGTCAACCTGGGCCAAAAAATTAAAAGAGGTTAATAATATTATATGTTATCGCATTTTCATAGGGAAACTATCAAAATAAACTAAAGTAAGCTAATCTAACATTTACTAATAACTCATTTGAAGATATTCGGTTTCAAATAGTTGGAGGATCCAATGAGTAATCAAAATGTAATCTTTTGAGGGTAAAATCTAATTTCATCGCAATAAATGAAGACTTTAAAGAGACTTAAAGAGTTTAAGCTAACAACATCTTTCGTTTTCCAATTTCATTCCATATCGGATATTCTCTGGTTCCAACAGTAAAGTTGAAACTGAGTAAGAGCTCAGCATTTAATAGCCTAAACACAAGTGTTAAAGTTTAATTCGTGTCCCCACTGTGCGCCTACTTAGTTCCCAGTTGGCTGCATGTAATTGCCTTGGTTTGTTGCTTAAGTCTTTTGTTTTGTCCCATGTCCGTTGCATTTAAATTTGATTTATAAACACTTGAGTTGCATATAATTGGGTGGCCGTCGCCGCTCTGTCTGCCAACCGGCAATAATTGGCTAGCCCCAAAAATGGCCAGCATTATTTGGACCAACAAGGAAATTCCCAAAGTTCTTGCTGGCCCTTTGGGCCGCCAGGTGTTAATTGCAGTCCCCCGAGCGGCGTGTGCAACCATAAAATGTTGCTCGCTGCCTCAGCAGCATTTTAACTAGATCTAGAGCAGAACACTAAAGGGGGCGCCGCCTCCTACCAGCCGCACAGTGGCCGCATTTATAAACATAATTAAGTTGGAATCATAAAACCCAAGAATCGCCTTGAGCTGGTGTCTACGCATGCGTGCAGCCGAAGCGGCAGCCCAAACACGAGCATCAGCTTCGTCGCCGCATCAGCCCCAGCTTCAGCTCCATTAACAAGTCAGACCCCGGAGGCAATAGAAGCGACAACCAATCAGCGCCTGGCTAAAGAGCACACACATCTCGCATCAAAGAGCAAACCGGTTCACAACGCTAAGAGCAAGGCAGAGACTGGGAGTGAGAGTCACTGAACGGCTGACAAAGCTCGGAGTGAATGTGCCCAGCGGCAATCAGTCTCAACTCGAAGCCTGAAGCGCACGCAAGCAACAAACAAAGCGAGCGGAAGCTGAACCCTAAAGCAGATTTATACACTGCGCTGTCGCGACGGTTTTTGTTCGGTACGCTCTCTCTCGCTCTTAATCGCTTGCTCCGCCCCAATGCTGGAGGGCAGAAAAAACGCCGCAGGATTCGGTTTGATGGTGGTGAGGCGCGTTTCAGTCGTGCTCGGTGCTTCAAGCGGTGATGAGCAAAAAGTTTTGCACATCGGTTAAACGGCGCGAGTGTGATCTGTGATCTCCAAATCAAACAATCAATCGATCAATTGATCCACCCAAAAAAAAAAGAAAAATGTGAGTGCAATGTGAAAGTGTTGAATGATACAATTTAATTGCTTTTGGCTGATTACAACAAATGAGAAAATGTTTAAAGCAAAGCAACAATCAAGAAATCAACGCTGACCAAGCGGAAATAATGCTCAATTACACACAATACGTTAAAAAAGAAATAAAATAAAAATACAATGCAATACAAATTTGTTAATTCAAAAAAGTAAAAGTGCAAACAATGTGTCTCCGGTCTCCACTGTGCCGCCGCCTTTCATTGATAAGGCACACACACACACACGCACACGCACCAAATGGAATTGAAACATTGTGAAGTGAAAGAGAGAAAGACAGAAATAAAGAACGAACTAAAAGCGCAAAACTGCCTGATAATAAACATCATAACAATAGTACACAGATAATCCAGAGTCAAATGGAAAAACCAAACGGAATGACTTAGTTCGAAACATATTCTTCAAGGGCCTGCTTATCTAATTAGTCGTCGGGGGTATAGGTTTTTCTTAGAAACAGATTATAGCCGATATAGGAGTTAAAGTAGTTCAGTTCTTAACAAGTCTTTGGACACAATTACTTAACTAAGTGAAATTGGAGTTGATGATAGTACATTTTTCGGAAACTTTAGCAATGGGCAGTCTCATTGGCTTTTATACCCGCCCATAACGGTCCTTTATTGGCCTAAACCCACATCGCAATAGATATTACAACAACCCCCAAAAATTTGGAATGTTGTTGTACCCTTTCCGTTATTTTTGCTGCTTTGAATAGAAAGTAGAAAACTTCTTTTGAATGTTTATCATTCCCATTCAAGCAGTAAACAAACAAACATTCTGAAAATCTAGGATGTTGGTATTAAAACTTCCAGGGTTTGGTCTAATTTGATTGCCCCTTGTCGTTGTTTTTTTGCTTCTGATTGGATTGAAAAACCGCAAATCTCGCAAACTACTTTACTTGGGTTTTTTTTTTCCGAGTCAAAAGTTAAGGCCACACAACATAACTTTCTGAAATCATAAAAATCACATCTTCATACTCAAAAATATAAAAATGTCTCATAAAAACTCAAAGTTTCCCAAATTTAGTTGACATTCTTTTAACTTTATCTTGGGTCAAGCAAAACAGAGCCATGTTGTAGCTTAGACTAAAATTACACTCAAAAGAAAGCAGAACGATTCGGTCTAAAGTTCGTAATGATTCGCTCTGGAAAATTCTTACCTTGAGTAAAAATCGTTCTTAAATTCAAAACAAAAATAGAAACAACATTTTTGTTTCAAGCTTACATAATTTCGATGACATTTCGTCAAAAAAATTTAATATTAGATCATTTTGTTCTTCATTTAAAAACGAGCTTGTACTTTGAGTTCATATCGCTCTTAGCTAACAAAAATAGGTCTAGATTATGCTTATTTTGAGCTCTAAAAGATCTTAATAAAATCTCGAATCGTGCTTAACATTATTGAAGTTATGAAACTGAAAAATTAAGATATTTTGATTGAAGTTATGAAACGGAAAATTCTTGATTTAAATAAGAAAAATCTATATTATTCTTTCTGTGTACCTATAGATATAGTTTTTAGACATTTTTTAAAATATTTGTACTTGTATTTGTAACTCAAAACTTTTATTTTTTTAATTAAATAATTTCAAAAACAATCCAATCATAACGGAAATCCTTTTTAAAGCATAAATAAAGAACGTATTCAATAGAACAACTCGATCAGAGAGATCAAGTTTAAATTTTCAATAATCTTTCTATTGAACTCTAAGTTCAGGTATCATGATACATGATTATAGATAATAAAATTTAAGCCAAAAAAGATTTAATTTAAATTTTAAAGGAAGCGACAAGGCCACAATGGTTAGGCTAAAAATTAACCATTCGCCTTAAGCGTTTACCGTTGTCCAATTTAAAATTTGTCAAATATTACAAAAAGGGAAAACTTTTAAATCTTTCGCCCTTAAATATCCTTTAAATATCTATAAATTTTCACATAAAAATATAAAGCAGTCTAAGAAGCATGTATCTAAGAAATAGTTCTAGTTACTTTTTGTACTGTTCCCTACAACAGCAGAAGCTATGTATTTGATGCACAATTTTGTTTTCTGATACCTGCCCAGGAATCAATTATTCTGCTAAACATTAGATCTATATCTACATAAAAGAGTATTTGAATGAAGTAAATTAGTTTTTCGGATTTGCTTATTTTAGTTTATGCTAACATTTTGCTCCGCATTGCTAGGTGGAACACGTAACGGGTTTCAAGAAAATTCGTTGAATATCTATTATACTAATATTTAAATGACGGCAGAATTTAAGGCTGATCTGAGCAAATAACCAAGCTCCGTGTGCACAACCAGCACTGGATTGAACTTAAAATTAAGTCGTAGGATCAGCTTTGCAGAATCTATCAAGCATTGTTATACGGCTAGCTGAAGTACTAAAGCTAGAGCTTACCGCCGCTTGCAAACCAATACAAATGCTCAAAATAAACCTGAAGCAAAAACAATTACAAGAAATAGAAAGAGAAACAGAAACTGTGCCGCCGTGAATAACGAAAAGTATTGGGCCACTGCGAGCGAAGCGAGCATTGAGAACGCTAAGCAATTTTCGTTCCAGTTTGTAAGAATCATAGGAGAGAGAGAGTATAAAGAGAAATTTTTGATGTTCTTGTTGCAGATGTGCATTTGCCCAAGATATACTTAACCTGGTAGCTGCAACTTTTAGTAGCTGACAACTTGTCCGATTTCAGTCACGGACGATTTTTTTGTGTTCTACAGTACAGAAATTCATTACTCTCTCGCTCTTTCTCTCTTTGACACAATTATAAGGAGTTGGTAGAGCGCTAGTGCGGCTACTTTGTTAAGTATATCTTGTACTCGCCAACAACAAATCCTTAGATAGGAAAGAAAGAGAGAAGAGCAGGCATATGAGTTTGTTGCTGCTTAATGTAGGCTTATGCTGAGCGTCGGTCGTATACGTGCCAGCTATTCCTTTGGCTTGCGAAATGGGCTTGGGCACCCCTCTACTAAAGTATTATCGCATACGTGAGCCCTTAGTGTTCGAATATGTTAACTCACACAATCACATTGAATCTTTTTGTAAATACAGGTGAAACATTTTGATTCAACTAGATCTAGACATAGAATCATAAAATCTAGACAACTCTTTCAAATTTTCAAAATTTTCCTAAATCTCACAGAGTAGAGCATCCCACAAGTTAGTTTTATAAAAAAAATTTTAATTTGTTTGCATAACTTGCACCCCTCTGGCGAAAGTTCGCTGCAATCCACTTTGCAACAGCCACTTCCGGTCAGGCCTTCAACTCCACACACAGCTCCAGCTTGGGATGGCAAACATATGCACAGTTTCGATTCAAAGTCAACGACTTCCGTTTCGTTTAGAGCAAAGAGACTCCAAGCAAATTACTTAATTAAATGGACAATTAACACCCAAGCATCAGGCAAAGGGAGGCAGGCTATAGCCCAAGCGGGGCAAAGAATGAGTAATGTGAGCATGAGGAAAAATATGTGTAAATTAATATGCGCACAAGATGCAAATTGTTTTGTGTGGCCAAAGACAAGGCAACGGCTGCGGCAGCGGCAACATCAGCGTTGAATTAACATAAATTGAATTGCATTTGCATTTGCTGCACGTTGCCGCTTTTTGCGGTTTATGCGCTTTGCTCTGCGGTTGCCTCCGAGCAGCACTTGTTGCTCTCCGCTGTTGCAACCACAAATGCGTGTCAATTAGTTTTGATGATGCGTGCTTAAAAAGAAGCATTGAAATAGATTTTCAACCAGCACTTTGCCTGCTCGTTTCAATTCCATTTGGTTTGACAATTGTTACAGCCGCAGCCACAACTTCAACAGCAACAGCAACGACAAAGGCCCATTATCAAGTGGAAGTGTAAAGTGTATACAAAACAAATGCGAAATGAATGAAAACAACTAATAATAATACTTATTGATAACAACATTCAGCACTAAGCAAGAGCAAAAGCAAAATGCCACAACTAATTGAAAGTCTGTGAAATCTGTGAAATCGAAAATCCCCACACATGGGCTAACTAAATCTCAACACAAGAGTCTACATTTTCTGTGCCAATCAAAGAACAAACTCCCCGACCAGCATCGCTCACAGAATGTACAAAATGTTTAGAAAACATTTTCGGCGAAAATCAACATCAGCAACAACATCCACATCAACATCAACAGCAGACGGCAGCCTGAGAATGTCTTCGACGTGGCAAAGGCAAAAACCTCAGCCCCGGCTAAGGGAAACTTCAGCTCTGCCATCGCTGATCAACGATTGTCGATCATTAAAGTCTGCCTGCAACTTAATTGCTTTAATTTTAATATTGTTAGTCCATAAGGTAAGCCAACCCAGAGAATTCACTAACCAACAATAACAACAACAACCAAATGGTTCACATGCAAAAAAGGCCCCTGGAGCTAAATATGCGGGTGCTGCTTTGGCCGATTCGTTAGCCAAAAATATACAATAAAAAAACCCAAAGTTGATTAAACTTTTTCAAATTTAAGTTGGCTGAGGGCCAAACCTTCGAAAGACCGCAATTAGTGTGGACAATTTGTAGGATATTTATTCAGTAATTCATTAATCTTACTGTGTAGCCAACAGATTCACTTCAAATATTTGCATAATTGTTTAACAATTATGCGGGCTAAATTTTTGGCAGATGAATTGCTTGTCAACTTGAACTGCAAGCATTGAATATCGATTTCTAGCCGCAGTATTTTGTACTTTCAAGGAATTTCGACAGCGACTCCTTATCGAATGGACAAGGCTGCAAAACTGTTTAATTTGAACAAAGAATTATAAAGTGTAAGGTTCGGATTGCTGTCTGGTTACTGTACTTATCGAGCTGAAGGTTTTGCTTTGAATCTGGGTTCATAGAATGATTGACAAATTTGGTCAAAAGTCTAATAGACCCCATTCCTAATTGGTAGGGGAGAATGGGGGGTTCTGAGCCGCTGGGGGTTGTGAGCCACTCGAATATTGGACACAAAAAAAAATTAGTTTAAACTTTTTGTTTAAGTCAAGTGTCTCCCTTCTTATTACCTAACTTCTGGCTAGCAACCGATCAGTCAACACGTTCTTTAAGTTTGTGAACCAGAACTCGACTTTTTTTCAAAAAATAAAGTTTTTTTTTTTCATTTTTGACTTGTGAATATTATACAAAATTTTTTTCGTAATGCCAAAAGTAAGTATGAGGGAAATATCTTTGGTCAATTGTCTTTTTGATAGAAATATGTTTTTTTTATGACGTCACCAAAAAAAAGTGAGATATGGGGGGTTGTGAGCCACTTTGAAAAAGTCGGTTTTGACTTCCAAAGAGAATATTGCAATGATGCGCAATAAAACAGAGGAAAAACTCTTCAAAGACGTAAAAAAAACATTAAAAAAGGCAATCAAAAGAACAGCCACCAGCAAAAAGTGCTCTCATATAAAAGAAAACAAGCCTGATGCCGTCAATCAATTTTCACTAATCATTAATATTTCTTTATTCAGAATATTAGAAAAATTTTTATTTTTTTCATTTAATAAAGAATGTTTGCTTAAAGACACGAATTCTGAACTTTTAGATGGGTGGCTCAAAACCCCCCACAAAAATTTGAAATTTCAAAATATCACTTTTTTTACAATATGAAATAAAAAAAACCCCAAATATGTATTTTTTAAAACTAGTGATGAGGAAAGTTTTGTGCATATTTGCCCTAAAATAAAAATTTACAGAACGAAAAAATATTGATTTTTGGCGAAGTTATGTTCGAAAAACAAAACTATGATCACAACCCCCCACTCTCCCCTATTATTAAGAAGCCCTCTGAAAACGGATTTCAAAAGTACCTGATAGCCTCACCTTCTCCCTTTAAGAATAGGATTATTCTTTATTTCCCTTTCTGAATCGTTTCCAAGTGATTCTGTTCCATAGATTTTGTTTGGTAATGATATTGAGATAGTTAAAAAAGATTTTAAGAAATTGTCTTAAATGATTGTTTGAATTGATCCATTTTTTTTACAGGGGGTTAGGTTTGAGCTTAGGTAAAAACTGAAGACAGTTTAAATATTTGAATGGTTCAGTTCTTGGAACCGTTTCTTTGGGGTTCCTTTCAGGACCAGTTTGCAAAACGATTTTATTAAATAAAAGTTCTAATGTTTCACACAATTTAAAGAAAGTTTTAAAATTTTTGTACAGTTTCAAAGTGGAAAAGCCCAAGTTGTTAGAGGGCTATTAAGCACTATGGCACTCTGCCAAGTTCATAAGAAGTGTTTTAGACAAACATATAGTGGACTTTGCGGGCAATCACTTTTTCAAATTGTATTTAATCATTTGCAACATTAGCAAATATTAAATTATAAGTTTGAAGGTTGTTCCTGCAAGTGATTTTGATTTTTATTCTAATTTTAATTTTGGTGTGACCAGATAACCTGAAGAAATTGACAAAAAAAAACTGTCACACAAAATCAAAATCATATCATTTTGCCGGAACGACCCAAAATTAATGTTGATTTTTAAAAAAGAGGGAAAAAGAATTTAAGAAATTCTGAAAAATGCCAAAAAAAAAAGGGGTAAGACAGATGGTCAAAAAAGTTCATATAATAATGCAGATCGTTGGACGAAAAGTCAGCACCAAATTTAGATTAATGCAAGGAGTGCGTCGTATTTCAGAAGACAGTGCATATTAGATACCACCACACCATTTCGGTCCAGTTCCTCTGTGCTTTCATTGAATTCAAGAAAATCGTTTAACAATTGCTTCCGGATAGAGCATAGCTTTGGCTTGTTAAAGGAGCGCTTTGGCAGCTAAAAAAAGCTTAAAATAATGATTAAAGTTCATTATACAATTAGAGAAGCTGGGTCATGGATGTTATTGTGCGTTATTTTTCATAGCAACATCAAGCAATATAGCTGTGATGACAATTTTAACATTGAATTAAACTCTTATGCTGAAACACAACATGATAACAGAAATTCTTCCAGCTCACATTCAGATTCGGAACACGGCACCTTATATGCCTGAGTTATATGCAAACTCTACACGAAAATGTATTGGGAAAATGTGTTGACCGAACGCCAATGCCAAAATTGGTTTGTTACATTTCGTTCCGGCAATTTTGATCTTAAGGATGCACCACGTCCTGGAAGGCCATTTAAAGTCGAGGTGGATAAAATAAAGTCGTTGGTCGATGCAATTCGTAGAATTGTTCCGGTCTTTGCAAAGTTTTTTAGATGGGAGAACCTTCAAAATATTTTACACATTAAAAAAATCGTATTTAAATCAAGGCTGCAAACCTCTTAAATTTTGTAGATGGTTCGGTCCAGGGGTTCGAACCCGTTTTAAAGTAAAAGGTTCGGTTCGGGGGTTCGAACCCGTTTAAAAGCCAAAGGTACGGTTCGCGGACCGGTTTTCGGAACCACTGAACCCAAGGTTTTGGTTCGAACCTCGGTTTGCTTGAACATAAAATAAAAGTTTCGATTTATAAATACTTATTTTTTAAATAATATTTTATATTTCAATAATGTAATTTTAATTATAATCCATTCATTACACCTTCGAGAACTGCTTAGTTTAAGTAAACAAGCATTATATCTTTTAGGATCTGTTCATCTATTCTAGCTCTTAGATCAGAAAGATCAAACTTAAGTGTTGAAAAGGTCCGTTCAACTGATAGCTGAGTTGCTGAAACAGCAAGTATAGTCAGGACAATATTTTTAAGTCCTCGTTTTTTTGACCTTTCCAAAAATTTAAAACACGACGTATGTTCCCTTGGACAATTTTCAAAGGAATATGTGTAACATCTTTTACGGATTTGATATTTCATAATTGTTTATTGCTTTCTAAACTTATCTTCTTTGCAATCAAACGGTAAGTCATTACAAGTTGAATGTTTAAAACTCTGATTAAGAATTTGTACTTGTGTAATATCAAGTAGTGCTATAGCTACTGATGTCAAACTGAACTTTCTTAAAAAACCGTTAACTTAACTTAGAGTGCCTGCAGCACAACAAACTGTAATTATATAATCCTCCAGGTATTGGAACAACCTTCATCAACATTGCATTCTTCTTAGTGGCTTTTCTTTTCTGCTCTGCAGTTTTCATTTAAGAGCCCTCCTGCTCGCTTCTTTATCGACGGTGATAGTATAAATCCGACTTAGAGAAGTGTCGTAGGATTTGAGAAATTCTTGAATGATACAAGTTAGATTACAACGCATTTCTATATTTTCCTGTACGTGTCCATAGAAAAAGTACTTAATTTGTTGAACCGAACCTATTTTTTCGAAAAAGTGGTCCGGTTTGGGTTTCGAGCGGTAAAAAATATTTGGGGTTTGGTTCATGGTCCGGTTCGTCACACACAAAAAACCCGAACCGAACCAGTTCAAAGGGGTTCGGGTCAGGACCGGTTTGCAGCCTTGATTTAAATTACTCTTAAAAAAATGAAATTACTTAGTAAACGGCCCAATAGGATTTCTGCTTATTTTGACCGGGATTTCCATTACTTTTGAGTAGCTTTTCTTCATGGGAAAAGTTGAAAAGCTACTTATCTACCTACCTTTATTTTTATTCTTACTTACTCGGGGGGGATTTGAACTCGGGACAATTGGAATGAAACACGCTGGAAATAATATTTTAGACGCTCGTTTAAGGCAATGCATATTGAATCTGTCTAAGGGCACAAAACACTATTTGCGTAATTGTAATTCTCAAGTTCGAAGTCATTGCTGTCGTAATTTTTATATTCTTTCGATTAGAGTTTCCGCACGCGTATGTAGGATTTGAGTATCCAAACGTTAATGAAGAATGTTGTCCAAAAATAAAATGATTATCTAATGTCGTGCAGACTTTGCCTTTGCCCACGTAGCATTTAACTTTTTTACATGCGGTGTTTAGTTTTCTGAGTGCTTTACAAAAACACTTGTGTGCCAACATAGAACATAGCTTGATTAGAACGTTCAGTAGAAATGATAATTTCAAGTGTTTATGTTTAGCTGTTTTTAAAAAGCTTTTCAGTGGTCCTTAAAAGCTTTAGGAAACAGGGAAAAGTCGAGATATCGATATGGATATCAAATGCCGATATAGTATTTTTGGTTTTTTAAAGGTCGCAATAATGAACAGAACATGAAAAGAACTCGAAAACATTTTGAAGTTAACTGTATTTTATTTCGAGATGTACAAAAACCGTTGGATTAACATAAATTTATGTCCAATTAATCCTGATTCTAGTTTATTAAGAATGACAGTTTTTAATTTACAAATTTTTCACCCTACAATTCCTTCGTTCTTTTAAATGTTGGTCCTTTGAAGGATCAGAGCAGATACACAAAATACACAGACATTAAAGCTCCTATTATCCTATTGGCTTGTTTGGCCATTAATTTTAAAGCAAAATAATGAGACCTATAAACTGGCAAAGCTTTAGTACCATTTTTATGGCTACTTATTTCAAAGCCGGCAATAGCTGTTAACACCCTACCGCTATGCCACAACTTTCCATATTGATGCATTTTCGATCTGGACTTTTTAATTGGCTGATTTATGTTTGAATGAGTTCAGGGTCATTTCCAACTAATAAACTAAACGGACTTCCTATCGTGTATCCAATCTGGTGAACCCCTTCCTTAGAAAGTGATCGCCCTAAGCCCCCCCTTGGATATTTAACAAGCTATCGCTCAAAGCATCTTTCTTTAGCTTAGCTAGTTCCCACAATACAACGGTAGTCCCGGCCTAAGGTTTTCGGGGCGTAGACATCATAAAGTGTTACACAAAGTGCCTAAACATGTATTGAGATGCCAGCGAAGATGCCTGCGAGGCAATTAAACAGCCAAACAGGCAACAGCAGCATAAAATTAATCGAGGCTGCAGTCCCAGAGGAAAAAAGACGGCAGCAACAACGATTTGATTAATACGCAAGAAGCCAAAGAACCAAGCAGATTCGGATTCGGGCATTAGACCCGAGACTATCCCAAGACCTGGGGCAATCAAATTGATTACACACATTTATCTGTGGCTTGGAGTGCATTGATTTAGGGTAAGCGAGGCGATAAAAGTCGCCGGCAGCGGTCCAACCACATGAGAAATGGTTACCTAAATGGTCATTGAGCTGGTTCAGAGATTGGCTGCTGCAACTATTTAGTTGTTAATTAAGTAAATAAAAGTTTAGTATTTCTTTAATTTTTCCAAGGAAATGCTGATCATCAGCAGACAGCCCACGTCCAGGGCCGAATTAACCCAGTTTGGTTTCAGTGTGGCATCCTCTTTGGCAGGCGTACAAAAGGCTCAAAGTCTGGATGTGCTCGTAATATCTGACATTTATTGATCATAAGCTGCGTATTAAACTGGCAACTGCGGCAGCCAACTGTGATATTCCATAAATAAAAATTTCGAAAGGCATTGAAATGAGTTGGCAAAATGAGATCCCACGATCGGGTTTGTTTTGTTGTTGTTGTAATTTTTGTTGATATTGAAGCATCAACAAAACGATTTGCAGTTGCCAGAAACCGCACAAAATTTAATTAAAACTTAATTTCACATCAATTTAAATACACTTTCAAAGTGTTTGTTAGCTGTTATCAGAAGTTTACAATGTTTTGAGTTTGAAACAAGTTTTTCTATTCCTTATAGCTGCCTTAGGAACAAACGTGCGTATAATGTTTCATTGCGAATAAAGGGAATTGTCTCGTGGCGCCTTGTTTGAACGAATGTATTTCGATTCCCAGTACTCGGTTCTCAATACTCAGTATTTAATACTCAGTACTCGCTAATCACTGTTCCATACTCAATAACCAGTTCTATATTATCTCTAGTTCTGATACCAATTACTTGATTCAAGGTTTTCAATACTCAGTACTTAAATCTCGTATTCAATACACAGTGCTCGATATTCAGTTTTTGATGTACAAAACTCGACGCTGAGTATTTCACTCAATACTGTTTTATACTCAGGACTTGATACTCAGCATTCCATTGAAGTATTCGATATTCAGCATTCGAAACTCAGTACTCTATACTCAGTATTCTATACTCAGTATTCGATTCTCAGTATTCGATACTCAGTATTTGATACTCAGTACTCGATGATCAGTATTCCACTGAATATACTGAAAAGAAAAAGAAAATACTCAGCACTCAAACTTAGTGAAAGGAATACTTCATACTCATTGAGTATCGACTTAATGATCCATACTCAGTCCTCATGAGTCAGTATTCTGTTCTAAGTACTCGATCCTCAGTATTCCCTCTAATGCTCCTTTATACTCAGTACTTGATGCTCAGTATTCCACTAAATACTCATTCATACTCACCACTTGAAACTCACTATTCCACTTATTGCTAATTGTATCACCACAATGAATGATATTCAATTCTTTATATTAAGCATTTGATTCCGAGTACTCGATGCACAGTATTCTAGAAAACTAATTGATACTCAGTAGCTGATACTCAGTATTAAATGACTCAATGATCGATACTCAGAACTCGATTCTGAATACTCGATGCTCAGTATTTGATACTCACACAAAACTCTACATTTGGAAAAAATCTAAATCTGTAAAATTTTGCAAGTGTATTAAACCCTTCGGTACGGATGAACTTAACCCTGATCATCTCGTTTGTATTGCCGGCAACTTTATTAAACGGGGAATTGGAACTGTTGGCGCCGCATTACTAATTTCTTGTTTTTTTTTAACATTTCATGGACTTTATCTAATCGAATTGATTACGTCAAAAGTTTGTCTCGAATATTAGCAGATGCAGGCAGCTGCACTTGCCTTTCGGTCCGCCTCATGAATGAAGAGAAAGAAATGCGATAAATAAATAGTAAGCAGGCGAACAGTCAGTCAGTCAGGCAGTGAAACCGGTTTCGTCGATCAAGAATCCAATCAACTGGGGCCCCCAAGAGCTGGGGCACTGACCAAACAAAAGGAAATCACAAGAAAACGCTAACAAAATAAAAAGAACTCACAAAATACTGAAAAAGACCAACCGACAGACAGACAGACAGGCTGAAGAGTTGCATTGATTGATCTATGGCATGATCAACGATGCATGCAGGCGGCTTCAACTTGTTTTTTTCCTCTTTTTTTGCTTTTCTGGCACAGGTGCACTGGCTCCTGCCGTTAGCCTGCCTCCAGGCAGCAGCCTCAAGGCTAAATTGCAATTTATTTCTAATAAACTTATCAACGCTGGCAAAGAGCTACCAAAAGCCGACGACACTTGACCATAAATTTTGTGAAATATGAAACCATTAAAGTTGGAGTTAAAGTCAGACAGTTAAAAGTTTTCATTAGCATATTTTCCCAAGAAGCAAACTTTAACTACAAAGTCCGATAGCCTGGCGGTGGCTGGTGTGGTGTCCGTTGCCAGAGAGTCTGGAAAAATTATGAGCAGCGATTACCCACAGAATAGTTAAATTTTATGTGCCATTTCTTAGGCAGAAAGTTGCAACCGGTCGATCTAATGTATTATTAATTTTATGGCGAGCTGCCGCTTCCATTTGGCCAAACAAAAGCATTCTAAATGATCCCAAACTGTTGGATATCTGGTTTGATTAAGCGAACCGAACAGCATCCTAACTGTACCGTTAAGGCGCTTTGTGTTGTATTTTTTCTCATTATTTTGATTTATCAATAGCCCCCACCTTCTCGACACTCCTTTCATTTGCCTACCAACAAAATAAGACCCCATAAACTATTTCTCTTTTGATTTTCTTTCCCTCGTGTTTTTTAATTAAAACCTCTGGCGTAGCCCAATCAGAGCGCCCTAGGTGGCTTATTAGCTTTTTACAACGAGCGAACGTTGGGCTTATTATTCGATATAAGGGGGGATTCGGTTTGGTTGGCTTATGATTGATTTGAGCGATTTGGAATTTGATGATGTACCTTTCGATTCTTGTTTACAGATATCCGCAGCTGGTAACTTCGAGCTGGAAATATTAGAAATCTCAAATACCAACAGCCATCTACTAAGCGGCTATTGCTGCGGCGTGCCAACCGAATTAAGGGCCACCAAGACGACGGGTAAGTTTGAAAAATATAAGAGTTTATGTTTTTAGTTTCTTGTTTTTTCTTAAGAATTGTTTGCCGACAGCAAATAAAATGCCATTAATTAGTCTAATCTGTCTGCCGGTCAGTTAAGGTCCATTTGGTTTGCCATCGCCAGTACAATGCTTCCAAGTTACAAATTATTTTAAATATTGTCTTTGAGTACTTTTTGCTCCAAATAGTTGAAAAGAAGCATCCCTTACCCTGCTTGGGAAATATATTTGCTTGATCATCAACAGCCCAGTCTACATAGCCGGGCCAGTATGCCCATCACAGATCGTCCACCAAGCTTAAATTTAGTGCTTGGTGGAGCTGTCTGTCTGTCTGTCCGTCTTTAAGAACAAACAGATATGGTAAGAGACAGAGGTTTGACATAAACTACAAAAATAGTGCAAAAACCCCCCTCCTCAACAACCAACACCGCATTTCATTCTGCAAAGAGAGAGCAACTTAGTGATGAGCGCAGCTGCAGCGCTGTATGCAGCTCCTACTCCAGGTACAGAGTATGATATAGTCGGGCTTGACCAACTTTCTTACTTGTTCCTCATATAGATATCAGAGATGGTCACTGGATCCCCCCAGGGTGCGAAAACATTTCGCTCTTTACACGTATACGAGCCGAACACATGCCAAATCTAAGAAGACGTCAAAAAGCTTTTCAGTCACAGGCTAGCCCATGATACAATAAGTATAAGGTAGTCTCGTCGTCAAAAGCTGTCCCTTAGCGTATGCTAGCAATGAGTGCGAGTGAAAAGCACAAAGAGTAGTGAGTGTAAACGAAACGGCAATAAAGAATGTTGATTAACCCTGAATAGGTCCGTGGGGTTTAAAATAGCCTACTGTAATACAAAGATGTGAATTAGTTTTTATATCTTCATATTAAATTTTGCTTTCATAGTTTTATTTTTAATAATTTGGAATTGGCAATTAATCTATGGTTTTGATTTTGGACATACATTTTTTGGTTGAGGTTCTTAATTCTCGAATTTTTTCTAATTTTGAAATAAAATTTGTTTATTTGTAAATTGCTCAGATGGTTTTATAAGCCCGCCATAAAGGATTAAAACATTCAGAAAAAATTCGTCCGCGCACAACCTCTCACGTCAACAAGCAGGCATGCACTGAAGCTAAGGGACAAAACGAGCTCGCTTCGGCAGCCGACGAGACTACCTTATACTTATTGTATCATGGGCTAGCCTTTAATGCAGACAGGTCAAAACAAATTCAGAAAGCTTTATTTTCACAGAACAATACACTCTCGATTTTTGACCTCGCTCTCGTTGGCCAACGCTTAACCCTATTTCATACTTTTGTACAAACTCTGCACTTTGCGTACTTTTTGGCATTTCCACAACTTTTGTCTCTTATTTGAGGTCAGCTTGCTCCATACAATTTGAAACAATTGCACCGCTATTTTTGATGAGTCCTAGAGACTTTAGACAGTCTATTATATTCTTGACGATGAGTGGAAGGTAAAGATCTTCAACGAATGTATGCGTGACAATAACTCTAAAATAAATTTTGTTTTAACATCAATCAAAATATGCCAAATCTGAGTGGAGTAGACAGCTTTTAGCAATGTGCAACTTAAGATTAGATTTTATGAATTTTGTTTATTTTTCGGTCTTTAAAATTTAATCTACTGTTTAATTATTTCTTGTACAAAATGAGTCATGTTTTGGCATAGACCTACGTTTACTTATGCAGCGAAGTGGGCCATTAAGCCAAAGAAAAGTTTGTATGGAGCACATAGCATGCTAAGCTGTTTTTATTACAAAATTAAACACAAAAATGTGTTGACCGTATTTCAAAATAAAGAAGTTGGAATTTCACAAAGCTAGCAGCCAAAAAATGTACATTCATATGTAGCGAAAGAAAAGTAGCGGCAATATTTTAAACTAAGTTGAGCGTGACAGTGAGCATAAGAGAGATCGACTTACACTCACACTAATTAGGTATGTGTGCATTACAAATATGCAATGCATCTCTTGACTCTCTGAGACAGATGAAAGATGCTACAAGTGTTAGAATTAAGGGTGGAGGGGACGGAGTGGAGAGCGGTGGAAGATGGAAAGGTGGCTGGGAAAGAGTGGTCAGCAGGGGAAGAGGGGCTTGGGAAAAACGGGAAAGCTAATTTGAGTTAAAGTATAATTGAAGAGTGCTGATGCTGCTATTAAATGCACAGTCTTCCTATAATATCGCTAGACCCGTGGTCGTGCGAGAGAGTTATGTTATCATCCACTTGACTGGCAGCGACAAATTATAATTTTAAAAATTTTAAGCGCTTAGAAAATTTGGTTGGGTCCTTGAAAACGAGATAGGGAAAAATTTAATATGCATACAGTTTACTGCACTTAATACTTAAAATTTTAATATATTTTTACCAGCTGTGAACTCGAAACTGTCTACGGACAAAGTCGCGGCGGGTTTAGCTAGTGATTTGATATTTATAAAAAATTATGCTTTTCACACCAAAAAGAACTGGTTGCGTTTTAGAGTACTTTTTCAGGTCAGGTAAATGATATAAGGTTGACTTATTTTTCAAGGATGAGTCCGTCGTCAGGAGTTTCAACTTAACTGCTTAGGCAGTTAGGTTCTATTCCGGTATGAAGACTTGCTCCGAAAACTTTTTTAGTTATGTTCCACAAAATTCTTATCAGCCTCACAAAAAAATGGCGGTCAAGGCTGTTGCTGTTTTTGCATTCATTAAAAATTAAATGTTCATTATTTAGTTATGCAATCTCTAATCTCTGTATTCGCTTATTTGTTTCAGGCTGCTCACCATGCACAACGGCGTTTCGTTTATGCCTTAAAGAGTACCAGACCACCGAGCAGGGTGCCAGCATATCAACGGGCTGCTCATTTGGCAACTCGACCACAAAAATTCTAGGTGGCTCCAGTTTTGTGCTAAGTGATCCGGGCGTGGGAGCCATTGTGTTGCCCTTCACGTTTCGCTGGACGGTAAGTTGGTTTCTTTCTCTCTTTCGCTCTTTCTCTAAGACCGCAAGGTCTACGCACGCTTTTGGCACGAGCTCTCTTGATAGCAAATGGTTCCGCCTGGCAAGCGATAAGAGGGGTGAGTGTGTCCCGTGCCAGTGGCGAAATGCTGCACTGATAATAAGAAAATGGGGGAGACTAGTCTTAAGCAAGTTCAACTGTTCCAACTGTTTCCGGTAGCCAAAAATTTTTAGTTGTGTTGCTATGTTTTTTTTATTTTATAAAATGTTGACTCATTTCGGTCAAAGAATAAGAAAAGATAAATCACAAACTGGCACCTAAACACAACAGAAAGCCGCTTAGTCCCTTTAAAAGAAAACAAAAAACTTAATGACAGCCGAATTGTATATACCCTAACAGTTTTTATTTCTCATTCATGCTTTATGCTTTAGTCTAATCGTTACAAAAATCAGATACTCCTACGGTAGAGTACAAAAAGATGCTCAGTCTGGCAGTAGCTAAAAAAAGCAATTAAAACCAATGTTTCTTTTGGGATTCTTAAGCCGCTTTTGGTTAATTAAGTGAGCATAATGCGGGCTTATGACTGCCCAAAAAAAAATAAGACGTGGCCCATTCGAGAACATAAACTCCGACCAAAATGTAACTTGTCTGGGCGTAGTTGACGCTTGAATTAAATTCGTGTTGCCTTTTGGTACATGTACAAAACTAACTTGGTTAACAATTACACGGAGTCGCAGCCACAGCCCAAACTAATACTAATGGCAACATCGAAGTCGACATCGACGACGTCGGCATGCGCTTGCGCCGTCGTTTACATTAAGCGACTCGATGCGAAGTCGGAGCATGCGTCAGAGTCGAGTCTTGGTCTTGGTCTTGGCTTGGGCCTGGGGTTCTGTGTCTGAGCCGGCGCGGTGTCGTGGCCTGAAGTGCGGACAACCTGTTTCGTGGGAACATTACCTTGTCGCGCTTGTCCCGATGGCGATGGCGATACGTTACGCTTCGCTTTGGTTTCGCTTTAATCTTTTGGCTGGCTGTGGCCTGCAGCTCATATATGAGCATGTGTGTGTGTGTGAAACGAAACCTGGCAAATGTTTGCCCTGACGGTGAGCTGGCGTTGGCAAATTCTGCATATTTGCAGACAGACTCAAGAAGCCTTTCACAAAATCACGAAATCTTCAAAAAAAAAATAAAATAAAAACCTATTTCGAGCTGCCGATTACTTTGGCTGATGCGTCGCAATTGTCCCACTTTTTATTGAATGACTTCAATTTTTGGCTGATTGAGTGAATGGCATGTTAAAAAACTTATAAACATGACTTATGGAAATACTTCAACCAGTTGAAGCAGCAACTACATACATCACAACATCATCAAGGCTGCTTCAATGTAACTGTCAAATACTTCATCTAGGGCCCCATCCAAAATAAAAGTAAAAATCCTCAACGAATTTCACTTGACAATATTTTTTTCATTTGGCTGGCGAACTCTAAAGTGCGCGTGCGCAACCATTGAACATTCTCAAGTGGAATTTGGTTTGCCTCTTGTTCCACTTTTTTTTTTTTTTTTTTTGTTTGAAGCCAGAGCCAGGTGGTGCTTCTTCAAATCAATTGGAAATACAAAATGCTTTATATTCGTCCAATGTCATTGATAAAAGAAAGAAAGAGTTGAGGTTCTTGACAATTGTGTAAACATTTCAGTGGCCAATTGAAAGCTACAGAATTGTCTGCGTAATTGCTACTTGATTTTGGCTAAATGAAAGCAGGAAATGGTATGTGTATGGGAAAGAAGCTGCATTGAAAATGCGGATCTCTATCAAAAATGTTTTAAGTAATTCCCAACAGTTAACAAAGGAAATATGGACTTAAGTGAAAACTGCAAATTTAAAACAGTGCACCATACTGTTGAGTTGAGTTTTCTGTCACTAGCTATAATTGGATAATTAACTTACTTAGTGAAGGCAAAGCTAAATTTTTCGTCAGGGAAAAAAATTGGACTGATTACATTGTCAAACATTTTCCAACAAAAACAATGTTGACACCGACGAGACAAACAAAATATGAATGCAACTTATGGTAGTATAAAACCCTGTTTTTTTACCCTAGGTTTTTTTCTGATTGATTTTTGCAATTGACACCCAAAGTATTCAGATTTTCAATTCTATAGCTAATAAACGATTTGGAAATTTTCTTTAGCAATTTTGTAGCTCTTAATTAGGTCTACAAAAAACTTTTTTGGACTTACTCAAACAAATTCCGTCTTCATGCTCAAAATCATGAAAATGTGGAAAATTCTTACTTTTCCATTGTTTTGTTGCTTTTATCTTGAAACCCCATACCAATTCAATATAGTAATTATTCCGAGAATGTATATACGAAAAAAGCGACTACTCTTTATAAACTTAGCAATTTCCTTATAGTTAGATGAAAACATTATTTATGTCTAATTATACTTTATTGCTTTACCAACTGATTAAAGCAATGATTGTAATGCATTTTGTAGCGTTAAGCTTACTGAAGATATATTCGGAAAATTTTTATAAAACTGTAATTTATTATGTTTGTTTTTTTTTATGTACCAAAACGTGCATCTAGCCTTAAAATCTAAAATATGTAACAGTAGAATTTACATGTGCGTAGACAGAGCGGAATTACCGAGAACATTGGACACAAAACGAGCTCAATCGTTACCAAAAACACAGAAAAACTTGTTCGGTTTTGACTGGGAGTTGAACCCGATACCTTATGCACTTAAACCGGTCAAGCACATTCAGCCGTTGTACAGTGTTGCAGATTCACGTCTAGAGGACTACCTATGCTTTGTTGAGCTGACAAGAGAGAATCAAACAGAAAGCCAATTCACTCTCACTCATTTTCTCTCGTGTATATCACTTTGTTGAAAGCAGGTTTTTTGGTTGATTCAAACAAATATTATCAGATTGAGAACAACTTTACTTATTCTGGAAACACTTGGAACATTTGTTCACAAGAATTTCGATACCATCTTATTCTTATTTTAAGTTGAAGGTAACTCGTTTTCTGAACAGGTTTTCTTCCTCTGTGTACCTTTTGATATTGTTCAGATTAACCTGATTTGTTTGAACCTTCTTGGACGTCAAATATCCCAAGTGAGAAGATCAAAAGCGTGCTTAATGGAACCACTTTCTAAAAGTGGTTATTACAAAGGTTAAAAAAGAGAAAAAACCCGTGAAGAAAATTTTAAAGTGTTAGTTATAAAACATGTTAAAATCTTATAAATCTATGTCCAGAAATTGCACTTCCGAAATAACAAGCAAGGGGAACGTATATATATAGGCGCACTTGCATATCTTCGGTGTTTTTGCATAGCTCTCATTGTGGTTTACAGAATAGATAGATGTTGGGCCTAACTGAATATATATTAAGTCACTAGGTTCAAACTTAGGAATTGTAGCTCTGACAGTTTCTCGCGGTTAGAAGAAGATGAAGGAGAAATTTGTCAAACCTGAGGCAAACTTGATTTGGGTACGGTGTACACCTACATACATACATGCAAAAATTTGTGGCTCTACCTCTTATAGTCTGTGAGATCCACGCGTTTATACAGAGAAAAGACAGTTTTTCGCTGTTAATAGATGGAGGAGGTGGAATTTTCCAAATCTGAAACTAACTCGATGTGGGTACAGTATACACCGACGTACATGCCAACATTTGTGGCTCCATCAATTACAGTCTCTGAGATCGACACACTCATACAGACAGACAGACGGACATGGCTAAATCCACTCGGCTGATGACAGCATCATCAAGAATATATATACTTTATTGGGTCGGAAATGCTTCCTTCTCTCTGTTACATAAATTTGCACAACTTTATGATCCCCTTTTTCCCATTTTTAATGGGAACAGGGTATAAAAAGGTTCAAAGGAAAAAGAATATATTCTATGCATGGCAGGGAACCAATCGGCTCTGTTCCGAATTTCGAGTCGGTTTCCGTTATTTGAAATTAATAAATCAATATAAAAGGAGCAAAGAATATCTGTGGTTCCTAGATTGGGTCGTCGCTTTTTGACGAATTCATTCCACTTGAAATTAAGTTTCAACTACTTAAGCAATTCCGATTTTCCTTAAACCAGAACTAGTAGCCGTAGATATGATTGTCAGCTTCCATGTAATATTGTTCAATTGGAGTTCCACTTGCATTGAGTGATCGAACAAAAAGTAGGAACAAGTTTTGAATGAATGAATATTCATTCATTTTCATTTTATCACCAAAAACCCGATTACCAAAGCAATTGCATGTACTATGTAACTCTTATCGTAAATGTAAATGTTGGCTATACAGCTCCTCCAACGGGGCCAGCCAAGCTTCTCTCAATCTCCTGGCGTGTGTGCCTTAAATTTTTCGCACAAAAGAAAGGGACCTACAGTTTAACGCCGGATCCGAGCGGCAAAGTTTGAGAATTTGCTTTTTCATGGCTAGTTACTTCACAGCTGGCGCCAATAGCTGGTGAAGGTGACCGTATGTGGAAAAGCTATTTTCTAAAGAAAGAAAAAAAGCTTTTAATATTAGATGTTCAGAGGCGGGATCGACCCCACGACCTCCCGCCCAGCAGTTCAGCACACTAACCACTGGGCCACACATGGCCATACTCTTATTATAGTTCAAAAATTCGTTTTTAGCAAAAACCTTATGGACGATCCTTTTTTTGTAGATTTTTGCAGTCCAGTCGTCATCTGACCTCTTTAGCCCACTTTGTCTCGTCCTGGACCAGACTCTGCCAATTCCAGGTTCTATTACGATTTTTTGGCCAATTACCCCCGAGTCTTTGGCTCATCTATGCACCATTTGATAGCTCTCAATGGCGCGTGTCTCTGTCCGGTGTAATCTAAAACCAAATGCAACGCCATTTTTTAATTGAAAAACTTCCGCTGTCATTCTGCCATGTGCCACAAAACAAATAAGATTTTTGCGTCCGGAAAGGGAAACCAAATTGATATTTGAGCTGGTCACTGCTGGCTTGGGTTATGGTTGGGTTATGGATTTGTAAACTGTGTCAAGTTGCTGTCATCATCCGTCTGGGCTTTGGACTGATTCAGTGTCGTGTCGCCCAGTCAATTATTATGGGAACGACTCCTCCTTCTGCTAAATGAGCATTTCCTGGCATCCAGCGGCGACATCGTTTAATTGCTTTTTGCTCAACAAGAAATCTTCTACGGCTGCTCAATTTTTATGGAGGGGGAACACAAGCTGCCTCCATCTCTGTCCGTTGTTTAGAAAGTCGTCGAGCTTTGTTTTGCGTGAAATTAAAGTGTTTGTTTGCTCCTCGTCGGCGTCTTGTCTTCATTTGCATCGAACCAACTTGAGATTAAACTGTCCATTAGCGTCAACACAAAGTCAAACTGGAAGTAGGCCCCAACTAAAGTTGCCTCTTTTTCTTCAATTACAGAAGTCGTTTACGCTGATCTTGCAGGCGTTGGATATGTACAACACATCCTATCCAGGTAAGTGCGGTGGCAATAGCCAGACATGGCTGGTTGTTGTTCGGTTGGCTTAATTAGCCTACGAGTAGCTGATGCATTGTGTCCTCCACTCCCTCTCCCACCCATGCGGATGCCACCATCGTCGTCGTCGCCAACTATTGCAATGCAGATGCGGAAAGGTTAATTGAAGAAACATCATACTCGGGCGTGATACTCCCGTCACCGGAATGGAAGACCCTGGACCACATTGGTCGCAATGCTCGCATCACCTACCGCGTCCGGGTGCAATGCGCCGTTACCTACTACAACACGACCTGCACGACCTTCTGCCGGCCCCGGGACGATCAGTTTGGTCACTATGCTTGTGGCTCTGAGGGTCAGAAGCTCTGTCTGAATGGCTGGCAGGGCGTCAACTGCGAAGAGGCCATTTGCAAACCGGGCTGTGATCCCGCCTATGGCAAATGTGATCGACCTGGTGAATGCGAGTAAGTCTCTTTTTTTCTTTTCTGTAATTATGTGACATCCTCGCCTTGCCCCTCCCCTCCCCTATAACGAGGTGATTATGACACTTTTTATTTTGCCAAACAACTTTGGGGAGCTTAATGGAGCTGGCCTCTGGGGCGACGGGTTTGAGTCTCATACAGTTATAATGGCCAAGAGTAGTAGTAGTAGACTCTTTAATGTGATCAGTAATAATGGCAGGGGGTTCTATATGCGGCAGGTTTTTTATGTGTAGTTTAGCGCTAGAGGCATCAGCGGATGTGTGAAATAGTTGTCAGTGCTTCTCACAGATGCAAATGGAGTAAAACATGTTTCCTAAGGCAAGCCAAGTTGGATAAACTCAATAGAGTGAAGTTTAAATTAAGAAATACTGATATCTGCAATATAATCTGTCTGATCTATTAGGTTATCACATTTATCAATAACAAATAACATCGAACTAATGGTAATTGGAAAGAAAGCGAGACAGAGGAAAATAAATGAAAAGAAAATAATTAATACTCTTCCTGAAACGATGGAAGGTTAGGGTTTAATAAGATCTGCTTAAAAATAATGTTTAATATATATATCTCAACTGCAATCATCTAAGACATCTAAGTCTATAACCAACTGACTTAACTTCAATGCATATCACCAAGTTACACCAAGAGGCAATCAAGTGGCAGAGTTCACATTGCATCAAAATGAAATTCATAAAATTTCATTAAAATTTTAAGAATGTTCTGTTTCGGTGGATAATTTTAACCGATATTGTGGGTTAGAAATGCGCCAACCCAAAAAATCAGTAAATTTAACAAAACATTTGCATGAAGAGAACTATTCCTATAATAAATCTAACCGAAAATATCCTTTAGAAGTGCGCCAACCCACAAAGTTAGTTATATTTCCGTTGTTTACAGTAATTAACATTTTTTACTCTGTACTCAAGGGTAAAAGTTTATAGTGTGCGCCCCTTTAACGGATTTATTTTGAATAACACAGACATTGTGTCAAATAGTATTGCTGTCTATTTTTATCTCTGGATGCTTGGGTGGATGCATGTTACCATCTCTTGAGGACACATTTTATTGGACAGCATCTCAATATATTTAAAATCTTTAAGAAACCTATCGAATGGTTTTCTATTTATTCCATTTTTTAAGTTAAGGTCTTTGGTTAGTGTACTAACCGCATGTTAACAGGAGGCGGGAAACGGCACATCAATTATGGTGATTCCCTTCATCTTTGGAGAATTTTCCAAAATTTAAGCTCTCATGTTTTTTTTAGCCAGCAACAGATATTGTAGCACTGTGATGCTAGCAGAGGTCCGGAATATCTCACTCAAAATGAAAGTGTTGTAAAATAACCCTGTTATTTTAAAACACCTTGATATATCTCTCAAATAGATTGAGTGATTTATTTTTTGAGTATAAGTGTTTAACTCAGTGAAAGTGACTTATTTTTCGAGTGTTAGTGTTTATCTCAGTGAGAAACACAAATTTTCATTTTTTTTTCTGTTATGTGTTTTTCAATAACACTTATTATTGTGAGAAAAGTATAAGTGTTTTTCATTCAAAATCTATGGAACGGGCATTTTTAACACTAAATTTCATTCACAGCGATAAGGGCCTAAAATTAAACACAGAGAACTTAATTTCTGTAAAGTAGTTTCTTACCGCGGTTATACCACAGTGCTCGGCAGAGGTCGTTACAAGAAATTTGTAAAGAAAGTTTGACCTTGTGGGTAGAAAGCGCTTATGAAAGAATCAATGCGTAAGTGCAGTTCACAGCTTCGGGACCTCCATGGTTTTAAGACCGCTAAATGCCTAAGACGCTGCTTTTCAAAACCACAAGTGACCACACTCAATCAACAATGCGAAAGCAAAAAACAGTCATTGAAAAATGTCGCTCACACCCCGAAGAAATGCGAATTCACACAGAAATGCGAGCTTTATATATCACTCCTTAATATATCACATAACTACATAGCCAAGATTATGAGAATACTCTACCGCGATAAATACCATGGATGACCAATGGTTAACAATAAGGTCAAAATCATAAAGAATGCTTCGAATCACTTTTTGCGTATGACAATTTATTTTATTGCTGAAATATACCAAAAAGGACCAAAAATTGTAATAATGCCAGACAAACTCTACTCTCAACCAAAAGGAAAATGATGCGTATCGACGCCCGGCGTCGATTACTTTCGATTTTCTGTTATACTTTAACTGTTATTAAAAGACACTTAGAACATAAGTGTTATTTAAAGACAGATAAATTTTTCTCTCAAATGTTTTCGGAAAAAAACAGAAAACACAAATAACACAAAAATAAATGATAAAACTCTGTGAGAAACCGAAATTGCTTATGATTTTTGTGTTTATCTCAGTGAGAAACACTTTGAAAATATGTGTTGAGAGTTATTCCGGACCTCTGGATGCTAGTATAAAATTGACCTTTAAAAAAACTGGGTACGAGGTGTTTCTACCTGATTTCCCTAGTCACAATTTATTTAAGAAAAATCACGCTCCACATGTTAGTTACCAAAACTCCTTCATAACGGCTTGACCGATGTTAATAAAATTTTCTTTGTATGTATTTGTCAGCTTTTTTACTATGTTTAGCTTTTTAACTATATGTCGGGGTTTGCCACTGCAGGACATTCTTGCATAGTTCTCCTTTGGCCTATTTGTGTGTGTGTGGGTATTACAGTAATGAATGCCAGTAACACGTAGGGGTGGCTGTTTGGGCAGTCAATCGAACAAACTAACACAAATGCACAATGTTTGGGAATGGATGTAGAATGTGGGTAGTATGTGGGTGTGATGTGGTTGGGTGGTAAATAGATGGTAAGACGTAAGTGGGTGGAAGTGGATGGGATGTGGGCGGGAAATGGTTGGAAAATGGATGGGAAGTGGGTGGTATTTTGGTGGAAATGGCTAAGAAGGGGGTGGTAATTGCAAAGAAAACCCAGCTGCAAAGTCGTTACAGGGAAGAGGCTTGAGATTTTTATTTATTTAGACTAGAAACAATTTATTTGATAGAACAACAGCTACAGAGTAAGCTGGTAGATAACAAAGTTTTAAACAAACAAAAATTATTTTATGTTGTAAAAGTCGCGACGTGGCCACAAAGTCGAAACTAAAAATTACCCATTTGCCTCAAGCTCTATCAAAATTTTAACAATAAAATCTGTGCTTCATGCGTCGGGCTGTCGATTTTGTAAGATATATTTTCCAATCTTGTACAAAAATGGAAAACTTATCAAAAACTTAAAAGCCTCTTTGCGCCCATTTAAACTTAACTTGTTGAACTTATTTTTTCTCGTTTTTTATATACACCATTAAATTGCGAATCAAGGGGCAGCCGTATGAGCTTGTAGTTTATATACCCTTGGAACACGATATATGCCTGCCAGTTTGTTATTTGGAAACTATACAATATATTCATCAATGTATTCATAACTGAAAAGTGGTCGGCGGGGGTTACAAACATCCGGACAATTTCAATATACCCTTTCCAAGGGTATAAGAACCCAATCCCCCGCACCACCAACCAACACCGCACTTCATTTAGCAAAGAGAGAGAGGGAAACACTTAGAGATGAGCTCAGCAGCAGCGCTGCTTTCAGCTCCAACTCCGGGTACAGAGTATGTTATAGCCGGGGTTGACCGACTTCTCACTTGTTTGGTTTCAATAATGCATAGGGTTGAATTTTTCAATTTACTAGATCTCAAAGATGAAATTTTTTTTCATAATCTAGGGATGTGAATTAGTATTCTAAGGACTTGACTTAAGAGAATTAAATATTAAACAAAATAGAACTGTACAGTATTTACATTCTGGATATGTATGACAATAGAAGTCGATCAATGCGATCAGGATTCATTCCGATTCATGGTATGCAGAAGATTCCATCCATCGAACGACTATTTAGCGAAGAGCTGGTAATCAGCTGATTGCTGATCGAAAGTAAGTGCTAGAAAGGCTTCGTTTGTCAAACAATCGTTTGCTAAGCATCTTTATTCACACAAAAACTATACGACCCTCCAAGAGTAAGAATTGGTTTTCCACCACCGTAAAATTACAATTAGCAAACAAGTTTCATTGGATCGTAAACTGTCGCTCAAAGTTAGTTAGTTTCTCCTTTTCAACATTTTCCTTATAAACTGCACTAAAACCATTTAAATAGCACCCAACGTTATCTTACCAAAATCAGTTTGCATTCCGCATTCCTTATTAAATTGTTCGCACTTTGCAGCCAGCAAAGATAGCCTCCAATGGCCTTTCCATTGCTATAAAGTTGTAACCAACTATATAATCAGCAATCAAGAGCCATCGATTGTGCACTTCCCAGTAGGATTCCACGAGGACTGCTTAGCCTAATCAAACGCCCGCACGATGGCCAATGCCGTACGTCCGTACGCCTCCTTCCCCTTCAAGTGGGAATGGTCATGCCAGACGGCAAACATGGAGCGAACGACTTGCAGTTGCATCCACAGGCTGCGGTGGCACGAAAAAACGTTTGTTTGGTTCTGTAGCTGTAGCTGGAGTTGCAGTTGTTGTTGTTGTTGCCGTTGTTAATGTTCGAGCGTAACACAGAATACGTGAGCCAGCGGCCATGATTGCATTTTCTTTAGTTGCACTCCATCATGATGATGCGCCCGTCACTCAGCCTGCCCCACCGCCTCGACATTGGTCCTGATTCTAAATAGCAATAATTAGTGTGGCCTAGAAACCATCAAAATGGCCGGGTTCAGACCAAATGTTGGCAAACGCTGCGAACAGATTTCCGCTCAGGCCACAATTATAAGTAAGAAGAAAAATTACTTTTGCTGTTTGCACGTTGCTGGCCCATTTGCGGGCCAATGGAGCAGCCGAGCTGGAGAGCTAGCAATAGATTCGCTTACAGATAACAACTGGCTGCTGTTTTTAATGAAATCATAAATTATAGACACCGAACAACGCGAAGTCGAAGCTATCGCCGGCAACGTCATGCCCGGTCTTGTAGAGTTAGCACCTTGGCAGCGATAACTCCGATGGCCGGGCAATTTAACTTTGATCCCCTGCACTTTGGCGTGTTGCGGCGATAAAATCGCCGCTGAGACGAAGCAGGAACAACAATTGGCTGAAGGAAGCTTGCTTCGTCTCGCTCTCCTTTTGCATTTGATGCATCCAGGCATCAAGGCCAAAGTTCAAAGTGACCCAATTCAGTGGTTAGATGTTGGATAGACACAACATGGTCACAAATGCCTTCCCAGGCAAATTGAAATGTCTGGGCAATATAATTGAGAACTAAGGAGGGAAATAAATCAAAAAATAAATAAATCGTGAGTAATAAAAGCTTAACAGTTATTGCAGTTTACATTTAGAAGCTTAAGAAGATATTGGTTTTCCACATAATGCAATCAGAGCTTAACCTAGAAATAAATTACTGGGTCCAATTGGTTAGAGTTTGAACATTTTTAGGCACAGTCTGGAGATAGGCGAATTCGATTTGGTCCTTTAGTTGCTACTTGAATATTCAGAAGAATGTCTTAGAAGCAGACTTAGGCCAGAAAACAGACAGCTCAGTAGCAAAATTTTGTGTCTGAGACAGATTTTTTGAGTACGCTTTGCATTTGTTTTTGCAAAGTCAACCGTATTAACCATTTGCCAAAGCATCTAGTGAGTTGTGTGTTTGAGAGTGTGCGTAGTGGGAGGATGCGAGAGATAGGAAGACAACAGTGACTAAACAGTGTCTTAACAGTGACTAAACATTGACAAAATAGTGTCTTTACAATGACTTAATAGTGTCTAAACTGTGACTTTACAGTGACTCAACAGAGACTTCAAAGCGACTTAATAGTGACTTATTCCCTCGTACCGGGCGACCCATGACACCGACTCTTTTTTTCTCAATTATGGCAACACTGTTTAAGAGCACATGCTAATTAGGTTTGTCGAATATTTTTAAAATATCGTATCGATAATATTTTTTGATGTGAAAGAATATTAAAGGATATTTGATATCTCACTTTAAATATATCGATATAATTGATATTTTAATTTTTTCCCCTTTTTCCCAAAAAAAGGTAATACTCTGCCCCAAAATAAAAAGATATAGTCTATATTGAGCAATCATAACAATATTATAATGAGATTCGAATAATACATATTAAATACTTTAATTTCCAATACTTTAATTTAAAAGACTTGAAAAACACGCGTTGCGTTATATGTAAATCCGTCATACGGCTACGGCAGTCGCAAATGACGCATTTTATAGCAGAGGCAAGTCGCTCCCAAGGCACTGAGGACTAGTCTCTATAGTCTTGGTATGACCGCCTTATGCGACTTCTAAAAGATAAGGGGACTACTTTCCCATGATGTTTGTGGCAACCTAAAGTATAACTTCAGCCTACTATTTTGCGACAATCAATCGGCTTCCATAAAGTCAACATACTTTTCCGCACAAATTACACTGGACTATTCCTTTTTTGTAATCGCTGTTATTTGCTTTTATCAAATTTGAATTCATGTTCTCTTTGCTTCTATTAAAAACGTTTGTGCTCCCTATCCAGATCATAGAGTGACCAACGCACAAATATCACTAAATATCCCCAAAAAAAAATATATCGATGTTCAATATTCGGACAAAAAAATATTACAATATAAATATATCAGTTTAAAAAAATATTATCGATGTACTGATATTTTGATATATTTTTGACAACCCTTATGCTAAAAGCAGAATCAATTGTTTTTGATTAAAAATCTGATCTAAGAATCATCTGTTCCAGCCATAGCCCCTAACAGACGGTCATCCAGCCCGCAGCCACTGGTGGCCGGAAATACTCGTCATTTTCACAAAGACTCGAGACGAGCTTAATACTTCTGGTATCAAGTTGATATTTTCGAATGTATTAAAATATTAATTCGAGGATATCAAACTGATACTATCTGGTATCTGGTTAATACTGTTTTTATTAATATTTTTGTATCTTTGTGATACTAGCTACTATCAATTTGATACATCAAATGTCAAACAGTTAGCATTGAGTATCATGTGGATATTGGGTTTTATAAATTTCATAAAATTTTTTTTTTATAAAGAAAACAAATCCTCGTGGAATGAATATTCGAAATATCCACTTTTTTAAATATCCTTTTCACATTTTTCAGCTCCTTTTACTTAGAATAAAGATTAATGAAATATATTTTTCTGATATATCCTTTTTAAGCGAAAATATATTTGTTTTTAATTGATGTTAGCCGTCTCGAGGCCAGGTATAATAAAGGAAAAAAATTTAAAATGGCTTATATATATATAAATCTTCAATTAAAAAGGTCGCAAAAGTACTGTTGTTTTTTTTTTAATAATTACAAAATTTTGATAATTTTCATTTTAAGAAATAGGATTTCGTGAAACATTTCACACTCTAAAAGAATGCCAAAATTCATTCTTAAAATGATAAATTTACCTTTAAAACAGTCCTAAAGCTTAGAACTCAGACAAGCTAAATCGCTTTCGCTGGGTGTCAACTCCATATAAAAAAGTGTGCCGCTAACTTGACAAACACAAACAGCTGATACAATTCCGATGGGGTGCTAGAAGAAAAAACAGCTTTTAATTTTTCGACACCTACCCGTCGGAATGTCAGCAGCAAAAGTTCGACGAAAATCATTGATATTTTGAAACCAACTGTAAGATTTTGCATTGCCCATGTCTTCTACATTCCATAAATCATCCAAAAATATCCAAATATTAGCAAAAACAATTAACTAAATTCAAATGCAAGCGAATCAGCACAGTGTAACCGTTTTACATTGTGTGGTATTTTGATGAGGGGTGGTATTTTGGCGTTGTACAGTCACACTGCATCGTCCGCTGGGTAACCCATCGGAAAAAGTTGTCAATTTAGCTAGCGGACGATTTAGTTTGTCTGAGTACTAAGATTTATTGATTTTATGTTCTGTTGGCGCATTCAAAATACATTGGATTGGAAATGTTATTTTCGCTGATATGCTGGCTCCAACAACTTTCATCGGATTAGGAAACATCTCCACAGGTATACATAGTGTATTAATTTCACTATTCTACAATAACACAGTATAATTTGTTCTCACTGAACGCCTCGACTGGGGATCGAACCTTATCTTACACGTTTTAACTGAACACGAATTGAAAAGTCTCTTTACGTATTTTTTCTAAAATTAATCCATATTTAAAAAAAAAAAATTATTTTCAGAAAAAAAGGAATGTTAAGAAATTGGAATTGAATTTTTAGGGTTGATCATGGTTATACGAAATTAAAAACATATGAGTGTAATTTACATACTACATATTGCATTTCTAAGGACTCTAGTGCAATAAAGGCTCTTTCTGAATAGTTAAACAGTCGCAGCTGCCTTTATGCTTATCTTGATTGAAATAGAAAATGTTAAGATTTAAATTAAAACTTAATCGTATCAAAATAATACCCAAAATATCAATTTCACAATTTATAGTATTAAATTGATACCAAAACAAGTAAGAGTGTTGCGGTCGAGTGCCCCGACAGCAAAATACCCTGTCCCAAGAAATGTGGTTCCTATAGCTTTAAATTTCTTTCAATATATGGGCAGGCGCACTTGCATATCTTCGGTGTTTTCGCTCAGATCTCATTGTGATACATAGAATAGATAGATGTTGGGCCTAACTGAATATATATTAAATCACTAGGTTCAAACTTAAGAATTGTAGCTCTGACAGTTTTTCGCGGTGAAAGGAAGATGGAGGAGGAATTTGCCAAGCCTGGACCAAACTTGATCTGGGTACGGTGTACACCTACATACATGCAAAAATTTGTGGCTCTACCTCTTATAGTCTGTGAGATCCACGGGTTTATAGAGAGAAAATACACTTTATGTTAAAAGATGAAGGAGGAATTTCGAATACACGTTGTACGCGAGATGCATAAACGTACACTTTTTCGCTGCACTAAATATAAAGCTGTATGCTGATACGGAGGTGTGAATTTTGCGAATCGGCCCGCAATGAAACAATCGCGATGGCCTGTGTACAGTATACACCTATATACATGCCAAAACGTGTGGCTCCATCAATTACAGTCTCTGAGATCGACGCTTTCATACTTTATTGGGTCGAAAATGATTCCTTCTTTTTGTTACATACATTTGCACAACTTCATGATCCCCTTTTTCCCATTTTTAACGGGAACAGGGCTAGAAGGCTTTTGTTTGAGTGTATAAAACCACTTTTCTGTTCTCTCCATTTGGCCGGCCCTGCATTAGAAGGTAGTGCAGTTCTCACTTCGCCAGTCTGCAGTGGTTACTTGATACACATAAACTCTAAAATCCCATTCCCTAAAATTGGAAAGTACGGCTCACAGAGTGTAGCGAAATATATTTATAGCTCCGCCAGTTAATCCAACGTTTCTGTAATCAACGATCCATAAACTCATCACACCATTCTCCTTTGCTTCCAATCGCAGATGCCGACCCGGCTGGCGAGGTCCGTTGTGTAACGAATGTATGATCTATCCTGGCTGCAAGCATGGCTCCTGCAATGGCATTGCCTGGAAATGCGTCTGCGACACCAATTGGGGTGGCATATTGTGCGATCAAGGTAAGTGACCCCTCGAGCTTTAGTCGCGCAGCTGGCTAGCTGGGGCATAATCGATAATCATAGTTTTCCACGTTGCTTTCTGCTCTGCACAGATTTAAATTACTGCGGCACCCATGAACCCTGCAAGCATGGCGGCACCTGCGAGAACACCGCACCGGATCAATATCGCTGCACATGCGCCGAGGGTCTCTCGGGCGAACAGTGCGAGATTGTGGAGCATCCGTGTGCCACACTGCCCTGCCGCAATGGCGGCACATGCACACTCAAGGTAAGCCCTCAATTTATAGACATTTTCGCAGTGCCATAAAATAATTTAATGTGCCGCCGACCGCCTCCTCCCGATTTTGCCATTTAGCAAACGAATGCAACGCGACCAGCGCTAACATATCGCTCCATGCGTGGCATGAGCTCCTCCATGGGCAAGCCGATAAGCCGGCGCAATTCAATACGCAGTCTGGCCAATCTGCGCCAGGATTCGCCAACGCAGAATGGCACCCAGCTGACGCCCCTGGCCGCTGAGTTCACTTGCGGCTGTGCCGCCGGCTGGACGGGCCCGACATGTGAAATAAGTGAGTTTTGATTTAATTTTGGTATTTTGGTTAACAGCACGCGATTAGCCACAGCTCTACGCTGGTCCGGTTCGGTCTTGGCCAGGCAAAAGCCAGTTACTTGCAATTGAGCACACACGCATTTGACTGTAGCGAAATGAAATGAAATGAAATGAATCGTAGCACGCACAGGCGGTCAGTGGATGTTGTTGTTTCTGTAGCTGCTGTTATGATTGCTGTTGCCACGGTGGTCTGGCAAATTTGATTTTGCATCCCAATTGGAGCACGACCGAAACATTCACCAAAAACTATTTGTGAGCCAATGCAATGCAGCCAATTAAGCCCACTTGGGTAATGCAAATTTAAGCTGTGAGTTGAAACAAAGATATAGTCCAGTATGTGAACAAAGTGATCCAATAGCTGATCGGTTGGGAACACTATAAGACCTTATTAGATGTGAACACACTTTCACTTTTATACAAAATTTAGCCCATTTGGTAAACAAAGTCTAGGGCAAAACCATTGAGACATTTACGTACACTCTGAAAATAAAATTGAAAAATTTTTAAGAATATAAAATCAAGTACAATACAACCTTCAGACCGTATTTGCAGCTTGTGTGTAATATTTTTCACTTAACTGTTTTTCTAAGAGCGCGAGATAGAGTCAGCAATAAAAGGGATCACACTCACACAAATTAGAGCCATTCATCTCTTGGCTCTCTGATGACTGCAGCTCCTTGTGTTAAAAAGGAGGGGAAAGAGTGAAGAGCGGTGGAAGATGGAAAGGAGGGTTGGGGAAGAGGGTAAAGCTTAAAAAGACCATATACACTCAGACTTATTGATCACTGTGTTAGCATTTGGAAGGAAACTTTCTCTAACTAACATTGTAAGACCATTTGAAGACACACACATACTAAAGCTACTGGCAGCTTATCGCTCTCTCGTAATGCCGGTTTTTGCTGTTAAGTCGCTTTAGAATTCCCAAGCGATTGTGCCAGCGCTGACATGAAAAGGCAGCGGTTGGCTGGCTGTAGGTCAGGCAAAGACCGCTGATGATTGGGCATGAAACAATTGCTCGGTCAACTTGCCTCCATTGTGGTGATCCTGTTTTATATTTACGAGCAATTCTCGAGCCGGCAAAAACTTAAAGTTTTTTTATTATGAAATCGTTTTCTGAGGCAATATATCGGATATCGAATATTTTTTTGGGAATATTTCTCAATTTAACTCTCAAATTAACTATTCAATCTTATTAATATAAATTCAAGAACTTCTTTTCTTATTCATAATATAAAACACATGTCTTAACATTCTCTACATAGAACATCTAGCTGTCACACAAAAGAGAAGTCGGCCCTTAATATATTTTGTATACCATCTACATATTACACATTACACATTAAGTTTATACAAAAGTGGGTGCTTTAACGACCCTTATAATAATCAAACCTTCAATATTGTGCCGGCTCGGGGTCTCATTCTGGAAGAAAAGCTGAGAAAGCTCAGATACCAATGAAACAGCTGCACCATTTCCTAGCCTCCTTTGTGGTGTGAAGGTTTGGTCAGAATCATGGGGATATTTTTGTTCCGTTTTCACAAGTTTCGTGATTACCATTAATAAAAAACAGGCCCAAGTCAATCAATCGGTTATAAAATGCGCGCCTCTTAAAAACCAAACTGTAAAAATGTTAGTTGAAAAGGTTCCAGGCTCAACAGAGCGCCATAGTTAAGCATAAGCAGAGAGTCAGTCAGTGTGAAAAAAAAACCAGTGAGAGCGCATATAATTTGACGCATACATTTATATTGTTAGCCGAGCGAAGGCTGTAAGCTTATACACCGATGCATTCATACGAAGAAGACCTCTTGAATGCGTCAATTTTGCCAAAAGGTTCGAGACAGACCTGAGGGGAAAAAAAAACAAAAAATGTGTGTTCTCTCCTCTCGCAACCATAAAGAGGCTCTGCCGCAGTTAGCGTAGTTAATCAATTTTTCGGTACCTTGTTTCTAACCCGATGTAGAGTTTAAGGTTCGGTTAAGGCTCGGCAAAACATTTTCTAATAGCAATGAACCAAAGACTGTTTAGATAGTTTTAAAAACTATCTGTCTTTAATCTGATAAGTCGGATAAGGGTAAACCAGCGTTTGCCCAAAAAGTGAAAGTGTATTGGAGCATGAAAATAAAGCCTAAACCTAATAACCGCATCGAAAGCTAGCCAGCGACTGAGCTTCGACAAGCGTTCGGCTCGTGTATGTGTAAAAAGCATCTTCGGCCCCTGGGGGCATCCGGTGACAATCGCTGGGTTAGACAAAGATCCAGTTTCGGAATTGGTGCATTCGTACACTCTTCTGAAAAAACGGGGCAGATACATGCCCAAATAAATCTCTGGAGATGTGTTTTAGGCCCCTTCTTCTAGTCAGGACTGATATGGATCTGCTTTTGCTTCCCGATGGGTAATCCCAGTAATTCAAAAGATACTTAGAAGAGAGTTCGAAAAGAAAGAGAGAAGAGGAGGCATTTGAATTTGTTGTTACCATAGGCAAAGCGTGAATGTTATGTGGGACTTAAGGAATGGGCTTGAGCACCCCGTTAGAGCATCACTGACCTTATTTAAGACTTAAAAAAAATTTGCCAGCCTATCCGCTGAGCAAAGGTCAAAACTGTGAAATTTTTGGGGACTCTCTCGCTATCGTTTTTATCAGCAAACAAACAAATGAGTTGCGTGCAGCAGCAAATATTGAAAACAAAAGACGAGAAGAGCATCGTCCAACTGAAAGATATTTGCCTGCAGATAAGTCAAGCTCACGCAGGCTCTGACCAGTTCAATGACTTGAGCCACCTGCTCGACCAGACCAGAGCCTCAATAACAAAATCAACACATTTGCACTTGAGCTTGGGATGGCACTTAAAGAAATCTTCTTCTTCTCTTCTTCTTCCCGCTTCACCCCAACCAGATATCGACGAGTGTGCCGGAGGTCCCTGCGAACATGGTGGCACTTGCGTTGATCTAATCGGCGGCTTTCGCTGCGAATGCCCGCCCGAGTGGCGGGGCGATGTCTGCCAGGTGGACGTGAACGAATGCGAGGTGCCCCATGCCAATGCCAACACGCTGCTAACCACAACGGCCAGCGCCATTATTGGTAGCAATCTGAGCAGCTCGGCTGCCTTGCTGGCGGCGCTTACCAGCGCGGTGGCTGCCTCAGCCGCGAATGCGGCCACCACAGTTGGACCCTGCATCAATGCCCGCGAATGCCTCAATCTGCCTGGCTCGTTCTCGTGCGTGTGCCTCGAGGGCTGGGGCGGACCCACGTGTGCCGAGAATCTGGACGATTGCGTGGGTCAGTGCAGGAACGGGGCCAGCTGCATTGATTTGGTCAATGACTACCGCTGTGCCTGTCCCGCCGGCTACACGGGACGCGACTGTGAGACGGATATCGATGAGTGTGCCACCTCGCCGTGCCGCAATGGTGGCGAGTGTATGGACATGGTGGGCAAATTCAATTGCATTTGCCTGCTGGGCTATTCGGGTACACTGTGCGAGGAGGCCAAGGATCATTGTACACCCTCACCTTGTTTGCAGGGGCATTGCTCGAATACCCCGGGCAGTTATTACTGCCACTGTCCGCCGGATCGGGCGGGCAAACATTGTGAGCAACTGCGTCCGCTCTGCTCGCAGCCGCCTTGCAATGGTAAGTTTGAAATTTGAGTTAGCCAAAGGGAGGTTAACCCCTGTCCAATTGTTCCAACAGAGGGGTGTTTTGCCAATGTCAGTACAACTTCCGCAACCACCAACCATTCAAAAACAACGATGACCACACCCAGCTCCTTGCCCTGCAGTGGTCAGGGCACTTGCGAAATAAGCGACGTGGGCACCTTCTGCAAATGTCATGTGGGCCACACCGGCACCTTTTGCGAACACAGTAAGTAGTAATCTAAGAGCGCGCGGGAAAATCCCCACACACACACACAAACTCATTAACTTTCTGCAGATCTCAACGAATGCTCACCGAATCCTTGTCGAAATGGCGGTATTTGTCTTGACGGTGACGGCGATTTTACATGCGAATGCATGTCGGGATGGACAGGTGAGTTGAAGACGAAGTCAAAGTCAAAGTAAAGCAACAAGAAGAAGACTTAATACTCTAAAAAGAAGAGGAAATTAAAATCAGTCTGAGGTTAAAAGCAAAGTGAAGAAAAATCATACATTTATGTGGAAGTTAAGGTTTGTTAAAATTGCCTGAAATAACAAAGACTTTTTGGCTCCTTTAATATATTTTAACTTATTAACTTCATGACTTTTCCTTGACTTGGAAGTTTTATAGTATAAAGAGGCAACTTCTATCTGTCAAAGCTCTTTTAAGTAGTTGAAAAGTATAATCAAATGTTTCCAACAAAATCAAATGGTTAAAAAATATCTAATCTGTTTTTGAGTGTAATTATCTACAATAGCAATCTAGAGCCTTTGATAATCATCTATACTTATAAGTCTCTAAGGCCCACTGACTGACATATTATTAACCTAAGACTGCTTACCCTAGAGATCGAAGATTTGGCATAGACCTTCATTTAGTTACGCAGGCGCGCACTAAGAAAGAAAATTTGAAAATTTCACCGTGAAGTCGGTGAAACCTACAAAAAAAATTTTGTACGGGGTAATAAAATGAGCTATAGCGTTGCTATTATCAACCCACGGCCAAATCCTAGAGATCGAATTGCGCACTACGAAAGAAAATTTTAAAAATTTCACAGCGAAGTGGGTGAAAGGGCCAAAGAAAAGTTTGTATGGGGTACGTCCAGATATTTTCAATCTTTTTAATCTTGAAGTAAGTCCCGGCACGAGCTTGAAAATTCCATCTCAATTTCCACGATATTCTACACAATTCAATCGAGTTCGCATGTCCATAAATTAGAGAGCGAGAGCGAAGAAACACAAGTAGCTTTTCAGAAATGCTGCGATGTTATGCCGTTCCATTCGTGTTCAGTGCGAATGATCGTGTGTTCGAGTCCCAGTGGAGCCCAAAATATTTATATATATTTCTTTGTTTTTCAGAAGTCTTTAATTAACCAAAACGTTTGTGGGTGGTCTTTGAAGTGTATGAGGATGTCCTATGGCAAATGGCATAGCGGAGGAAAGGAAGAGATCCTGAGATCTAATCAATATTACATATCGAGCTTAAGTTAATCTAGAATAGGCATAAAATGATCCAGCTTTGGGATCAATGTGTTCTCGAATTTTTTGCAGAATTCCATCTTTTATAGGATAACCCCGGGATATATGTAATCCTTCGTAGAATTCAAAAAGTCGGATCATCTCAATCTTTATTTTGATCGGTTCAAGCAAATCCGGGACTACGTTGTTTTTATTACCGCTTGGGATTAAATTGATCCCGTATGGATTGATTTTTTTTTTTGAGTGTAAAAGCAGAGTAAAAGAGGGAACGACTAAATCTAACACATATTAGGTATGTGTTGAATGAAGTATCTTATACTTCCCGTCGGAAAAGCTAGTAAGAAGTGAAACCTTTGAAAAAGCTTTTGTTGAAATATTGAAATCGTTAGTGTGAGTGAAATGTCAAAATGTTCATTCTCTGTTCAAAGCCAAAATCATCAGGATTGAATGTCTGTGTCTTAGCCAGTGTTTAAAAAACTGGAATAAGTTTCATTTCGTCTGCTTTTGATTCTGCAAAAGCAGGAAAGAGATGTGAGAGACTTCGTTTGCGCTCCTGCTGCTGTCGAATTCTAAAAGCGAACATTTGCTGCTGCTCTTCGGAAACTGAACAAGAATAAAATCAAAGTCAGAAATGATTAAGCGATGACTACTGCTGCTGCTTGCTTTTGATCAATAATAATTTTGGGACGCTGGTATTTGCCAAAAGCAGAAGCAAGAGTTCATATTGAACAGTTAAAAAAAGTCGGACTTTTACTGGTCCTTACTCTCTGAGACAGATGATAGCTGCTATGAGAGTCAGATCTAGGAAAGAAATAGCAATTTAAAAAAGAGGAACGAAATTGGGGAACGGGAAAAAGTGGAGAGAGCAGGAAGAGGGAGAGGCAATAAGAAGGAGACGGGACGTAAAAGAGAGGAAAGCGTTGGGAAAGGGAGGGGGGCGAGTGAAAAGAGTCGACAGCTGTGTCCTCCACACAGGTATGGGAAAAAGGGGGATAGCCAACAAATGTGGCTGCCATGAAGTTAATTTGTTAAGATATTTTTAATTCATAATTATTGGTACAACGAAACGGGACCATATCGAAGTTTAATCGAAATATATTGTCTCTTTATTTTTTGGAAAAGACTTAAGAATCTAGGCGTTCCCAATTATGGTGAAGCAGTTCTGATGCTGCTGTGAAAATCACAATCTTGATATATTTACTAGGGTGCAGGTCAGAAATATGGCTAGACCCTAAATTGACGGAAAGGATTAATATATAATTCTGGAATTTTCGAGCGCCTAGACAATTTGTTTTGGGTCCTTCAGGACGGGATAGGAAAAACTTAACACCTTTTGCCAAGCAAAATTTTGATATATTTTACCAGCTGTGAACTCGAATCTGTCCACTAGATAAAACTACACAATTTCTACAGTTTCTTAAAATTTTGGAAGCGGTTAAAGTCGTTTAGTTGAAAATGAATACTTATCCATAACGAAGGAATTCATCTTATTCCTTTTTTTAGAAGTTTTAAATGCTCAACAAACCAAGAGCTCTTTTTTTTCATTAAGTCTTCGACTTCTGAAGTTCGGTTAACCATTATAAAACACTTTTTTGCTATTTTTCGACATTTGCAAAATTTTTTATATGCAACTTTAAGGGGGTCTGTTGTATCTTTAAATAAGACTCACACCTGTTTCTATTTTTGGTTTCCTTTTCGCTTTTTGTTTGTGTATCAAAACCTGCTACAAGCCAACTGTCTGTCTTAGCGCATTATCAACGCTTTGGAGGCTTTAGGAGTTGGCCATAGACCAAGTCGGTCGCATTTATTTGAACATTAAAACTTGGCGGCAGTCATTACAGCTTCAATTTGAAGCAGAGACGAAAAGGAAAACAAAAACAAGAAACAAGTAAAATATGTGCGCTTTAGACGCAGTTGGCAGGCTGATTTTATTTGTTGCCACATGTGGCAATCCAAGCCGAAAGTGAAGCCGAATCGTTGCTTTGATTTATGTTTGTTTTTAATTTGCGATTTGCATATTTCACGCGTTTCGCTATTTTGTCACAGTTACAGTTACAGTTCAGATACAGATATGCATCATCGATCTATGTCGGCACACTTTTACTTTTGCAATTAGTTCAAGTTCGTTGTCTCAGTCTTTTGTTTTCTTCTTGTTTTTAGGCAAACGCTGCTCGGAGCGTTCCACTGGGTGTTATGCGGGACAGTGCCAGAATGGAGGAACCTGCATGCCCGGGGCCCCAGACAAGGCCTTGCAGCCGCACTGCCGCTGTGCACAGGGCTGGACGGGTCGATTCTGTGACGAGGCCATTGATCAATGCCGCGGACAACCTTGTCACAATGGCGGAACTTGTGAGTCAGGAGCCGGCTGGTTTCGTTGCCTGTGTGACCAGGGCTTCTCCGGCCCTGATTGTCGCATTAATGTCAACGAATGCTCACCGCAGCCCTGCCAGGGTGGCGCCACCTGCATTGATGGCATAGGCGGCTACAGTTGTATCTGTCCGTCCGGACGTCATGGATTACGCTGTGAGATTTGTAAGTAAAACGGTCACATTTAAATGAGTAAGCTGATTAACCTAAATCCTTGCCACTTTAGTACTCTCCGATCCCAAGTCTGCCTGTTTGAATGCCAGCAACTCCAACTCTCCCTATACGGCCCTCAATCAGAGTCAAAACTGGCTGGACATTGCTCTGTCCGGTCACAGTGAGGAGGATGAGCATTGCAATGCCTGTGTCTGTGAGAATGGCACCTCACGCTGCACGAATCTCTGGTGCGGACTGACCAATTGCTTTAAACTGGATCCCCTGTCAAAATCTTCGAATCTATCGGGTGTCTGCCGGCAACATGAGGTTTGTGTACCGGCTCTGAGTGAGACTTGTTTGGCTCCACCGTGTCAAGTGCGTGGGGATTGTCGTGCGTTGGAGCCTTCTCGTCGTGTGGCTCCACCTAGGCTGCCCGCCAAGGCCAGCTGTTGGCCCAATCAGGCTTTGGTGAACGAGAATTGTGCCAGACTAACCATACTACTGGATCTGGAGCGTGTGGGCAAGGGAGCCTCCGTGGAGGGACTCTGTTCGCTGGTACGCGTACTTTTGGCAGCAAAATTGATCAAGCAACCGCAGAGCCATGCTGCTCAAGATCAGGGACTGCTTATGGTATTGTGTGATCTCAAAACGGGCAGCAATGATACCATCGAACTGACTGTGGTAAGTGTAGAAACTAGACCCAAAAAAAACGTCATCAAAATTATATTTAGTCATCAATTTGAAACTGCAAGTATTAAAAGAATATTTCGAGCATATCGAATTGATATCAGTTTGGCAATTTTGAATTAGTTTTAAGTATCAATCTAATAATATTTTTCAACTAGCTTTTATTAATTTAAAAAGATTTCTTAACAAGTTTTGACCAATTTTGTGAAAGTGTCTTCTACAGCATTTAGTTTTATCTAAATTCTGACGTCAAACTTCAGGAAACTTCATGTCACATACACTGCACGTCACTTGATTAGGTTCAGCATATTTACATCATCTATTTATATAATATCTCTTTATTAAACCAGTGGAAGTTACTCGATTAAATTATTTGTTTTAAAAAATGTTTAAGTGTGACTTTAAGGTGGGAGAAAAATATATTTGCAAGAAGTAACTGTTCATATCTAAGTTTGCTTCAACAGTTAGTGGTATCCCAGTACCACCTACCCACTATTGTGAAGTCGAGGTTATTGCTTGAGGAGTAGTTTTCTATTAGGATAAATGTGAATAGCATTTTCTCACATTAAAAATGAATGCAATGAACTATATTTAAGTATTTTAATCGGCATGTTTGGACCAATTTTTTGGACCTATCAAAAAGATAATTATCCAATACATACTGCAAGAGCAGTTTATCTGCGATTTGAAAAAATCGAATCCCATATCACACAACTCAGGACAACTCAGGATGCTTATTCTCTTCGTTACTCAATTTCAAGTTGTCAATAATAATAACTAACATTCGGCTTATCACGAAATAGACCTGATTACGAAAAAGTTGGTGGAAAGATTCGGAAAGAGGTGTAAAGTGGGGGGAAGGTGACTTGACGATGACTTGAAAGTGACTAAACAGTGACTTGACAGTGACTTAACTGTAACTTATCTGTGACTTTACAGTGACTTAACAGTGACCAGACTAAACAGTGACGAGGTAGTGACTTGATATTGACTTGACAGTGACTAAACAGTAACTCAACAGTGACTTAACAGTGAATTGACTGTGACTTAACAGTGACTTGTCAGTGATTTGACAATGAATTAACAGAATTACAGAAATGAAGGAGGAACAATTGCTAATTTATATACCATGAGAGAGCTTGTGATTTTGAAGGTTAACGCTTACACCTTTTTTATATAATTTTCCACAATTATTTCTACTTCAGGGGGGTACTCCATAATGCTATCGAGCACAATAAATATGAACTTACACCAAGTTGTAACATGTTGCTTGAAAGATCTTAAAAGCTTTTTATTTTACTCCGAGTTGAAATTTGAATTTTAATACCGTCCCGCCCTATCTGTCACTTTATTCTAGTCCCTTAGGATCTAAAATGCTAATATCATGACAAACGTAAGGGGAAATTTTTCGCCCAAGGCTGAAAACCTGTAAAATTTTGTTTATGTTTCGGTCCACCCTTTGTAAGGTTTTGGTTCGAGTCTGGGTTCATAGATTTGTTCAGAATTGACCGATTTTTGCCTCTACCTAAGCCACTTTTTTTGATATCATTCATCGGTCCTCTTAGAAGTGCCAAATCCTTAAATTTGAGAATATTTTGTCCAGGTTTTAAGCTCACGCCAAGTTATTTCTTAAACGAACTAACATATCGCTCACTTACTTCAATACTAGCATAACTCAAAATAATCAATTTTGAGAAAATCGCGTTCAAAATTCTCAATGGGTTTAACTTAGAAAAAAATTATTCTTTTAGTGTTGAGTTAATTAGTAAAATATTTCAAATTCAAAATGCTCCTTAATCAATATGGAAAATATGATGCTTTAACTGAAAGCCGAAGTCTGTTTGCGCATTATCGACTGCAGGACAACTCAGCTATGACGCTCTTGCAATAAAATTTTATAAAAAAATTAAGAGATATCAATATGAAAATTTTTACACAAAATAGTACACAATACACCAATAAGTCAAAAATCGTATTTTTTGAGTTATGCCAGTATTGAAGTAAGTGAGCGATATATTTTATTTCTACATCAAAATAGCAATATGGATTGTACTTCTGAAAACCATCTTTAATTTATTCTTTAGAATGAAACTATGTTTTTTGGTTTGCAGCCTTGCTTTCACGTAAAGTATACGAGTCCATCTGACAATATGAAAAGAAAGACTCATTGATTTCTGCAATTAAGGAAAATTTCGCAACAAATGTTGGAAAACCTGTGCAACTTATTTCAAAACTGAATTTAAAAACAAGTGAGAAAGTCGGTCAAGCCCGACTATAACATACTCTGTACCTGGAGTAGAAGCTGAATGCAATGCTGGCGCTGCGCTCATCTCAAAGTCTCTCTCTCTTTTTCTCTCTCCCTCTCACTCTCTTTCTCGCTCTCTCTCTCTCTCTCTCTCTCGCTCTCTCTCTCTCTCTCTCTCTCTCAAATGGTGCTGCTGATCCGATCTTTATCATTTCTTCAGCAAATCGATACATTTTGCTAATTACTAACTATCTCTCTCTACGAAACGTCTATCTTCAAAACTGTAGGAGATAAAACGTTTTTTCCGAATTGCGGGGGCGGGAGGGGGCGTGGCAAAAATTGAAAATAAACTTGATCTGCCTGCAGCTATAAGAAACATTTATCCCATACATGTCAAACCTCTATCTCTTACCATCTCCGAGATCTGTTTGTTCATACAGACGGACAGACAGACAGACGGACATGGCTATATCGACTCGGCGGTTGATGCTGATCAAGAATATATATACTTTATATAGTCGGAAATGATTCCTTCTCCCTGTTACATACTTTTGCACAAACTTAATATACTCTATGTACCTTCGGTACAGAGTAAAAAAATATTATGAACAAGCGGGAGATTTACATAATACTTACCAGAATACAATTGAGTAATATTATTAAAAACATTTATAATATTGAATAAATGCCATATTGTTAATAAGTTTTAGCGTTTTTAAAGCTGAACCTATTCAAGTGACCTACACCTTTGGACAAAAAATTGATCCTAATAACAAAAATATTTCTATTCAATTACTAAGAGAAATAAAAAGGTGTCTTTTTGGCACATGCACTTGCAGAGATATTGCCACATTTAACTGATAGAGAGGATGAAACGAGTTTTCGTACTTACGTTTGTTTTGTTTCAAATTAACACTTTTGCGTATCATTTTAATATTCTAAGGATCGAATTAATACCCAAAATGTTATTTTGATACTAACTAGGCATATATTGATCGAAATTATTTTGGTTATATTGTAATTTAACTCTGAACTTAACCATTTTTATCTTCTTCTCTTTCGTCTAGTCCTCCAACAAATTGAATGATCCACAACTTCCGGTTGCGGTGACCTTGCTGGGTGAACTACTCAGTTCCAGGCAATTGAATGGCATCCAACGTCGCAAGGAACTGGAGCTGCAACATGCCAAGTTAGCTGCACTCACCTCCATTCTGGAGGTCAAACTGGAGACGGCTCGGGTGGCGGATGGCTCGGGACACAGTCTACTTATAGGAGTTCTTTGTGGCATTTTTATAGTCCTGGTGGGCTTCTCCATTTTCATTAGTCTCTATTGGAAGCAGCGTATGGCCTACCGCAGTAGTTCGGGCATGAACCTAACCCCATCGTTAGATGCACTGCGTCACGAAGAGGAAAAATCAAATAATCTGCAAAACGAAGAGAATCTGCGACGTTATACGAATCCTCTCAAAGGCAGCACCAGCTCTCTTAGAGCCACCACGGTCATGGAGTTGAGCCTGAATCCTGCACCCGAACTGGCCGCAACGGCAGCCAGCAGCTCTGCCCTTCATCGCTCACAGCCCCTGTTCCCGCCCTGCGATTTTGAGCGCGAACTGGACTCCAGCACGGGTCTGAAGCAGGCCCCGAAGCGCAGCTCTCAGATATTGCTGCACAAGACACAAAATTCGGATATGAAAAAGAATACGGTTGGTTCGCTGGACAGTCCCCGTAAGGACTTTGGCAAGCGATCCATCAATTGCAAATCGCTGCCACCGCCGGCCTGCGATGAGAGCGGCGATGTTCTGACCACAGTGGTGGTCTAGATTGCCAGTGGGTTAAACTCGCCGTGATCTCAACAAAACCAATCGCTCCCGGCTCAAAGTTCCATTTTGCCACAGCACGGGCGAGATTAACAAGTGCATTAGTAGGGTAATTTTTGACATAGGAATTCGTATTTGTAAGTACGAAGTATTAACTCCGTTTTAGGCTAGTGCTGCTCTTAGTGTCTACTCCGAAACTCTTCTCTTCGCTAAGCAACATCCTACACAGTGTGATATTTAGTGTAACCCAGATGCGCATTTAAGTACATTCATCGATTCTTGGCTAGCACCAGCTGTACATACATAGTTAGTTCTTAAAACCAGACGAAAGCGCGCTCTATTTGTATGTCTAGGCGTAAGTTCAATTGTACATACTGTAAATTAAGAGTTACCGTTATTGTATTTTGTCCCTAACTTAACAAAAAACAAAAGAAAACTCTAAGCACTAGACTTAAAAAGTTGTTTGCATTAGCATAAAGCAATAATCACGATTACTCGTATGCATTAAGTAAGATCTAACAAATTTTGAATTGCCCAATTTTAGGTTTTTTTGTATTTGTGTATTATATATTAGGAATATTTATTTATTATTTTTTAAACTCTGATCTAGCAGCAAATAAAGATAGTAAAAGAAATCGAATAAAACACATGAGTTTTATGTGTTTGAATGTGGAGGAATAATCTGGAATTGGGGAATTAGAAAAACTGGGGGTTCATATCCAAGGCATTTTTGTCGCAGTTTTCATTGGTGGACTATTTGACGGTGGTGGTTACCAAGACCGACGCATCAACCCTGTATATTGTACCCTGTAGAGAGGGTTCGCCGCTCAAGTTAGCCAGCAGCAAGCTCTTATTAGATCTTTGAAACCTTGTATACCAGCAAAGTTCATTCGCCTTTTCTAGATGACGTTGAGCAGCGTTCACAGTTTTGTCCAAATAGGAAAGAACCTTTTCGAACCACTCGATACCAAAAGAAGGAGTTACCTTATCGTGTGACTTCTTTATCTTCTAATCGGGCAATGATTTTAAGCTACCATATGCCCATGATATTGACATTATCGGCACAAACTAACGAGCGGTAAAAAGGGCGTTTTCTGAAATAAAGAAACAGTCTAATCTTATGGGTTTAGAGGTAAACGAGGACAAGACGAGCTACATAAAAGAATTACTCTTGCAAACTGAAACTAATACGGGCTAAGTAGGAAGTTTTAAAGCATAGCGCTCTAGTGCACCAGTCCTGCAATATGGCGCAGAAGCATCCACATTAAAAATCAAAACTTTTGAACCGTTTGATTTATCCATATGATAAATCAGGTGTTAAATCTATACCTTAATTTTTTACATTTTTTTACTGCATTTTTATGCGCCGCTGCACTATTCAACATGAAATTTCATTATTTTATCAATGTGAAACCCGTCCCGGATTTAAAATCAATGTACTCGCCTGAAATGGTTGCCCTATTTGAAAATATTGAAAGTCAGTTCGATTTGAACTAAAATATCTCATTTAATGCATAGATATTCTCATTAAATTTGTAAAACTGGTTTATTTGTACTTTGATCTTTTAATATTATTTTTTTTTTACTTTTTGTGTCAGTAATTTCGATTTATAAATACTTATTTGTTTAGAATTTATTCTATATTTCAAATTGAAATTTTCCATAATGTAATTTTAATTGTCAAATTTATCAGCAGAAATTTACAACTATTGAGAGCTGCTATTGAGAGCTGCTAAATTGAGAGCTGCTAAAAGTTCTACGAGCTGTTCACCTAGCTTTACTAGCTGTTAGACCAGAAAAATCAAACATAAGTGTTAAAAAGGCCCGTTCAACTGATGCCTAAGTTGCTGGAATAGTTAGTATAGTATAGTGAAGTCCTCGTTTTTTTGACATTTTCAAAATTGTAAAACATTTATCGATGTATGTTCTCTTGGACAATTGTCGAAGAAATCTTTCTATATAAAACGCTGCTGCCTATATGGTAATATTAAAAAAAATTAAACAATTCCTCGAAACGAAAAGCAAGCGGAATTAAAATCACTTGGAAGAAATTGTGAATCCTGCAGTTTTTAATTCGAAAGATTAAGGTGGAGCTCTTTTAAAAAACTCTAAATTCATAAATCTTTAAGAGATAGTAAACGTTCGCGGTTCGCTGTGTTTGGGGACGTTTTTATTACTTAGACCCATTTTTCGACCTATAGTTCCTATAGCAGCTATAAGATATAGTCATCCGACAAAATTTCAACTCGACAGCTTTGAAACTGCGAGACTACACTGAGAAAAAAATCAATCTAAAATCGAGATTATAATCTTGAATCAAAGAGAAACGGTGTCAGAATTCGACTAAGGCGAGATAATCTTAACCCAATTTTAATCTTAATCCATCAATCTTGGATAAAGATCGTTTACACTGTATCGTCACTCAGCCCACTCGGCTGTTGGGCGTCACTTGAAGCGCAGCACTAGTCGTAGTACAAGAACTCAGCACGACAATGATTTCTGCTGGCTCAGTTCTTATACTGCAACTGGTTGCGCAAAAAAATTTACGGCTAACAACCGAGTCATCTAAAAGGATGTCAAAAGCTTTATTGGAACGAAAAGGTTGTTGTTCGAGTCCCAGGAGAGCCGGGTTGTTTTTTTTTTTAACAAAATAAATCTATTTATATATATTTCATAAAGTTTTTTAACTAAAGCTTTACAGAAAATCGTAGGACGGTTGATAAGTTGCGAGGTGATAAATCTTGTTTTTAAGATTTTTAATCTCATTTCAAGGTATTTCAATCTTGTTATTATAAGATTGCAAGATTCTCGAAAAAGAGATTTTCAATCTAGATTTTAGATTGACGGATAGACAGACGGATATACAGACTGACAGACAGACTATAGGTTATAGGGTTGGAAATACATATTTCTACGCGTTGCATACTTCTGGGCAAAATTTTACATTCTTTGAATGGGTATTTCGAGATTCTCTTCGGGTTGCTCATTAGCCTTAATGTAACAGTTATGTTTGTTGACGTATCCATTTGGCCAGAAAAGTTCCTTGTCACTGAACATATTTTTGCGCCATGATGATTCGTCATACAATCCACTATGGGGAATTTTACCAAATATTAGGCATAAACCCCTTTTCCAATAGTGCTCAAAACTTAAATTTTTTTGTTTCATTAGACCACAAATACATCAGTCTTCAATGTTACATACCACGAATTTTGATTTAACAGAGCTCTGTTAAGTGAGCAGCTGGTAAAGGCAGGTTATGCTAACGAATGACAGTTCAATGTTAAGTGTGTGTTTTCTGCTGCAATTTGTAATTGCCAAATATTAATGAAAACAGAAAGTTTTGTCGAATATTTTTGATTGAAACTAATCGTTGTGGTATGTGCTATGTTTTAGTGCCTTTGATCTGTAGAAATTAATCGTGGCGTCCCTGTATTTGGCGGTATTCGTGATTCATCTCACAAAAAAAAAATTGGAAAGAAAATTCAACTTTGCGAAGTCCTACCAAATTTTGTTTAGATTTGTTAGAGCTGGGACTTTTACCACCTTTTAGAGCTATCAATTCCGCTTCTGATTCACTTTTGCTCAACCGCATCTATGCGCATTTCTTTGCAAAATTTCACTTTTTAGGACACAACCTCATTTTCTCCAATGCCTACTTGCAGCCCAAATGAAAAAATGTGACGAGTCGGGAAGATGTTATTTTTGATTGCTTTAGAGAAGGGTTAGGCCAAAGTCTTTCAGTCGCATATAAAAGATATTTAAAAGAAAAAAGGAAGCATATTTTGTGCAATTCTGGAGATGAATCGCGAAAATTTAACCGAATAATGCAACAAATTGAACGCAGAAGTTCAATTCTAAGCCATTGAGCAGAATATGAACACAGAGAGTCGTTCCCGATGGTCATTAACGCTAAAGCGTATTAGAAATCGTAGAAATCAAGCTGTTGGAGATAAAATGGTAGAAGAAGCAAGCACAGCTGCTCGTAATAAGTTAAAAACGACTAGCTGACCATGCAGCAGTTCTTAAGATAGTTTCTATAAGGCAAAAATGATCCGAAATTTTATGTGCTAGTATTGTGCAGTTAGAAATGACAGTAAGAACAGAACAGAAATCGAAAAAAATAAATGAGTCGCATTTTTTTTCAGGAATCCCGATATTCCGTAAAGTTTGCGGCCGAAAAATATGTTTCCTATTACGCGTCAATAATGGTACATTCATTCTTATGCAAAATTGCAAGAAAAACCAATTTTATCTTGTAAAAAAAAAATAATATTTTTTTATTTATTTTTTTTAAAGGCGGGTTGAATTGCTACCACGCCCACTTTTTAGCACGTATAGAGCAACGGTATACCTAACATAAGGCAAAAAACTAGACCGCAATATCTTGCTTAGTTTTTAAGTTATTAATTAATGCCTGATATTTGGGAAAATTCCCCAAGTGCAATCCTTAACAAAAAAAAATGACAGTCATGCGTGATATTTGTAAAAAGAATATTGAAAATAAACTTGTTAATGAATCGCCCTTTACTTTTCCTCCAAACTAATATAGTTTGTGTTTAAGAATGATCTTTTAATCTCTTCAGGCACTCTAGTTTGACATTACTGCTCAATGGTATAATTAGAACTACTTTCCAAATGTTTCGTAATTGCAAATAAATATCTCTAAGGGCAGATTTCCCATCTTCTACAAAGCACTATTTGTCACAATAACTAACAATAACAGAGAATTTTCTAAGATTATCTGTTACATAGCAGCTATCTAAAAGATGAGAAATCGACAATAGTTATGGTATCAGTTACGACTTCTTTGAAATAGGACTAGTTTTATTTGACACCCGACTATTCCGACAGCTTTTTGATATCTACATGTTAATTTTCAGAATCAAATAATAAGTTTTGAGTAACATTTAAAATTTTTTCAGACTTAAGGCCTATACTCAGATGAGATACATTTTTAGTTTGCTACGATATTTCACATGAATAGAAACATTTTTGAATAGCTTTGAAATCTGAATGATTATGAAAAGGTGTTCTATCTATATCGTAGCTAACTAAAAATATATCTTATCTGAGTATAGGCCCTTAACTTGAAACAGCAGCCAATAAGAACTTTTCTCAGAACAGTCTTGTTATAAATCTTGTTATCCCACCCTAGTTGAGGCAATATTAAATATGATATTGTATTCTTGTGGACATCATTTCTGGTCTTTTAATGCTTTACCTGGATCTGGGATCGAGTTTGAATCACATTTGAAATATGCACTAATTGAATGTGAAAACCCAAATGCAAGTTGGGCCAACTTCCAGAGAAGACAACACAAAACTTTGGCAACAAGACAGACAGAAACAGATCAGAAAACCGACAAAGAAAAGGAAAGCGAAATCGACAAAGAGCAATGCATTTCGCGATGTTTGGTTTCTAATTAAAATACCAAAAAAGAGCGAATCGAACTGAAAACTAAGCTCAGCGGATGATCAAGGCAGCCACTGGGCAGGGAGGGGAGCAGGGCAGAAGAGTTGCGTAAATTTCGTCAGAGCGGTATCCTGGGCACAAACAAAACGAAATGCTTGCGTTTAATGAAGCAGAAAATGCCAGGAATTTTCGCTTGATTGTGGTAGCCTCTTGTTCCACCTTCTTCTCCTTTACAGAGTGTTTTATTTAGTTATTGAACTGCGTGCTGCTTGGGCCAGGCCCAGCAAAATTTTAGCGGCATTTTTGGCGCTTTTTTTTGTTTTTTTTTAATTAACGCGCGCTACGTTTTCAACGTTTTTTGAACACTTGATGGGCATATAACTCATTGGAATTATGGATGGAAGAGGATGCGAAAAGAAGAGAAACCAGACAAGAGTTAACCATGGATGTAGCCAGAACAGAACGTACATAAACTTTATCCGTCTATAATCTAAATATGTTTCGCTGTTGTCGTGGCTGTTGCAACAATTTGCTGCAAATTGAAAGCCAATTACGTTGTTTGCAGCATGCCAAGGCAATGGGGATGGCGATGTGGCGATGTGGCGAGGCCGAGGCCGAGGCCGGGCCAGGCCAGGCACTGGCCAACTGGCAGGCAGGCACACACAGCAGACGACATAAATATCAAATACAGGTCCATAAATTTGAAACCAATTAGCCAACTTAAATTGATAATAGTTGCTGCTGCCGTTGCAGGAGCTAGCATTTGCTTAGCCCACAGGAAACAATCGCTAATGGGACCAAGCCATTTGATGACATACGTCGCTCGTGTTGAGTTGGCCAATTTCCATCCCAGATTCAACAATTGTTGTCCATATACAGTGGGGCCTACAACAGCAATCCAAGCCGCGTCTCATATGTCTCATGTCGTGCCTGTCGTGTCGTTCTAATCACAATTGCTGCTGTCGCTGCCGCAGTTGCTGCTGCGCCTTTTTATGGCGCTTTTATGCAAAACAACTTAATTTCGAGCCTCTTTCTCTCTGGATTCGCCTGCGCGTAAAATATGCACTCACAGTCGGCAGCAGTAGCAAATGTTTTCGGCCATTTGCCTGTGTGTCTGTCTGTCTGAGGAGCTGTTATAGAAAATTATCTGAAACTGATTTGATATATATTCAAATAGGCGATGTGCGACACATGTTACATGCAACATTTGTGCATTTGGTTGCAGTTGCACGCAGCGCCAACTGGTTGCTGCTGCGGCTGCTGCTGCTATTTGTAAGAAATGCTGCGGATAACATCGCTTGCTGTAAACGTTTAGTTGTGTGTTTTAATTAAAATATTTTCCATTTTCCTGCTCCGAAATGGCACACAATGCCAAGCGAGAGCCAAGGAGAGATCAAGATCCAAACAGGCAAGTGGCATTTATGGCCAAACATTATAAGCTAATTTAGGTGGGGAATTGATTGGCAGCAGTTTGCCATTTTATGGACCTGGGAAACATTTATAATTGATCTAATCTTTAGTTGGGGGATGAGGATTTTGGTTTGGAGACTCTGTATTTCTACGAACACCAAAGCCAAGGAATAATTAATAATTAGCTTAATTTAATTTTGTTTATAGGGTATTCACTGGTCATGGCAAAATATCGAATAGTAAATGGCAGGCTCCAAAAAAGTTGACGACTCTACAACTAAGTACAAGAGAAATAAATTTAATTTCTTTATACCCCAGGGCGTATGTTTATTCAAATCGATTGTAAAATTGTTAAGTTTGAATGACCTAGAGAGTTGTAAAGTTATTAAAGTGTTTTAGTATTGAATGTAACTGCTCAAATAAAACTTGGTAGAGTGCTACTCGTTTATCGAAATTAATGGTAGGGTCTATAAATGGGGCCAATTTTTACATGCCTCATTAAAAATTGAATTACACAAAAACTATAATTGATTTTTGAATTTAACTAAAAACGTTTTTGTAGTTGATTTTGTGGCCGTTGCATTTGTTGTTAAATCGCACCACAAAGTACGGCAAATGAAAATAAATAAAGGGATGCTAACTTCGGCTCGACCGAATTATATACAACCTTGGAGTTGGCAGATATACTATATATTCTTCCGATCTTGATCAAGCTCTCCAAAATTGTGTTGAAACAGATAATATTCGAAACTTAAATGTATAAATACGCTTTTATTGAAAACCAACAAGATTTTCTAAAACTTCTTTTTCCATCGATAGTTCCTATGGCAGCTATAAGCCATACTTATCCGATTAAGATCAAATAATATTGATCAGTAACAATCAACATTAAAAAAAGTTTTTCTAACAATATTTTCAGACCTATCTTTTGTATGCCAGCTTTGGAATTATGTGAAAGCATAGAACAATATAAATATTGGACACGTTTGCATGAAAAAAAAACACAATTTTTCTCACAAAAACTAGTTTTTAACCGATCGTTCCAATGGCAGCTATACAGGGTTTGTCCCGAAAGTTATAGGACTGTTTTTCCTCCGCCGCGACTGTACGTCGGAGCGTGGGCGCACCGACTGGATTCGGTAGAGGGCGTTCTTAGCTTACGAACTAGTTACTGGTCAGTTGTCTCCGATCACCTGGAGAGTCAGGACAGGCATTTTCGAAAATGCAGCGTTCGTTAGAGCAGAGGTACGCGAGTAAATTCTGTGTGAGACTCGATAATCTGCGACAGAGACGGTTGATATGATGAAGCAGAAATCTTCCGAGTGACACACGCCAGCTTCTCCTGAAAACTATGCATATTGTCTTTTTAACATCAAAGGCATCATCCAACATAAATTTGTTCCACCTCGACAAACCGTCAGCGTCAAGTTTAACGTGGAAGAACTCAAGAGACTCCAACGAAGGGTTCATCAACGCCTACGACAACGCCTTTTTTGTGAACAGCTACCTGACCACGGCCGGCATCCCAACGCTTCCGCAGCCCCCCCTACAGCCCAAATGTTGCCCCGGACTTTTTTTTGTTTCCTCTCCTGAAAATACCATTGCACAGTGTTTTTTTTTTTGCCTTTTTTTGGCATAAACTCTAGTTTTTACGTTATTGACCCCAAATTTGGACTATAATCATATTTTGGGCCCCAAGAACGACTTGGAAAATTTTACTCAGTTTAGATCAATATTTGATATAGCTGCCATATAACAGATCTGGCCGATTTGCTTAAACTTTGTTGTTTTTCACGCTATTGAACTGAACTTCGGTTTGTACACGTATTTTAAGCTCCTAATACGTTGTACAAAATCTTGTTAGGCTTGGACCGCTATTTGATATAGCTGCCATATAACCGATTTGACCGATATGCACCAAGTTCGTTGGTTTTAAAGATTTTGATCTGAAATTCGCTTTGAGCACGTATTTTAAGCTTCTTAAGCGACTTATGAAATCGGAATGCTATTTCATATAGCTGCCATATAACTGATACATCCGATTTGCTCCAACTTTGTTGTATTTTACACTATTGAGCTGAAATTCGGTTCGTACTTTTATTTATGGCACTAAATACGACTTAAAAAACTTTTTTTGTGTTTGACGCAACCAAACGAAAAAAATTTTTTCTGTCTCTCTTGAGAAATATCTTCAACTTAAGCATGATTTCAGCTGCAATAAGGCCAATTTTCTCGAAAAGTCGCACGTTGTAGCAAGAAGTGTTAGTTACTTTTTAATCTACACTCTTCCGTTAACAACTTTGCATTTAAGACTTTGTGCCATGCTGTGCCATGCACAACTAATCATCCAAAAAACATTGCTACACTTGTTAGGGCCAACATAAAATTACACACAAGCAACACACGGCAAAATTGGACAAAAGCACACAACAATGGCAAACCAGTTATCAAATCTTAACAAAACATACCTGAACTAACAGTTAGCGTTTTTACATTTTTTATTTTGCTTCTAACTTTTTAAACAGACACACTCAAAGTTGGCAAATATTTGCTGCCAGTTTCACAAAAAACACGTGGCACACAAACAGCTGACTTCAAGCGCCCGTCAAAAAAGCAGTGTTGCCACTAAGGTTGAATGGGTTTGTTTTTTAAACTAATATGAGTATGGAAATAAAAAAAATAACCAGTTAATATTTGAAATCTGAAAAAAAAAATTTTGGGGTTTATGCCAGAAAAAGGCCAAAAAAAACCACTGTGCATTGAAAGGCAAGCATTTTGAGAAGACAGAGGGGATCCTTGCAGCATGCACCGCGGCTCTCAAGGCTATTCCGGCAATACAAAGTTTGGTTAAGAAAGCATAGACTCATAAAATAAAACCAAGCCGATCGTGCTTGATGTCAAGCAGTTTTGATGTCAAAAGTACGGTTAGACGGAATGTTTTTGGATGAAAGCCGAAAGTACTGAAATCAAGCAGCAATTTTTGAGATTGCTTTTAAATTAAATCGGCTTCATATCAAGCAGAGATCTTCTCGATTTCAAATATAAGTCCGATAAAAAGTCTCGATTTCAAGAATAGATTTTCTTTAAAATATTCTGAAATTTAAATTTTCTTTAATAATATTTATTATAACTGAATATACAAATGATTTTTCTTATTTAATACTAAGATGGACGGATATTAAATACACATACAGTAATTTACAGTCTGGCTTGGGCAACTTTCTTATTTATTTTAAATATATTATTTTAAGGCTTTTTAAATAACAATTCTATTTTTGCCTTGCTTGTTGGGGGTTTTTTAAAACTGACCAATAGATGGCGGCATTATTTGCTTTCAACAAACATAAGAAAAGTTTTTTTTAAGTCTACGAAACGAAAAACTTTGAGTTATGTGTTTATGGGTCATTCGGCTCCTGGAGTCAGAAGCCGAAGCCAAGATAAGACAATGCCAAGTCTGAAAGCACTAGCAATGCGTCTATCCTAGAACTTAATGGGGTTCCGATCCAGGATAAAAAACGGTAAATTTAAATACATTCCCCTGTCCTAGTGGTGGCTCAGCGAAAAGCCGTCATTTTAAAATTACATTTTCAAAGAACGAGTTAATTCTGGAAATATATGTATTTTTGAATAAATCAAGTTATTTAAAAAATGCTAACGTACTTGTTTCTTGAGACTGATGTTGATTTGATTAACCATTAAATCTTTGTAAGCACAATATAGAATTGATACTCAGAAAGCACTTGGTATTTAAAAATCAATTTTGACATAACTCAAGTTTTGCTGCTCTTTCTTATTGCCAGCGATATATTGGATGTTAAAGCTCAGTTTCTTAGGAAGTTAACAAGACTTTGTTAGTTGTTGTCAGTTAAAATTAGATACACGTTATTGCAAAAATAAACAAAAGAGACAATCTCGTCATCTGCATAATCGATTATCCAACTTAACTTTCATTTATTATAAAATTTGGTTATCTGATGTTTGAGATTTTTGACTTACTCGATTATTTTATCGACGCAGACTATTTCAGTTATTTCTCTGAAGGGTTCAAGAGGATTTATAAAATCACGACAAATATTTATTTCTCTGGAATGTGTCGGTACACACAGTTTGTACTGCGATTTCTGTGAATGAAAAGTTATTCGCAACACGGAACGCTGAAACAAAAATATCACCCAAAAATATATGATTTCCGATATATCGCCCCGGAAAAATGTGCGATAATGATATTCATCATTTAGGGCAAAAATATCGATATATTCAGAACTGACCAAATGATAGCGCCACTACTGTGACCATTTGGTAACCCGGCAAGAAACCTTCCCAGCAAGTGAACTTTCTCTTTTGGTCATAACTTGAGCATAGTTTACCCGATTCTTTATAATTTTTTTGGCATATGGATAAATAATCTTGAATACTATATATCTTCGAAAGATGCGAGCCTTCTATCTACAAAACAGTGTTACTATATAGGTTCGGCTGTTGATGCTGATCAAGAACTAATGTAATATGCTAACAAGTTGAAAGTAGACTTTCATGATTTCTGTTTAAAGTTTTGCTTTTAGTATGAAATAAATCCAAATAGGTTCCGCAATAAACTAAAATTGAACTCCCAACTAGTTTTAAACGAAATCTATCAAAATCAAAAAAGAAAAATTACCCTTCAGTGGCAAAAAGCACGCTTTATAAATGTCAGAGGCGACATTAATGTAGCACATTTATCTAATTAGACAAGCGTTTTAAGCACGATCAAGCTCCCCCTTTCCCCGGGTCTCACGCCAAATAAATTAATCAGCTAATTGATGATCATAAATTAAGGGTATGCAAATGAGATTGTCTGTCGGCGATTGTGGTACGCTTATGGATGATCGAACCAAATTAAAGCGGGCAAATGAGGGCCACCCATTGGACTAGAACAGCTCAATTAATAATCATAATTTCTCAACGGACACTAAAAGTAATAGTCTGAACTCTGGCAAGTGCAACGGGTCGTGTCAGAAGTTGATTTTTTATTTTTAATTGAAAAGCGACTTTCAACTTAGCCAGCTCAGTACATTAGCCAGCAGACTATTTCTAATTTTTGTGAGAGTGCAGTTCCAGGGCATTTGGAAATTTATGGCAGGCCAGGCGGTGTCGAAAATAGCGCCAGCCAAATAGCGACAGGCGAGCGATGTGAGGCCGTGGCTGATAGCTTTTCTGCCAGTTAAAGTTACTTTCTAATAATGTAGCGAAGACAACAACAGACATAGAGCCACGCCGTGGATGTGGATGAGGATGAGGCTGGGGATGCATTGCACACGAAAGTCATAAGCGCAGCCAAGGCAATTAAGTTCCAGCGACAAGTTGCACCGCTGGAAGCCAGGAAACTGTTGGTGCTGGGAGGGAGCTGCTGTTACATGTTTATGGCTCGAAACGGATTGCACGTAATGGGATTTGCGCTGAGCGACAGCGATAGCCTGGCAACGGCTTCGACTCCAGCGCCTCAATAAAGCCGATCGCATTACCAATTAGGCGTGCACACTCGGCTAAACAGCCACCAAGACTTGCTCCTCCGCCATCTCCGCCTCCACCTCCGCCTGGCAAGTGGAAATTGAATTAGTTGTCGCTGCATATGCGTGACTTGGGGCTAAAGCTGGGCCAGACCAGCTCTGGGTGTCGCTCGCAACGTGTGTGTAAACATTTTTTACACTTTGCCACATTCCTGTGCCGCGCGCATAAATCAGCCAGTGCTCGCCTGTCAATCTGCAACTGCGCCATTGATAGCATCGTTGTCTGCGTCGTTTGGGGCTTTAGCTTTTAGCAAGTGCACCTCACCAGCTGGCGGTTCTGGGGTGTGCTAGTTGTGGTCTTTTTTTTTTATTGCGAATTATGGCAAGTGGCCGGGAATCCTGTTTCTTCATCTCCTTTCTATGCCATGTGAAATGGCAACTGAGAAGGGGGCCAAAAATTTGTCATGGGAGTGTCATATGCAAACAGGTGGAGCGCTCAAGTCGGTCAGATTTCAGACAAAGTTTGCCACATTCGTGCCGAAAAAAACTATGTTAAATCCATGGACAGAGGCTAAAGGTAGGTATATAACAACCCGTGCACAGAGGAGAGCTGCTCTGTGCTAAAAAGAGATAGCAATTAACAATAAGGCCCCTCGATTGCCATGACATTAGAGGCGCAGACTCCCAACTTCATCCCTTATTGTTAGGCCGAGAGATAGTCATATTGACTGGTACCGTTTACTTACTCTTGCAAATAGTTCAACATTTTTGCATGAATTGCAGAAAAACCCGGATTAAACCCAATCTCTTGTTCTTCTTAATTGTCCAGATTTCCGGATTTAGCGACTGGTACTCTTATCTTTTTAGATGACTAAAGTTTCAAGTCACGGTACATTGCCCATCGGACAGCTTGACGGTGTTGACTTTCCGTGACTTTATATTCAGTGGAAGTTCGAAGTTAGTTACATTCCTTTTTTCTTCTCTTGGGGTTGTTGTTTGGCCGTCTTGCCTTCCTGCAGTAAAAACTCTTTTTGGCTCAGGTTTTGGAAAACATATTTGGAAAACTCCACATCCTCCATCATTTAGCAGCGGAAAACTGTCACTCTCTATGTATAAACGCGTTGATCTCACAGTCTATAAGAAGCAGAGCCACAAATTTTTGCATGTACACCGTACTCAGATAAAGTTTGCTCCAGGTTTGAGAAACTCCTCCTCCATCTTCTTTAACCGCGAATAACTGTCAGAGCTTCAATTTTTAAGTTTTAACCTAGTGACTTAATATATATTCAGTGAGGCCCAACATCTATCTATTCTGGGTACCACAATGAGATCCGAGCAAAAACACCGAAGATATGTACATAAGTGCGCCTGCCCATTTATTGAAATAAATTTTAAACTAAATGGAATTCAAAGCTATAGGAACCATATTACTTGGGCACTCGACCGCAACACTCTTACTTGTTTTTAGTTGTTTTATACGGCACGTTTAAGTATTGTTTGAATTGTTATGCTGTTTAAATGTACCACTTGTGTAAATGCAGTTCGTCTGTTCAATATTGTCCATAAAATTAAGTGCTTGCTCTCCTTTTTTTTCTATTATTCGCAAGCTCTCTAATGTCATCCTCGATTTACGTCTTCCGTTTCTCTTGCATTTTCAAAGTCAGTTAAGTAATTTGTTACACTTGTTTGTTCACAGCTCTACTTACCAAATCAATTTCCCAATCTCTCAGTATTTCTGGGATGTGGACTTGAACTCATGAACTGGTTCTACCAGCTGGAAGACCTTGTCATTATGTATCTTTAGGAAAGATGCATGGCTTATCATGATCACTCTTGTGTAAAAGCATTGATTACAAAAATGTGAAAACTGGAGAAAAATAAACGAAAAAATTATCAAAACTTTAGTATATAAATCGGCCACGTTCCGAATTCCGAAGTTTCGAACAAAATAGGTTGTTACCATTTTTTTTTTTTAAAAACCGCATATTGCGGCAAAATTTCTACAATTTTTCGCTTTTCTTTTCTGGATAAAAGCTAGTTTAAGCCGTACATTAAGAGACTATCCGGGTATCTTTGAAGTGAGGTCCACACGAAGTGAACTGATGTCCAGCGCATCACGGTTGCAGCCGTTCCTGCGAATAGTCTATTTTAACTGTGCTGCACAGAGGGTAAAAACTAGGGTTGTCGAAAATATATCAAAATATCAATATATCGATAATATTTTTTTAAACTGATATATTTATATCGTGATTTTTTTTTTGACCAAATATCGAATATCGATTTTTTTTGGGATATTTTCTGATATTTGTGCGTTGGTACCTCTTTGATCTGGGTAGCGAGCGCAAGCGCATTTAAGAGACAGAAAATGGATTCAAATTTGATAAAAGCAAATTAGAGCGACATAAAAATAGGCACAGCCAAGTGTAATTTGTGCGGAAAAGTATTTGAAGCAAGCGTTTGCACGACCAAATGTCCCGTGTGTTGACTTTATGCAAGCCCAAGAGTCGCAAAATAGCGGGCTGAATTTATACTTTAGGTTGCCACAAACATTATGGGAAAGTTATCCCTTAATATTCTGGAATTCGCATAAGGCAGCCATGACGGGACTATCCAGACTAGCCGTAAGGTATCTTATTACCCCAGTGCCTTGCTTCTGCTATAAAATGCGCCATATGCGTCAAAGCGACGCGTCTTTTTAAAGACTTTTAAGGCCCTCTTATGGTCTAGAAAATTTTTTTCCAAAATTTTTGTTTTGTTTTTTTTTTTAGCTTAGATATTCAAAAATATTATCCCAAATGTAAACTTTAAACTCATTTATCTCGAAACCGAGTTTTTCGGACTGGTGCCCACATTTTCTCAAGTTCTACCGAACCGATTTTGATGATGTAGGGCTTCATGGACGCAGAATTAACGTGGCTATCGTTCCTACCTCAATCTTTGAGAAAAAGTTTTTATTATTTTTTTTGTACACTGGACTGCCGCCGCTATTTTTTAAAATTCAATTTTATTTTCACAATTCTGCTACGGGCGATAATGGCATTCATACTAACAAACTTCCCAGCTTCCGTTTTGCTTTCTGATAATTGTAACTCCTGGAAACGTGGGTATCATCGACACATCTTTTTTTGGAAGAGCCTACTTCGGATCCCGAGAACTTTTTGAACAGCCCTCGCATTCACAAATTTTTAATTTTGTGTGTTTTTATAATGAATTGTACAATCAAATACAAAAAACAGAATTAAAAAATCTCTTTCCGATTTCTTTCCGCAAATTTTTAAAAAACATGTAAAATTTAGTCCAAATATTGAAACTAAAAGTTTTTTATATGTATAATACATAGAAAACTCGAATCTCATGGAAAATATTGTTATGTTTGCTTAATATAGACTATATCTTTTTATTTTGGGGCAGAGTATTTCCTCTTTTTGGTAAAAACAGGAAAAAAATTAAAATATCAATTATATCGATGTTTTAAAAGTAATATATTTAATATCATTTGATATTTTTTCAAATCAGAGAATATCATCGATTCGATATTTTGAAAATATTCGGCAACCCTAGTAAAAACCGAGAACATTGGACCCAAAACGAGCACAATCGTTAGAAAAAAGTATGCATGAACGGGTTTTCTCAATTGTAGTACAATGTTCTCACTTCAAGAACAATTTTTTGAAACCGCATACACTCAAATTGAGTGGATATTGTTCCATTTTTGAAAACATTATTTGAGTTAATGTTCCGTTTTCAATAACATTTCAAACTCACCTGGTAAAAAAATTTGACGGCGATTGGAAGTGAAGAACGGCAAGACTCCTTCTGGAAATGCGTGCCTGCTGTTTCTCCCTCCACCCATGTATTCCATAGGACCAGAAAAATCGCTTCAACCATCCACTTCAGTTGACTTGTTTCATTTAAGTTTTTTAGAAAAACACAGAAAAATTTGTTTAAACTTGACTGGGATTTGAGCCCGGTACCTTAAAGAACGTTTTATTCTCATTTTAAGTTGAAGGCAACTGAACACGTTTTTCCCTCTGTGTTCTTATAAGTAGACTATCCTTCTTCGTTTCGGTCTCGATCTCTCTTATCGATTCAAACGGTATCCAAGGAGCGGTCTCCTGGTTCAGCGGTAGTCCAAATGGTCACTCAAAATAGTTTCCTCTGTTATGTCGGTAGCATCTGACTAGAAGGGCAGTGCTTTCATGCGGACATGACGTTTTAGAACGTCATATCTCCGCCGTGTTACAAACGACATATCTCCGCGCGGGGGTATGTCGTTTTAAAACGTCATATCTCCGCCATGTTAAAAACGACATATCTCCGCGCGGAAACGCGTTTTGAAACGACATAACTCCGCCGCGTTACAAACGACATATCTCCGCGCGGAGATATGACGCTTTAAAACGACATAACTCCGCGCGAAGATATGACGCCTCAAAACGACATATCTCCGCCGAGTTACAAACGACATATCTCCGCCGCACATTGGGGCGACTAGAGCAAATTCCGGGCCAAAATTGATTTTTATTGAAAAAAGTTTAAATGCAACTTAAAAGATGATTCAATTTTTTCAAAAAAGAAAATTAGTCTAGCATATTTTGTTCTCCCACAACACGCATTTAAAGTTCACCTTTCGAACTCGATTTTAAGGAATTCATAAAATTGGCATTTTAATGTATGTTCGCAATCGTTTTTCATGAATATCAAACTTTTATGCGGATATGTGGCGATTCGAAGTATTACTTTTGACTATTCTTAGTTCATTAGTATAAATAAAATTTTCATACAAAATATTTTTTTTTTCGGAAAAAGGTCCGAAAAACTACATTTTTTTAATTGTTGGACATAAAGTATGAATGTCATAAATCAGCTGTTCTAGCATCTGTTTTGTTTGTTTACTTTCTTGATATTTGGGAGTAGACTAACTTTAAAAATTCTTTTCTTTAAACAACCACGGAAAATGAAGCAGGCAGTGTTTAATTTAGTAATGTTATTGCCTGACGTGAAATGCCTATTAGAAGGTGGCATGCCAGATCGGTAGAGGACAAAGAAATTGTTCCCAAACAAAAAATCAAATTCAGAACGAATTCAAGGAAAACCTAGGCTTACTTATTGATATCTCGAAACCTGGAATTGTAAGTAGTAACGATGGTAACACTGCTAGAATATTTCTTCAAAACGCAGAATCGACTGCAGAGATAACTAAGATAGACATCGATTTGCTTAAAAGAATGCACCCTATATTAATAGTTGTTTCATGCAACTATGATATTAATATAGTCTTGGTGACTGTTAGGCATTTTGTAAATTTGTACCCTTGGTACTTTTTGCATTTTTTACATTTTTTATTCATGGCCCGGAAATAATTAATTATGCATTGCTCCCAATTGGTCAATTAACCGAGGAGGCCCAGGAAGGACGAAACAAAGATTTCAAGCTTTGCAGAGAACATTTTTCGAGAAAATGCAGACGGAAAAAGTGCAACCTCGATGTTCTGAATGAATGTTCATTACCTCGGATCCTCTAGTATCGAGGCATTTCAAGAGACAGGAAAAAAATACATTAAATGCCAAAATCAGCTTTAGATCTTTTAGAAACTATACCTGATGCTGAAGAGGAGTACTCTAATTCACGTGAAAGTAGGGATAAGGAATAAAGAAAATTGTTGAATGTAATACAAAATTGGTTATGTTGTTTTTATACACTTGAAAAGTGTATTATAATTTTGCCCAGAAGTTTGCAACGCATAGAAGGAATCATCTCCGACCACATAAAGTATATATATTCTTGATCAGCGTGACGAGCTGAGTCGATTAAGCTTTGTCCGTCCGTCTGTCCGTCTGTCTGTTTCTACGGGAACTAGTCCCTCAGTTTTAAAGCTAGCGAGCTGAAATTTTGCACAGAGTCTTCTTTTGTCTGCACGCTGCTAATTTAACGGAACCGACCGGATCGGATGGCTACTTCTTGTAGCTGCCATACAAATGATCGGTCGAAAAATGGGTTTTAATGAGAAAAACTGTTTTTTTCTCAATATTACCGCTCTCAATCACGGTCTTGGGTAATATTAAATGTTTTAAAGCTGATCTGCGAAGATTGGTCGAAGTCGCTAACCGTTGAGACAAGCGATTTCAAGTGTATAAAAACTTCGGCACGGACGAAGTTAGCCTTGCCTTTCTCGTCTTTATAATTATCTCTAAAATCTAAAAAGTTTTAAAAAATTATACCCGATTATTCAAACGAAAACTATAGGATATACTCTTTCGACTGCGAAAAAATAATTTCAAGTTAGTAATATTAGCAAATATCGTAATATATTCGTAATATCGAAAAAAAAATTTATTCGCAAAAACCATTAAAATTTTTTTTTAATTGCCAAAAAAAAATTTTCCACTAAACATTTCTAACTTGTAACTTTTTTTTAATACTTTAATACTCTTAAAAAGATGGCACCAACATTTTTTTGCTACAGCGCTCCGCTGAATTATGGCGCGATTTTGGCCTTTTCGCCCCACTGTGCGCCTCGTTTCAAACGACATATCTCCGCCGAGTTACAAACGACATATCTCCGCGCAGTTATGTCGTTTTAAAGCGTCATATCTCCGCGCGGAGATATGTCGTTTGAAACGCGGCGGAGATATGACGTCGGAGCTATGTCGTTATCCCGTTGAAACTCCGCTCGTTGACCATGCTGACTCCGTCCTGCGAGCCACTCTGTCTTAAATATTTGGTCCCATATAAGGGCGTGGATAAATCTCTTCGTTGGAAATGGGCTCGCTTGGGCAAAATAAAGCCTAAATTTACCGACCAAAAATAATTTGATTTCTGCTCCATATTTGTGAATTCAAAAAATACCATTTTTAGGTATTTTTAATTTATTTAAATGCTTTAGATTTTCTTTATAAATTTTCTGATTGTTTGAAATTAATTATTGTGAGCAGATGGTCTTAGGCCGCACCAGTATTTTTATGGTTTTATATGAATAAGAATTGCCACGTCAATGTTTCCAAAATATTCCACATTCTGACAATATATCGTCATGACTGCCACCTAAATACAAGCCAAAAAGATTGCTACAAAAAGACAAGAATTTAATGAGATCAAAAATCAATTCTACTTTAAAAGAGAGGTGCTTCGCTTCAGGTTCGAAGCTAACCGCTAGCCGAACCCATCCCTATAACGAGAGACACGTACCTTTCTGAACAGTCGTTGTGCCACCAAGCACCTGAATGTGATATCGCACAACTTTTCTTACTCTCATCATTATCATTATCGTGAGTGGAAAATTTCATATTTTTATGGTAAATTAATTAGTTTCCGGCGTTTGCAGAGTAGCGGCCCAATTTGATCATAGCATAAAATTCATGTTCATTTTCAATTAAAAATGCATAATTTTTGGCATAGCGAGTTTGTCCACTAAAATCACCCAGATATATGTACAATTCATGGGGCTGCGAACTGCCGAATCCTCGTTTGAAAGTCTGCCAATTTTTATAGAAACTTAAATTGGCATTTGTTCGTTGTGCAACCACAGTCCACCCTGGTCCAGCAGTTTTTACATCGCAAAGGACGGGGAAGGGCTTTGTTCCCCATAAATTCATGGTATAAATGCCATTTGCCCTTAGTTCTCGTGGACAAGACCTATAATTTCAAGAAATCCAGTGCCATTGGCGTCAATTATTTTTGTTGTATAAACTTGACCCCATTCATATTTTGAATATTTGGCAAATCCTTGTTGAGAGTTGCCACTGCCAATAAGTAAGGTAAAAAAGAAATTTCAAAATAATAGTAATAATCTAGGTACAATACGCTGCTAAAGCAGACAATAGACAAACTTTTCAGAATAATATGACTTATATTTATATTTCCAAATCGAATACCTTTGCATTTCGGATTTTCGATTAATAATTTCATTACTACCAAAAAGTGAACCGTTTGTAAATCTAACACAATTCGTATCTAAAGAGGTGCTTCACTTAGAGAGAATTTGACAGTGAGACTGAGACACACGAGTGTCGAGAAGATTGAAAGTACTTTCATAATGGCGCGATTTACACTAAGGAGTTGTTGCTTGGAACGAACAGTTTTTTTTTATATTCAAAACTCAAACACAAATGGCTGAACGATTTTTTAATGTTGCATTTGAAGAATTCTTCATAAGCAATTTATACGGATTACGGAGGCTATATAGACATAGATATAATATAATATATTTTATTTTTTTATTTGTTATTTCCGAATAGTAACCCAGTAAGAACCTAATGACTAAATAAATATTAACTTACGCCTTAAATCTATTTATTCTAAAAACACAATATGATCCGAGCAAAAATACCAAAATCATGCACAAAACATTTGTTGGATTCTCCTAAATCTTAAAATGTAATTTACAAATTTCCAATTAATCTACTGGTACTGGCCGTTTTACCCGAATAGCACTGCTTCATCTGCGTAAACCAAACACGCTCATTGATCAAATATGAGTGCATCTCGCCCAAGGCAGGTTCCACACTGTACTCACCGTTGGTATAATGATGGGTCAGCACATTGGTGACCACCCACTGAAATCAAGGCAGGAATTTAAATCTCGAAATGGCTGGGTGGTAGCAAAGACTTACGGCCACTTGATTTTGCTGCAACAGTTGGCGCATGCTCTCGTGCATTTCCAGTAAGAGCTCATGCCTCTGGGAGACATCGTCCAGCATGCGCAGAGAAAATGCCAAAGAGTCAATGACAATCAGTTTGATCTAAAACATATTTAAATGAACAACTGGAGTGACTTATGATATTAAGTTAATTACATTTGGATGGACTTTCAAGTAGCTATGACAGTTCAAGACATTAGCCATTAGATGGGCTGCAGAGGGACAGCTAACATGGTAAACATTTTGAAGCATTTTTAAAGCTTTAAAATCACTGCAAGTATGCTCATACTGTTGCTCTAGCTGGCAGGCCAGTTCTGAAATGAAGGATACCATAAATATGGGAAAGAATAAGAAGAACTCACTTACCTTGCAGTCGGTTGGGGTGAAAATCTTGTCGGGTATCCAAAAATAAAGCTTGTCCCTCGGGCCCACCAAGTGCTTTGGGTATTTGTACATTCAAACAGAGCTGCAGGCTGGCAATTAAAGAATATTTATTTGAATTATAAGAAAAAATAAACTAAATTCTCACCACATTCGTGTCTTGCCTGTGCCTGAGTTGCCTAACAGTTCAATTACTTGGCCCAGGGAAATTCCACCTCCAAAGTGTTTATCCAGTGAGTCATGGCCAGTGGAAATCTTGAAGAATCTTTTGTGGCACAAGTCTAAGCAGGAATTCTTAAATGAATTGTTATTCAATTCATTTGCCATTTCCGCCAAATGCTTAAACCACAAACTCAAACAGCTGTTTTTTTATGTATCGCTAAAATTTATCGATAGCTACTTATCTAATTTAAGCGCTACTGTTTGAAACTCGACCTAGAATCTTGCGAGTCGAGGATGAGTTCCGTTTTAGCACAAAAACCAAGTGAGATTAAGCTGAGCAAATTCGTAAACTTTCTAAGACCATAAAACTATGTAGTTTAATTAACAATTGGGCAAAACTCCTTACCGTCATAATTAAGATTCAAAAATGTAATTGACTGCTCTTTGTATTCTTAAAGTTTAATCAATTTAGCTTTATAATTGTCCATATCCTTACACTATTTGTATTCGAATTAAATTATAAAATTTCAGTTGTGACCACGCAACGTGCTGATTTCCAAACGCAACTTTTTTATTTTTAACAGAGCCAAAGTCCGTTCTAATTTCAAGAGCTCCGTTTCGCTTTTAAGAAATTGTGTCTTGCTTTGAAATTGTCGAATTTGTGCTCTGACTTTGTCCGCTTTTAAGGCAGCCAGAGAGCCCTGTTTCGGTTTATTCCTTAGCTCCAAGTTCTATACAACGGAAATTTAAAAATATAGTTAATAACAATTTAAAAACGTTTAGCAACTTGAATACAAATACCTCATTAACAATATCAAAGTAATTAGAGCATTCAGTTGCATCAATTTCCAACTGGTGATCATCCTGAGCGATTACGAAATCCGACGTTTTATTTGATACCTCATTTTTAACAGGATCAGCTTCCTCCAGTTCCCGTTCGGTATTATCATCTATATTTATGACTGCTTGGTTCTAAATGTGAACCATGTTTTATGTCTACGAAACTTTGGAAACATTTTATATCCAACTTACCTTGAAGTGAATATCGTAGTCCTCGGTGGTGTACTCCAGTACTTCAATAGATATGTCTTCCTCGCTGTTGCTTTTAACTTTCGGTTCGCCATTCGCCTGTAAGAAAGGACCCTGTACTATATTAATAAGAATGTTATACGACAACACTTACATTTACTATGGAATCAATCGACACCGACAATTCAATGCCATTTCTCTTTTTGTCGCAGGTTTGTCTACAAGAAAATACAAATCAAAATAAAGCCACTTTGGCTTTGTTTTTATTGTTCTTATTATTAATTACCTGTGCAAAGCCAGCCTGGATAGCGCTGTATTGTGTAGCTCCTTGTCGCAAAACAAACAAATGGCCGAGTATTTACTGTTTATACATTTGGGCGAGAAACCATGCTGTTTGTAAAATTCTTCCGACTTTTTGCGAGGCATTTTTATTTTTGTTGGAAATGCAAGTGTGACCAGATTCGAGTTCAGTTAGAGATGACATTGGGCAATTACTCGCCTTTGGAGCTGGTTCCATTGGAGGGTGTAAATAACTGGCGATAATTATAATTTTAATGAATCAAACCTTAATTTATGTTTTGAGTGCTGCTTAACACACCATCATGGCCATCTGGCCAAGTTTTCATCAAAATTTCCTAAACATTTGTCAAATTATTTGCCTATATAAACATGTCTTATAAATTTGCCCATCTTAGGGGACTAAAATTAATTGCAGCCGTTGTTTAAGAGATATCGGCTTGAGATTTGGAATGGAAGCTACATATTTCCAAAAGGCAGTAAATGTTTAATCTGATTTTCCCTCGGGAAACTCTAAGTATTAGCCAGACCACGATTTTAAAATGGTCTTTACGATATACTTGATCTGCGTGCAGATAAAAGAAGCATTTGTCCCATACATGTCAAACCTCTGTCTCTTACCATCTCTGAGATCTAGGTGTTCATACAGACAGACGGACAGACGGACGGACGGACGGACGGACAGACGGACATGTCTATATCGACTCGGCTGTTGATGCTGATCAAGAATATATATACTTTATATGGTCGGAAATGATTCCTTCTGCCTGTTACATACATTTGCACGACTTTAGTATACCCTTTTTACTCTACGAGTAACGGGTATAAAAAACTTTATGCGCAGATTTTTGTTTTATAAATGTGCTCTGGAAATTCATCCGCTTGTCCACAAGCAACCCCTACAATGTTGTCTGTGACAACGTGTGAAAAAGTTGGTACTCAAAAGTCAAAAGTGTTTACCATGGCGTCACGGAAATTGTGTGCCAAAAATCTGGAGTATATCGCCAACGAAGCGCCTGGCGTGAGACGAATTGACTTTCATCTACACGATTGGCGTCCTCAAAAATGTATGTGGTTTGATAGCCATTGGCAGTAATGATCCTACTTTATGGTACACTTAGCCTTAATTAAATTGCTGACCATTTGCCGCTGTATTGTGCATTATTTCTGTTGCTTCGAACGAGGTCATTTGAAAGCATGAATTAAATCTACGAATGGACTTCAGAAACAGGTTTGAATCTGAATTTGTGCCGATAAGCAAGCATCTTAATGGTTCTGGTGGCGTCTTATTATACGGTAGTTGCACTTTTTCTGATGCGCAACACATCCCAACGGACTCATTTTTTAATTTGAGCGCATGACAATTGGGAAATTCTTCAGTCTTTCGAATGAGCGGAATATTCTGGTTTATACTAGAATGCTAGACAATGGAACGAAGCAGATGTAAATGCTAGATGTTCTTGTTGGCATTGTCGGTGAATTCTTCTTTGACCCACGCGCTTATCTGTTGTTGTTGGCTTCGCAAAGCTCTTGCCTCTTGTGACTGAGAAGAACGCAGTTTCGACATCTGACACCCGTAAATTCGTTTACTTCAATAATCATTCATCTGTTTTAGCTGCCCTAGCATTTCGCATGTGAGCTGCTGCATTAGTTCGTGGGCCCAAATAGCCACCCCTACGTAACACACACAGATCTGCCAAATTGAAATGATATTCCGTTATTTTTTTATCGTTTTCAATTCAAAAGAATTTCTGCAAAGAGACACCCATATCACCCAGCGTTTCGAAATAAAGTTTCTGAGTAGTTTTCTAAAAAAAAAAACGTGACACGACACGACTAAATTTGAATTACTTTTATTTTGTGACTGATGCTAACTGTCAAATGTAATTTTTCAACCATTTGACCATTTAATTGCTGTTTATGATTTTGTATATTTTCAAAACAATTGTATATATTTCTTGCACTAAAGAACAATTCATCTTGCGATTTTTTTTATTTATGTCCCCCTTATGTCCATATAACAGAAAAATTTGATTAGTGATTAATCTTAAAAGACTAATTTTTTAAAATTTTTAAATACAAGCGAAAAAGTATTCCATGTCTTCTATGTCTACTTATAAATCTGTAGGCCCTTCTAACAGACATTTCATCAATCCTCAGCCAGAACTGCTTATCTTAGAGATCTAAAATTTGACATAGACCTAACATTTGGAAAATTTACTCGTGATGTGGGTGCAAAGACCAAAGAGAAGTTTGTTTGTGACACATAAATAACTGGGCTGTGTCGGTCAGTCAATATTAAGGACTAAACTGTTTTGCTAAGAGCGCAAGAGAGAGTGAACATGTAAGGTAACGACTCACACTACACAATTTATGTGTGTAAGTTTAAATGTTTAACATTTACATAAAAGGAGGGGAGTAATTAGCAATTCTGAAATTCTCCCACGATTGGAAAATTTGGTTGTTTCCTTTAAGACGGAACGGGACAGAATTTAATATGTGTACAGGCCACTGCAATTTCCACGCCTAAAGCTTTTAACAAATAGATTTAATATAAACATGGTGTTAAATGGGCTGTTGGGCTAATCGTCAAAGTTATTGTTTTAATTTTAAATGACAGCTTAAAATTAATTATTTTTAACCGTCACAAAAACAAAAATTCGTTCACCACAACAAGCGAACTAGATCCATCGATTTGTGCTGGTTAACACGGCCAATGTCACGGATAATCAATATAGCACAGTGGGGAATGTTTTTCCCACGAGTTGTGTTTGATATAAAATGTTTTATTGAACTCTTCAATAAATAAATATTTGTCTTTCCTTTTTTAACAGTGACTGTAAAGTCAAACCATTGCTCATCTCTGATGCGCTGCCATTTGAACAGTTATTAATTTGGTATTTTTACACCAGCGCTTTACGGTCATATGTTGCTTGGCCACAACATTTAATAAAATGAAAAATCATCGCATAACTAGAAATTTAAAAGAAATATCTTGGAGCCGCTTGGGTTTCATACCTGCCAAAGGAAAGAAGTATCGGGCCCATTGCATACACTGTAAAAAAGATCAGGCGAATACCAGCATCGACAGGCTCATTGTCCACAGGTGAGCAACTCCTGTAGAGGAAGACATTCCATAGGTAATCCATACTCATTTAACTTTCTTTGTGTAGAAAAATCTGCAGCGAGCACAAGGCGGACTTCTCAAAGGAGGTGGGTATATTATTACCATAATTCTTAACATATTTGTTAGATTTTCTTCAGCTTTGTTTGTTTTAGTTTAAAAACCGGATTAACCAAAGTCGAGAAGCTGGCACATCGGAAAGCAAACTCCCCATGCAAGCTCCAATTCCAAAATCCGAAACCTCCCCCTCCACAGCTCTTCTCGATAAACTGCTGGAGGAGGATGATGCTACCGAGGTGTACTTAGACGACATTGAGCATCTGGTGGCTCCTCAAACCGATGCCAGTCGCTTGCAAAAGGATTTGCTCAAAGCTGAGACCGAATATCTAGAGGCCAAGGCCGTATATTTTGACAAACTGAACGACATTTCGGATCTGAAACGCACTCTGGCCATGCTGGAGGCCAAAAAGACGCAGCTGGAGATTGTCCAGCTGAGAGCGGAGTGCGAATAGTAGGCCTTCCAATTAAGATTAAAATTTTTTATCAAATCCCTAAAAGTATTTACAATAAACTATTTTATTAACTTTTAATGGTACATAATAATGCAGAATGCACACTCCAGCGTATTGGCAAATTGCCTATCCATATTGTCTACTTAATCAATATGGTGTCCACCTTGCTGTCACATCCCATGGATGTGTTGCGTGTTAATGTCCAGGCGAATGTCTTCCAGTCCATGTCTCTGAGACAGGTAGTCCGGCGGATTCTTAAGTATAATGGTATGCGTGGATTCTACTTTGGTGTGAGTGGAGCTGTGATGCGGTGCACAGTGCATACGGTCACCACGTTCACGATATACCATTATTTGCATAAGAGGAAGCCGTCTGATGTCAACTCGGTGCCGGGGCTAAGTGGTTTTGGTGCAGGTCTCATCTCAACGCCCTTGGCTAAGGTGACGCTAATGCGCCAAATCGATCTAACACGCATACCCTGCCGCCGCCGCAAGTAATGGAGGAAGTTTGCGACGCTTGCTATATGGTTTTTTGATCTATTTCTAATCTCTAAACAGCTATAACCGTTTCTGGAAGGGACTCAAACACTTGTATGGGATGGGAGGACCAACATATCTTTTTACCGGCTGCAAACTGCATTCTTTTACCAATGGAACTATGGTGGCGCTGTTCTCACCCCTGTACAAAAAGGTAACTAGCTAGTGGTTAATGGGTCCTTGCAAACTAACCTAAAATCCCATGAGTCATCACTCTTTTCTGGTCTCCGCATTATCAAATGGACCAACACCAGTGAAAATCATTTCAAAAACAAGTAATTCAAACCGATTCTTAACCAATCTACTCGTAAACAGAGTTTCGGTTTAGTAACTGTTTTGGCCAATCGCTTTTTTCCGGCTGCGATTGTGGGATATCGGTTACGGAACTGGTTACGGTTATTAATCTAATTCTGTTTCGGGTTTCGGTTACTGTTATTGGTATAAAATATCACTTTGCTGCCAAAAGCGGTCTCATTTGGAATCTCATTGAGTAAATGTACTAAGCTCAAATTTCTTATGCAGAATTTACCCCCCTTTTATTTTAGATGTAAAGTTTTTGGATACGAGTCTTAAGCTAAGGTCCTACAGGCAAATAATTTGCGCAAATATTTGAAAATATTTGCCCATTTTTTTTGCCCTTAGTGGGAACACCAAATAGTTTGCGCGCAAACATTTGCCAAGTAGCCTTTGCCTATGTTTGTGTACCAATAATTTGAAGCAATTATTTGCCTAATGGGAACACGTGGGAACACCCTCGGCAAATTTTGTTGGCGGGTTTGCGAGTTTGTTCTTGCAAGCAAATTGTAAGAGCAAACAAGGCAAATATTAAAAAAAAATTTTTTTGGCTTACGCAATACCAAAACTAATGCTGTAGCAGCAAGTAAAATTTAAATAAATCCCAAGTCCACGAAATAAAATAGATTCGTAACAGAGAACGGCTTCATTTGATTGCAAATCGCTCACACATTAATCAACACAGGAATAAACTGGTGTTGCGATCAATGGTTCGAACTTGCATTCGCAACATGCTCGCCCTTGAGTTTTATTCAATTCAATTGTTGGCACTCTGAGCATAATCAAGCTCGCTTCATTCCATTCAGCTCGGGTGATTTGATCGCTTAGTTCGACGATGATTATTCTGAGCGAACGAGAATCATCTCGTATGAATAAACTCATGCAAAGACGCATACGCTAAAACAGTGGCGGCCATGACCATTGCGCCAGCTGTGTTTTGTTGTTGTCGCGCTCTGACCTGCAACAACAACATCATATGTGTCTCCCTTCTCTCTCTCCTATGTCTCTCGCAATGCGTTGGCCTGAGTTTCGTTCGATCGAACACACAAGTGTCGCATCAAAAAGTTTTAGTTCAACCGTTTGTTGACTTTGTTTGATTGAAAATATTTGTTCGGTGATTAAATATGAACAAAAATGTTGGATCAAAAAACTCTGGGACCACCGCTCGATGCGATTGCGGTTTGAGTTGAGTTTAGAGTTTTGTGAGATGAATAAATGTGAGTAAGAATTTTTGTGCCTGACGCAATCAAGAAAAAAGTGATTTTTGCAGTTCTCTGGTTCGTAATAAAAAAAATATTTGATTCTGCATGGTATTAGCTATTTTTTTTATATAATAAAAATATAAAAAAAAAATAAATTGAAGCTGATATCGTCTGTACCTTCGGTTAAAACTCTTCATCATACTGCCGAAACAGTGTGCAATTTTTTGGCAAGATGCAGCAATTCAACTACATGGCTAAAATCATTATTGAAAAGACAAGCAAACGCACAAAGCTCGCTGCAGTCGAGTTCCACTACATACCAGGACTTATGAATATACCGCAAAATGTTCTAGTAGACGAAAAGTCCAAATATGCTCCTAAAGAAGGTCACTTCATAGTATTAAACTGGAGTCTAAGGATGCAATCTGTAAAATCTGCAGAGCCACAAAGGACGGCTGGGATAAGGAGTACGTCGACCACGTTTTCAGATTCTGCGATTTATTTCCATCTCCGCTAAACAAACCATGGTTCAACACAAAAACTGTATTTAAAGGCAAAAGATATCAATTTAATAAAGAGACCGCTTAGCGGAAACGCGTTCGATAATTATACTCTAGCCAAGATGCATGTTAGGATGTTCCTATTGCAGCTATAAGATATAGTCATCCGACTTTGACCAAAATTTCCAAATCTGTGTAAAAGCGTGTAAAACTAATAATTGCTGAAGCGGGAGGCGTTTACATTAAAAACAAAAAAGTTTTCTCACAAAAACCCACTTTTCGACCGATAGTTCCTATGGCAGCTATAAGATATAGTTATCCGATCCGGTCGGTTCCGACATATTATCAGTGTGCAGTAAAAAGAAGACTCTGTGGAAAGTTTCAGCTCGATAGCTTTAAAACTGAGAGACTAGTTTGCGTAGACACAGACAGACAGACGGACAGACAGACAGACGGACAGACAGACAGACGGACAGACAGACGGACGGACAAAGCTCAATCGACTCAGCTCGTCGCCCTGATCAAGAATATATATAGTTTATAGGGCCGGAAATGAATATTTCTGTGCGTTGCAAACTTCTGGGCAAAATTATAATACCCTTTGCAAGGGTATAAAAATACATTGTTTGCTCAAACAAATCAGCCTACCTGATTTATAAATTTAGTAGATTGGGCAAAGAAATGTATAATAAAATTTGCCCCACACCGTGTGAACACTAACGCAAATTATTTGCGGAGGGGAAATATTTGCGCAAATTTTTTAAGAGCAAATATTTGCTCATGTGGGAACACCAAATTTGTTTTTACGCAAACATTTACATTTCAAGGCAAACTTTGTTTGTAGGTATCCAGGCTCGAGTCCCAGTCAGGACCGAACATTTTTTTTATTTTTTAGATTAATTTATAAAGAAAAAATTGTCTTTCGTGACCCTCAAAATATGAATAATTTAAAAAAAAAATGGGGAAATTGCAAATTCTGTCTCCCACGTAAGATTTTAATGGATTTTAATGTCGGCCCATTTTAATTATTGGCAAAAACTAGCAAAATGCTACATAAGAAAATTATAAACATCTCGGTTAAAAAGGGTAGCTCACTTGAAACAGTTTTAAAAATAATATTTTTTTAAATATAATTTGACCAATTGAAGTAAATAAAACAAAAGTAAATAAAAAATGGAGCAAGTAACTTTAAGTAAAATTATTTAGTAATTGTTTTATTTTTTTTACAAAACAATGAAGAGGATGCCGCACCACTTTCGAGTTCTACATGCAGCTGTCCCGCTCGTCGCGAGATACCACATCGTTCCTCTCCAGTGGCAGTGCTTGTCCCCTTCAGATAAACTCGTTCATATTATTTCGTCTGTATCTCAGCGTCTCCTTTAGGTACTCAACTAGCATGTGCCAGTCTTCACCGTTTAGCGCCGCTAAGATTTCTTCCTTCGTCAGCGATGTCTTTTTCCAGTGTAAGCACCTGAGCTCGTTAAGAATTGGGCATATTGCGATTAAGTGGTATACGTCTTCTCTAACACGCAGATTAAATAAGGAGCATTCTTCGTTTGCTGTTGGAATGTGAGGTGTTTATGTAGAACCGTAGCAATTGCTCCACCTCATCGTAGTACTGGTAACCCCAGACTTGTCCTGCATAGCATATTATTGCTTTGGCGGTTGCTTCGAACATTTTAAATTGCTGTTCAGCGCCTTCTTTGCATCTGCGAGTTTTTCGGCAATATGTTTTGAAAAATTCATATTTGGTGTAAGTGTTACACCAAGATAGTAAATTGTTTTACCACCTCGAGTTTTTCTCCATTTAGCATCCACTGCTCATCTTTTGCTGTTCTTCCTCGTTCCTTTATAACTAATGTCCGCCAGTCGCTTCTGCTCCGTGCGAGCTGGCACCAGTTTTTCACGCCAAGCTTAGAAATGTCTTTCCGCACCTGGTCGTCCCACCTTAGAGGTGGTCGTCCCACCTTGCCTTGTCCCAGTTCTTTCGCATTCCTCTTGTAGACCATTTTTGCTGGAGCTTGATCATCCATACGGGTAACATGTCCCAGCCAGCGCAGCCGCTGTTGCTTTATGCGCTTGACCAGACTAGTATCCCCATAGAGCTTATACAGTTCGTCATTCCTTCGGATGCGAAAGTCCTCGCCAACTTTCAAAGGTCCATAAATCCTGCGAAGAATCTTTCGCTCGAAAACGCCAATCGCCGCCTCATCCGCTGATGATATTGCCCATGCTTCTGCGCCGTATTGCAGGACTGGGATGATAAGCGACTTATATAGCGCTATTTTTGTTCTTCGCTTGAGGTTTCTGCTCTTGAGCTCCCTACTTAGCCCGTAATAGCATCGGTTTGCGAGCGTGATTCTTCTTCGAATTTCCAGGCTGATGTTGTTGTCGCCGGTTATCATCGTTCCGAGGTAGACAAAGTCCTCTACAACTTTAAAGTTGTACTCTCCCATTGCAACAGATTGCCCAAGTTGTGTGTACTTCTGTTTCGAGGACACTAGGTACTTCGTCTTGTCCTCTTTTACCGCTAAACCCATTAGTTCAGACTGCTTCTCAATCTCTGAAAACGCCTTGCTTACTGCCTGTTCGATTTTGCCGATAATGTCAATATCATCGGCATATGCGAGTAGCATTACATCTTTATTAAAGATGGTGCCCGATCTGTTGGCATTTGGGCACCTGCGCAGTATATACTCCATCAGCAGATTAAAGAAGTCACACGATAAGGTGTCACCCTGCCTAAAACCTCTTTTGGTATCAAAAGGCTCGGAGAGGTTCGTTCCTATTTTGACGGAGCTTTGAGTGCTTCTCAACGTCATCATGCAAAGTCGAACGTACTTTGCTGGAATACCTAAAGTAGACAGGGCTTCGAAAAACCTTGACCTTGTCGGCGTGTCGAAAGCGGCTTTGTAATCGATAAAAAGATGGTGATTTTCGATGTTTCTCTCATAGGTCTTCTCCAGGATTTGGCGCAATGTGAATATCTGGTCTGTGGTGGATTTACCAGGTCTAAAGCCACACTGATAAGGTCCAATCAGTGTATCAATTAGCGGCTTTAGGCGTTCACAAATAATGCGGGACAGAACCTTATATGCGATGGGGAGGAGACTAATCCCGCGGTAGTTGGCGCAAACTGCAGGGTCTCCTTTTTTAAAGATTGGACAGAGAACACTTAGATTCCAATCGTCAGGTATGCTTTCATCAACCCATAAACGGCACAGAAGTTGGTGCATGCACCTTACCAATTCTTCGCCTCCAGCCTTGAACAATTCAGCGGGCAGCTCATCAGCGCCTGGCGACTTGTTGTTCTTTATCCTGTTCGTCATCGCCTCCTAGTAGGTTGGAGAAGTAACTTCTCCATTTGTTAAGCGCCACTTGCGGATCTGTGACTAGATTCCCGTGTTCGTCTTTGCATTGTGCGACTCTGGGCTTGAAACCTTCTGTTAATTGCTTAATCTTTTGGTAAAATTTTCGAGCCTCACTCATGCCGAATAACAATAAATTATTCTTATAATCATATAAATAGTAGATACGACATTTATTTATTATTGTTGTTTTTGCTACTGAGTTTTCAATATTTATTAGCAATCAAATTGTTTTCTTACCAATTTTTTTTTTTTAATTTTCATATTTAGTTTTGCTTACGAAAAATTACACCCCGTCTGTGAATCGAACCTGGGTACCTTAGACTTGTAGTCAAAAAACTAACAGCTACGCCGCGGCGCTTACAATCTTAGTAAAAAAAACTTGCAGTTTTAAGAAAGTAAAATAATGTACTCATATGCTTTTTACTTATACTCATATTCTTAATATGCTAAAGCATATATATCCGGACTCTAGATATGACATCTTAAACGAGATTGTAATTACATATAAGTGGTATAATAGCCAGGGCTGCAAACCGGTTCGGAAACTCCGGGATTTTTGGAAAGCAGAACAATTTTTTTCTCCCCAAAACCGAACCAGAACCGGAGCAAAAAAAAGTTGAAAAGGGTTCGGTTCACAAAAGATGTTTTATTACAAATGTTTCAAGCTGCTATAAATGTCAAGTTTGTTATTTCCTACAATTTGTATGCCCTGAAGTAAAAACTAGTTGCAAAAAAAACATTTTATAATATTAGAAAGGAACTAATTAAATAAAAAATAAAAAATTAAATTAAGACAATCAATTATTCTATACCAAATTTATCTTCTGATGAAGATGGAAAGCAATCTTTATGCATTAAAAATTTGGAAAAACTATCATTGTAAGGAAATTAACAATGACGCATTTGTTGTTTTAGCACTTTCTGCCAATACAATTAATAGCCTTGCGCACTTTTTCTTCTTTTTCGTTTTATGTCGTTTTGAAACGACATAACTCCGCCGCGTTACAAACTCTCCGCGCGGAGTTATGTCGTTTTAAAGCGTCATATCTCCGCGCGGAGATATGTCGTTTGAAACGCGGCGGAGATATGACGTCGGAGCTATGTCGTTACCCCACTCAGGGGTAAGCCCTGCAAAATGAAATAGTAGACCAGTGTTTCAGTCGCAGAGTTTATGTAAGCATGAAATTTTGACAACACTACAGATGCAAACTGGCTGTGAACCGAACCCAAATAAGCTACTCTTCCAGCCCATTAGCAACATTGCGGCGCGTAATAAATAAGCACCCAATTTTGGTGAATAAATTCCTTTGTATGTAAAATGTGCACTATTTATTTATTGTATTTTTATGCCAGCAAATACAAATAAGACTTAAAATAAGTATTAATTATATTAATCAAAATGATTGTGCTAGTCACAACATGATACATCTAATCGAAATTTTAACTAGTAGAGGCAAACCCGAAATGAACCCATATATTTGTTTCGGTTACGGCTTTGATAACCGGTTATGTAAATAAAGGTTATACGGTTACGGTTATCAAATTGCTTTCAAATTCAAATTTTAAAGTGTTTTAAGCGGTTACGGGTTAATCTCTGATCAAAATAGAAAAATGTAAGTCACAATCATACAGCTTTGAATATACATTATTTGCATGGAAAACCAATTTCTGAAGTATTTAGCGGTTCTTTACTATTTCACTAAGTATTGTGATTTTCCTTGCACTATTCGCGATTATCTGCAAGGAAGATATTTCATGTTCAACTTTAAACATTCACCATAAGTCAACTGTTGTAAAGGGTGATTTTTTAGCTATTATCTGTTTGGCAACACTGGTTTAAACAACTCACGCACGTTTCGTGTTTTGTTTAACTGTCAAACATATTCAGTTTGGTCTATAGTTTTACCATGAATCGTCTTACAAACGAACAACGCTTACAAAATATTGAATTTTATTATCAAAAGGCGTGCTCTGTTAGATAAGTTCATCGCGCGCTTCTTCCATTTTATGGTCAGTTTAATCGACCCACTGAAGCGGCTATTTGGGCTATTGTAACTAAATTTCGCACCAAATATACATTGCTGGACATTAAACCACCAACACGTATCGCAGCTGTATCGGCCAGTGGTAATGATGACCATCAATTATCGATTCGTCGCCGTTCGCAGCAATTGGGCCTCTGTTACTCAATAACGTGGAACATTTTGCGGAAGGATTTAGGTGTGAAGCCTTTCCAAATACAGCTGGTTCAAGAACTGAAGCCGAACGACCTACCGCAACGTAGAATTCTTGGTAAATGGGATCTTGGGAAAGATGGCCGAAGATCCACTTTTTTACCGAAAAATTGTGTTCAGCGACGAAGCTCATTTTTGGCGCAATGGGTTCGTAAATAAGCAGAATGGTCGATTTTGGAGTGAGTATCAACTGCAACTTTTTTTTGCCCAAATTGCAAGAGTTCGACTTGCATGACATGCGGTTTCAATAAGACGGTGCCACATGCCACACGCAGCACGCGCAACAATGGACTTTTTGAGAGGCGAGTTCGGTGAACATTTTATTTCACGTTGGGGACCGGTCAATTGGCCGCCTAGATCGTGCGATTTAACGCCTTTAGACAGTCTATACAGACAAGCCCACTTCAATTGACGCATTGGAAGAGAACATTGAAGCATTTATTCGTGAGATACCTTCCGAAATGTTGGAAAGAGTATGCCAAAATTGGACTAAGCGGATTGACCATTTGAGGCGCAGTCACGGTAAAAATTTGCATGACAGAATCTTCAAACATTAAATTATATGGACCGTACCATCGATTCAAATAAAGATTTTATGCATTTTTCTGAATTTTATGTGTTTTTTTTTGGAAAAACTTCGTTATAGCTCTTAAAAACCCTTTATATAACAGCGGATTAGTTGTGTCACAGTCATACAACTATGAATATACAATTTTTTTCTGGAAAATGAATTTCAAGTATTTAGTGGTTCTTTGACCATGAACAATCATTAAGTTAGAATTGCGCACATGCTTTGCACCTGGGATGATTTTATGCGATTTTTACTATATTTGACTCTTCTTGGTCTTCTCGCGATTAGATCATTCTCCAGTTACTGTGTCTTAATAAATATCTTTGCTAATGGAGGCCCCATACAAAATTCTTTTTTAGGTTTACGGGAGATTTCTCATCTGCTAGACAATACATACTCATCGACTCTTTTCTTCTGACTTAACGATCTTTCCTTTTTCCCAATCCCTTACAGATACAAACTTCATTGGCTAATCTCTACAAAATGCCAAAGGATTCATGGCAAATTCATTTGATAGCCCTAGTTTTTACGGACAGTATAATATCTGTGATCCTTACTCCTGTGGAAACCCTGAAAACGCTTGTCATGAATGCTGATTTTGATGAGATTCGGTCGAAGAAGCATCTGGTTAATAGAATTATATCGTTGCATGGTTTTAAAGGTTTCTTTTTGGGAATGAAACCAGCTCTGCTAGCAGAGTTGCCCCATGCTCTCATAGTCACCATAGTTTTCCACAAAATGTCTGATTATTATAATCAATAAACAAATTTAACAGTTGTATTTATTGTGCAATTACATTCAAAAGCTTTTCCAGAGCCTCAGAAAACGGCATTAAATCGCTGGGAATGGCCTGGGGTGAACAGTTGGCCAACTGGAAAAGGAAGAGCTCTAGGAATTGCAGCACCAGCTGAAACAAAGTTCATTAAAGTCTGAAGAAAGTTTTTTTTTTTATAACTCACCTGCACCAGGGGTTGGGCTCTCTCATGTACCACCAGACACTCCATCAAGACAGCCACGAATTTGGTATAGAACTCCCCTAGATGATGATGCAAAGCTTGCAATGGAATGGGCAGTATACACACCATAAAGCAACGTTGCAATTGACCCAACATTTTTAAACAAATGTCCACACTTTGCAGCAGTTTATCTGATTCTAGGACAAACATTTCCAGGATTTGTTTGGCCCAGCGATAGCTGGTGCAGGCATTAATAGAAGCACACACCTCACGACAAGAGGACATGTTTTCTGTTTGTGTTAGATCCAGGGACAAGGCAGCTTGGATTTCCCTTTGATTGATGGTGAAATGATAGCCCAGTTTTGTAATAAACTCAAGCAGACAAATAGAGTTCTGCGCCTGAGAGGACATGGTCACATTTTGGACAAGACGCTCGAGCATATCATCACATTGGTTCCACTTAAGGGGGAAAAACAAGAAATTACTTAAAAAGTTGGCTTTTATGGTGAAATCTCCAACCTGGAAGGCATCTAGTTCCATAAAATGATCCAAGCATAGACACAGGCAATTCCACAAAGCAGCGGTGAACTCCACAGAGTCCTCCCGGTTGTAGGCATCTGGAAGCACATGCTGATAGATCACACTGTGTATATTCAGGTCCTGTATATCCTTAGGGTTCTGTTGAGATAATTAGAATATAATGAAAGTCGGTTTTGGGTGGCTAAAATCCTCACTAGCTTACACTTTGGTTCAAAATAAGTGTAAATATTTGTACTCCCATTTGTTTATAGACCAGCAGATGACATTCCCTCACATTCAGACCCAAGGCCAGGCTAAAGTTTAGCATCTGAGTAGACATTTTGGTCTCCAGCTCTACATAGCGTAGCTGCAGATAACGCACAAATCCATGCACCGCACCCAACTGACGTTTCCATTTGTCTTTGTGCAACTTCTCCTCATAATACTTTAAAATGATCCCATCTAGGCTTCCAGTTGTAGTTAGTTTTTTCAGTAATTCATGTGCATTTCTTAACAAAGACTGGGGGGCACTCGCTTTCAGTTGGAAAACCGTGGGCTCTGCGGTCACCTCGCATAGCAGCAACACCAGTTGAGCTCTCAACTAAAATATGATAAAATAAGTAAGGTTTTTTTTTTAATATAAAATGTATACCTCCTGCTGCCTGGCATTGTGTTGGCTGGACTCATTCTTGCTTAGGAATTCCTGCACCAGATCATACAATTTGGGCAACTCTTGCTGAAGCAACTCCTGGTGACTTTCAAACTGTGAGGGCATTAGTGGCTGGCTGTCTAGATCTTCTTTCAATTCGGGCAGCATATAAAACTGCACCAGTTCACTCATGTGAGTCATTAGTGGCTCAATTGTGTCGCAGGTCATTGTAAATTTTGCTTAAAATTTACTTAAACTTTAACTTTTAGTTCCAAGCGAAATTGTAAACAAATGTGTGCCGGGCAGTGCGCTTAACAGCACTAATGCCCTGTTAACAGTAAACTGTAAAAGCAGCTGCAGACTTTCAAACTGTATAACGATACAACTGTTACATAGCAGAGCATTAGCAGAGCTGCACATTATCGACTAACACGGTGTGGCTCTAGCACAGTGGCGCAAATGCCCATTGCAAGATCAAATTTCTCTTGAACATTTTAAAGGCCTTCAAGTATCGATTATTACTTTGTTTACATTTACCTAAGTTTGTCCGATTTCGTGGACATATTGTATATAAACCAGAGTTCTATCTAAAGGGCGGTTTCCACGGCTCGCGAAACGGCCGCGAAATAAAAAACTCCATACACTTGGCCCTCGCTAAACACGTGGGTTACGTTCCTAGAAAACCTCGCATTAAGAGAAAACATGGTTTCAGTTCAAAATAAGGGATTACGTTCCTTCAATTCAAAATTGGCAACAAACAATTTTCTTATTGTTCAAATTTGGTCTGTTTTTTTTTTAAAGTTTCATACATTTCTTCAAAATTAACCAAAAGTTGCTATGTATATTAGGGTGGGTCGATTTCGCCCAAAGCGTATAGCAAAAACGAAATCCACGGTGAATTCTAAGAAAATTTCACCTAGAAACCATGGGACTAAAATGAATTCGTAGTCCGCGCAAGTCAACTTCAAATATTTATGTTACATTTTCCCAAAAAACAAGTTAGAAAATCGGTGAAGCCCGACTATGACTTCTTTATCACTTTATGTGGCTTCTATATAAAATTGATCAAATAAATGCAAACTCTGAGGGATATAAATCGACCCCCCCTAATGTATATGCCTTTAATATATGTATAACACTCATATTTTCAAAATTAAAAGTTGGTATTAAATTAAAATAATACTTCATATAATTAATTACCAGGTTAAACTTTTTAAAAACTCAAAAATTATAAAAAGGAAGATCATTTGTTTCTATGTATACCTATATATCAAATTTGAATTGCATTTCTTGGAATTTATATTTCTTAAGCCATTTTGTTTCGAAATGTTTTCTTTTTTTTTAGCTCCTTATTAAAAAAATCATTCGTTTTCGATTGTTTGGCGGCTTTTAAAACTTCTTTATAACACTCCTTATAAGGCAAAAGTATTTTTTCCAACTCTCTCTTAAATTTAAGTCGTCGTTCGATGACCGGACCAGAATTTAAAAAGCACGACTCCAAGCTGCTATCATACGCGAATCCATCTTGGAGCTTTTCTATCGTTAAACTAATTGCTGCTGTCATCTGATTTCGAATTGTGTGCTTTATTTACAGCAATCTCAAGCAATGATTCGTATTTCATTCCTTCGTCTTCAAACAACTCTTGCACATCATCAAATACTTTAAGCTGGGAGCTACTATTTCATTCTTTGATAAAAACGTTGTTTCCAGCAAAGTCCACTTTCATCAGCATTGAAAATTTGGTCAGGTAAGAATTCCTCTTCTTTAAGGAACTCCTGAATTTCTTCTGGACCCGTTTTTTAAATTTCTCGACCCCATCCATTACTAGCAACGAAATCTATGCTGGAAGAGGGCTCTCCATTTTGCTTGAGCAGTTCATAAATTTTGAGCGCGTTATCCTGAGTGCCTTTTCCTGAATGATACGCTGGCTTTAAGGGATCTTATTTTCGTTGCTATCGTCACTCCAATGCCAAGTGTTCTTTCCGTTTTGTCCAAATAGGTGAACGTACTCTACTAGAAAATTTGATAGATATTGATGACCCAATCCTTCCTGCGCGTTGTATTTAGTTTAATTTTTATAGCCTTGCAAAGGGTATTATAATTTTGCCCTGAAGTTTGCAACGCATAAAAATATTAATTTCCGACCCTATAAACTATATATATTCTTGATCAGGGCGATCAGCTCAGTCGGTTGAGATTTGTCCTTCTTTCTTTTTGACCGTCTGTTGGTTTCTACGCAAGCTATTCTCTCAGTTTTAAAGCTATCTAGCTTTGCACAGAGTCTTCGTTTTACTGCACACTGCTAATATGTCGGAACCAACCGGATCTTTCGGTCAATTCACTTATTACCAGTATGTTTTTAACCAGTTAAATATCGATTGGATTTTAACTAGCTCAAATTAGTATTTTAAACGAACATTTCTTCGAATGCTAGTATTTGTTGTTGACCAACTCACCCGCATCTAGCCATTTTGCCACCAGTTAAATTTTACTAGAATTCCAACGAGGCGTAGGACAGTGTTTTCGTTGTATACCCGCTTAACATTTCTGTTGGTACTATGTTAACCAAAGCCGAGTGCTTGTGAATGGCAAATGGTTTAAACAAGTTACACAAAACCCGCGAAATTTGAAATTTTTACCATAACATGAATTGATCAGTGACTTTATTTACGAAAAAATTCTCGAATCTCTCCATTTACCCTCAATTTTAATAACAATACAATTTAAGGCACATTTACTCTCAATCATAATCGAATGTCAAACCGCTACCGCGAGTTTGTAGCTCACTCCACTCATCAAATCGTTTGGACATCTCCTCGCTCATGTGATTGCGCCAATCGCCAATTTTACCCTTGCGTATAAACTTCAAGGACGCATTGTCCTGCTGCTGTGGCAGCACATTGTCCAGATTGACGGCCTGATTCCGTTGCATGCTGTCAAATTGCAAATGTTGACAAATCTGCTTTAAATTCTGTTCATTCATCAAGTGGGAGACATTCAGGAATTTGGCGCAACGCTGTACCACACTTGGAAGATCGTGTATCATGTCCTCGTATTTGATGAACAACACATTGTCATTGCGACTGCGCTGCCAGAAAGGCATCACATGTTTCCAGTACGGACCCATTGGAGTGTGACCACTCAAGAACAGGTCCACAAATTGCTCAAAGTTGCCCGTGAGGCCATGCAACAGTTGACAGTAGTGATAATAGGAGACACACAAATCCTTGGGATTGCGAGCGGTGTACACTATTTTGGGCTTGACCTCATCAAAACCAGTGGGCAGCAGCTGCCAGGAGAGATGCGAGCGGGCGTAGCGAGGACGTGGTAGATGACGTACCAGCTCTACAGTGTTACCAAATTCTTGACTGGCCAAGGGAAGGGGAAGGGGCAAAGTTACAGTTAATTGAATTTGAGTCATTTGATTGCTCACTCACTTCACCCACTGATCATGATCCTCGCTAAACAAAGCCGATAACTCTATGAGCGGGGCTCGTACTCTCAAATCCTGCTTAGCAGCGTCATAGTCCAATTGATGTCCCAACAACCAGACCATTTCTTGAGCCCAGGTTGATCCTGTGCGCGGATATGAAACCATCCAAACATCATTCTCATACACAGGCAGCGAACGTATGGATTCACCCAGTTCCACGTATTTTCGTGGTATAATCAATTGATCCGGCAGCACCTCCACAAAGCAATCCTTTACCGGGAACAGAGCATTTGTGCGACGTACAACATCCGCCTCCAGTTCGCGATAAATCAACTGCATTTTGGCTACCGTCGAGTCCAACTGGCTGCAATACACTGACCGAGCGTTCGGGTTGGTGAAAGTGAAGACTGCAGCTTTGGTTAGTTTTCCAGTTTTAGCCAAAGCTGCAAGTGTAAGTTAAACATCGCAAATTTTCCGACCACTTCCAAACCACAGGAAATCATGTTGAGATTATGTATTTCCGCCTGGCAAACACACAAAAAACCAGTCTTCGGATAAGCTTTTTCTCACACTACAAAACTATGTATTTCCGTTTACTTTGAAGCCACATCTATTAAAACTAACTTCGACTGCACTGTAGTTTTTATGTACTCTTGCCACTTTACCAATAAACACTTGCGTTCGTAGACCGATTTTGTATTCGTCGCCGAAAAGATAATGAACTTATTACCTGTACAAAAAAGTATAAGGGATATTCAAGAAAGCGCCTCACTAGCAATAAGTCAAACAATATTTCAACCATCTTCATTTTGAAGTCTCATCATTAGTCTAGTAGTAGTTATATTCTAGTAGTAGTAGCAGTAGTAATTTATTTCTTTTCCTCGAGTTGTACAGTGAACATTTAGCTTAAGGTGAATAAAATAAATTAATCTAAGCATGGCTCTCAGCCGTCAGCCTTTTAATTTAACAAATATTAAGAACATGTTATACATTTTTTTACGTTAAAGTTCGTTGAACATAATAACAATAATACAAACAAAATTTGTTTCCTATACTCCCATGATGATTTTAGGAACCTGACTAAATTCGTCCAATTGTTTGCGCTTGAACAGTTAAGCACATCAGTTAAGAAGCTTGTATCTAAGATGGCTTGAACAAAGTGCAGAACTCTGAACTCCCATAGTACAGGACATCTTCCCAGAAAATGCTGGATATCTTCAGATTCTCCACTTGCTGGTAACTGTTTCCCTGGAGCAAAATCATATCACATCTGGCCTTTGGACTTGACGGAATAAACCCAAATTAATAAAAATTCATCTCCCAAATATCTTGCCCCACTTAACTCATGTGTTCAATACATCACTTACAACTTCTGTCTTCCCTGCGATATGGAAATCTGCCAAAATAGTTCTTATCCTAAAGCCAGACAATAACTATCGACCGATAGGTATATTGCCTACAGCAAGGCTTTTGATGCAGTAAATCACCATATACTTTGCACAAAACTGGACCAATTGTATAATTTTTCGAGCGCAGCATGAAATCCTTTGAAATCTTATCTGTCTAATATTACATGTTAAACGTGGTGTGCCTCAAGGCTCTGTCCTCGGCCCTTTACTGCTTACCATATATGTTAATGATCTGCCAAATATTTTCGTCCACTAGATAAATTAGATGAATGTATTGATGTTTGTAATAGTGAGTTAATGAAGATCTCAGGCTGGGCAAAGAATAATGGTCTCAGTCTGAACCAGTCCAAATCCTAATGTTTGATTATAAATAAAAAGCTCCTTAACACAAGCAACTTACGACCCCTTTTAATTGAGAATTCGTCATTAGAATATGTGGAAGAAGCAAGATATTTGGGTTTTCATTTCAATAGAAATCTCATCTGGAATACACATATAGTGTGTGAAAGCTGTATATGGTGTGTTAAGAAATTTAAATTTGTCCCAACAATATCTCCCTACCAATATTCCCCTACAAATAGCAAAAGCATTTCTTTTTACCCACCCTTTTCTATGGCATCGAAGTGTTTGCAAACTGTGATGCCTTAAATTCTGGCAAACTGAAAACGCAGAGACCACGTATCCAGCTACTCAACAAAATTATTCGACCTTTCTCTTAACTCATGGCCCAACTTCAGGGTGTTAATACAACTGCACAAAGTTATCTTTAAAAAACAACCACAGTATCTCTTTGAAAAACTTGAGTTCTCAACATCAAGACGAACAAATAATTTAGTTATATCAAGGTATAAAACTTCTTATATCAGAAAGACAATTTGGTGTTCATGCTGTTCGGATTTGGAACCAATTACCAAACTTCCTAAAATGCATTAGCGGCGCGACGCACTTTTAAAATCAACTAAAAACATATCTTATAAATCATGCTTCTTAATATTACATGTAACGAGTAGGGAAATACGGAAACCGATAGGGAATAATAGTATAAGTTACATAAGAATATTAATACCAAATAAAAATAATTAAATTAAAATAAATATAAAATTTAAAATTAATGATCATTATATCAGATAAGTCGGATTATGTTTGTCAATGTTAATTCCGTATATTTGTGACTAGTGCATTGATTTATAAGTTTATCTTGTAGCACTAGGAAATCGCTCAATGAAACCTAAATCTTTCATCACCCACGAAATGTCTCTCGGCGGTATATTTAGATACCTTTCTCCTATATCACTGTCTAGATTCTTATAGAATCTGGTGTTACTACTGTTTTTCCGTGGCAAATATACATCCTTCTGAGTGCTTTTTAACGTAGCCAGCATTTGTGCGCATAATCCGTTCCATTGAGACCTCGAGATTTCCATGTCGATCCAATCTAAGCGATTTACGATACATAATGCTTTTAGTTCCTTGGCCCAAATTAGATTCTTTTGAAGTAGGTTTGGAAGCCGCTCGGATTTATATTCAAAAAGAACCTTGGCAATATAATTGACATGTCGTCCAAAAGAGAAAAGGTGGGCATACTCCACATTGCTTTCCAAAACGAGTGCATAGTCTGGTGTTGTAGGTGGCAGGCTTAAAATTTTTTTCAAAAAGAAGAGCTGGAAATTATCGATCTCTTTAAAGCAGCTATAACCACATTGTAAACTTTTCATTTGGAATTTACTGGTAAATTTCTATTATAAACATATTTACTCCAGAACACATTTATGCTTGTTTTGGCAAGCTCTGTACGCTTCTGGAGGTGTTTTTGAAAATCATTCCCAGATAGCAGTATTCTAAAACAATTTTTACAGACAAGTCTTTATACTTTCATTTTTCAGCTGCTGCTAGACGACCGCCTCGCCTGAATATCATTATTTCAGACTTCGTCATATTGACCTCCATACTTCAACGGTCGCGATATTCTTTCAAGCCATAAATCATGCGCTGCAATACTCCTGCGCACGAATATTTTCATCTCCTATTTGCATTTAAAAATTGTGTAAAGTGGAGTGGTGACATAAGACGCCCTTGCTTACGTCCGATTTTACCTCAAATGTCTCTGTCAATTCTTTTTCTTTAGTCCAGACCGCCGCTCGTATATCGCTGTAGATGCGCTCAATGAAGTTCAGAATTTTGTTCGACACTCCGAGCGTGTGAAGCTTGTACCACAAAAATTTTCCTGGGAGTTTCATCAAAAGCTGCCTTGAAATTAACAAAGAACGCATAAACATTTTTTCTTTCATTCCATTTCAGATATACTATGGATGTAAGCTTGAAAATGTTATCCATGGTAGAATATTTTCGTCTAAAACCTGCCTAAAACTCATTTAATACGTTGTATTCGTCAGCCCATCTCGTCTATCGTTGAGAACACCCATAATTAGTCTTTCTTTTTTATTTAGTATTTGTTGTTTTGCTGAAATGTGAACAACAACATAGTTTTTGAGTCAACTTTTGTGCCCACACAATGCAATTTGTGAGAAGTTTACTTTTTTCTTTCATTTGGAGAAAAATGCAGCCAAAGGCCATCGATCGCTGCAAGAAACTTATGGCCTTTTCTCGGAAGCTCGGAAAACAAATTTGTATGTCCGGCCGGTATTACCCAGTAAATTGTTCGATTTCTTATAACTCGACTATTGTTCATCCAATCCTTAACATTTTGATTACTTAATATGTCTGCGAACCATCTATCTACAAAACTGTGCAGATATGACGATTTTTCCAAATTTCGGGAAAGAGAGAGGGGCGTGTGAAATATTGAGAATAAACTCAATATGCCGGAAAGTATAGGAAGCATTTGTCCCATACATGTCAAACCGCTATCTCTTACCAACTCCGCGACCTGTTTGTTCATACGGACGGAATTTGTGCTCCTCAGTACTATTGTACTTTAGGTTTTAAGCATAAATCCTTCGGACCAGCAACAGCCACAGGTTTTCCATCGAAGTCATGTCCGGGGAGCAAAAACGTTCAATGCGTTCTCCTGTCGGAAAAAAAATTTTTAACGCCTTCTACCGCAAAGAAAAGGTAATAGATTCAATTGCAAAATATATATTATCTTCGTATTACGTTCTCCGGTTTTTTTTTTCCATATTCATTCGGTTTATCATAAAATTTCGCACAACTTTGAAGGAGCAACCAATTTTACGAAATGGGCAATTCTCACTTTTGTGCGCTAGAATTTGGCCTTTCTCGACATCTGACAGCACTGGCCCACTTGGCATATTTACTTTATCACAAATAGTTATTCAATAAAATCTCAGTCAGCAGACACAGAAAAGAAATTAAATTGTGCGGCTATAGTGACGTTCTTTTAAAAGGTAATCGCAAAGTTTTCCTTGCTCTACTTTATCTATGCTTACACTGAAAAAGCAAGGTGCGGCAGAGTTTACAAAGAAATGCAGAGTTAATCAATTTGCAATCAAGCCAGAAAAGTGCTACTACCTAACACCATATTGTCTCATATCTGGGCAACAGTTGGAGCCGCATGATGCACTATGTACTCCATCTAATCAAACCTGAACCGGAAATATTTTGTATTACGGTATCCGAGAACCGATATTCTTGGAACCGAAAAGACCGCAAAGAACCTAAACGTTTTGAGCAACAACTACACTGCAAATCTAGTACTTAGTTTTGGGTGACTTTTATATAATTTGGTCAAATCGTATGCTTTCAAAAAATATATCAAATCTTTTGTATTGTAATATAGAAAAACGCGAAACGAGTCTTTTTTAAAATGTTGCAATTTTCATTGAACAAAAAAGTAGTTGTCGATTTCATTCAAGTGAAACTTAATGAGGATAGCAGCTCTGACCAAGGCTGCATGCCTCTGAAATTCTGAAGAAGCTTCGGTCCGGGGGTTCGAACTCATTGGAAAGTGTTTGGTTCTTAAACCGTTTAATTTCGTTAGCTACGTTCAAAGCTTGTTCTGAATTCTAATATCGTTGAGATAGTTATTGGTAAAAAACAAAACATAGTTTTTGGTAATGAAACCCACTAATGGACCATTATATTCATTCGTTATAGAAATCATTCATTAGTATCTACCAGGGCTTACAAATGTGCCTGGACTTAAAAATAAAGAGCGACCTGTAACTTCTATGTACAATGTACATGAATAAACAGATTTGATCTAACAACTTGACTTTATTTCCTTCACGAAGTCGTGATATGTAGTTTGGATATTATTCTGAAATCATAAAATCATATTCGGATTCAGCCCAATAAAATAATTTTTAAACGGTTAAAATATTGTGATACTTTTGGAAGCTCTGAGAATTAGACTAAAAATATTCTTAAGCCGAACCTTTGTCAAACATAAGAGGTCCGGTTCGGGTCTAGATTCGGGAGGGTAAAAATTTAAAAGGTTCCGTTGTGGGTCTGGTTCCGAGCTGGTACTGCGGGTTCGGTTCAGGACCACTTCATTTAAATGTAGCTTTAAAATTTATAAAAGTCAAAAATAATAACGAAAGTCGTGATTTTTAAATTGAAGAAAAACACGCAGCCAGAAAAGAAACCTCAACCGACATTTCGCTGCTTTCAAAGAAATACTTGCTATCGGAATTACATTTATCTTCCTCGAATCACTCATTAAAGTTGTAATATTTTGTTGCTTCAATTTAAATTTAAATGTATTTCAATTCTTCAATTCGTAATACTATATACACACGAAACGCAATTATAGCTAAACCAAATTGGTCTTATTGAGCACTCGCCGGTCAAACTACAACTCATTGTGTATGTATTCCGTGGTCACCTTGGCCTCACCCTCGTGGAATCCATTGCAGTCGACTGGATATTTCGCCTGTTTGGAGCAATTGCAGAGAGTTAGAAACGTAACGGTATGCGGATGAATGTGGGACTCGGACTCGGACTCACCTCACAATTATATGGCGCATTGATTACACCAAATAGCGTCCAGAATGGTGTACCGGTTTCTGTGCTAATGAAGATGGCTGCACCCATGCTGCCGATCTTGACAATTTTCGGACTAACGCCGGCAATGAGGGCAGACGTTGAAGATGTGGCCTGTTGCGGCAACTGCTGCTGCTTTGGCTGCTTCTGTTGCTGCTCCAAAGCGGCTGCATTCAGCTGGCACAGAACATAGCGATCGCATTGCGGCGTCTTCGAGATGTATCTGTAGGCGCGATGTACTTTTAGCACCGGTTCGATAACCTGTTTTTGTTTTGTTTAGACAGTCAAAGATGCGTGTGCGCCATGTGGAAACAAAAGAGAAAATTGTAGTGTAATTAATTTGATTTGTGCCTCTAATTGCTCAGCAGAGAGACCCCCAGATCTTACCTCCAGATTGAGCGTATCCGTTAGTTTATCACTGATCTCGGTGGCATTAAACTGGAGCAGTCCACGGGCCTGACCTAATTTCAGCAGCTCCTTGGCATAGCCCACCGCGGGCTTAACATACTGCCTCGAGTCGATTTTCACATTCAAATGATGCTTGGCCACATGATCCAACAGATTGGAGATGGTCTCACTGGGACGTGCGGCATCGAAATGTGTTTGCTTGGGATAACCTTGAGACTTGAGTAGACCGTTGAACATGATTTGCGCTGTCTGGAAATATCTGTGGAAAGTGGTAGAGAGAAGAAGCAAAAGGAAAAAAATGAAGAGCTTATAATGACACGGCATTGTCAAGTGAAAGGGTCGCTAGAAAGTGGAAGTTGAATTATTTGTTGTCTAACCAAGATGATCATAATGATATTAATGATGATGAGGCGTAGAAAATGAGCAATCGCAATGAAAGAAGGCAAAACTCAGTTGACCCACTTAAGTCAGGAGTGCGACTATGGGCCAAACGTCGTTTTTTTTTTGAGGAAAAAAGTTCCAGAAGCCAGGTAAATTTTATATTAAATTTCCTGAAAAATTGATTTGGTAGTATGATTTTCATCAGACCCCAAAGAAGAAATTTTTATAGTACGGATCATAAATTGAGTTCAGTTTTTCAGATCACTTCATAATTGTTTGTTGTTCAACCTGCATGCCTTTATTTTTGTTAATATGTCAAGAAATTTAGGTCCAACGATCTTGAAATCAAATTTGAATCCTTTGTTAATTTTAAAGAATTTTGTTTTTGATATCGAGCTAAATTTGTTCTCATTCTGGATCTTGCTAAAGAGGGGATAAGTGAAGATAAGTTACTGACTGAAAGTGTAAAGTGCTAAAAACTTATTGATGAAGAAATTCGGGATCGAAAGTTCACTCTTGAAATGTTTTATTCTTACCCTACTACCTAAATAGGATTGGAAAACTATATCATCCCATTGGCTGATCAATTTCAAAGATACCTAATACTCGCAATTGTTTTTGTTCATAAAATAAAAACGACATGTGAATTTGCAAAGGTGTGAAACGGCCGAATGTGCTGGCGCGTCATTCCATACGTTAAGTGCATAAGGTACCGGGATCAATTCCCAGTCAAGCCCGAACAAAAATTTTAGAGAGGTTTTCTATGTTTTTCTTCTGAAATACTTAAATAAAACGAGTCAGGTGGAGTAGGTCATTGAATCGATGTTTCTGATTCCTATAATATATATATGGGTGTAGGGAAAAGCAGAAGAGCGCATATTTAGGAGCCTTGCCTCCCTTTACTTCCAATCAGAGGTCGCAAAAATCGATCGCCCGTTTGAATGTGTCAGTCAACGACCCCTTTGGCGCGACCACATTGAAAAAGGGTATCGAAACAACCTTGACCTATGCTATCTGCCCATATCTGGTTGTGAGAGGAGAGAAACACATTATTTGTTTTTTTTCTTCACAGGTCTTTCTCGGACCTTTTATGCATCGGTGTGTACGCATACAGGAGAACAACCAAGTCGGACTTTGCTTTTGTGGCATGAAAATTCACGAAAATAGTCACTACATTATTTTTTGGCATAAAATAAGTCCATTTTTCAACATGAAAAACTCACACGTTTTTTTCTAGCTATTCGTAGGGTTAAAAGTTGGCTTATCGTGAAACGGTTCGAGCACTCTTAGTCGTGGAGATTAAGCACGAAGTAGAAAAACGAAGGCAGCCCCGAACGCTTGGCGATCGTTGACCAAACGAGAGAGATTTCGGCAGTTGCAGAAAAAGACGTGTTTCAAGAGAATAATTTTCAAATTATACGGGTGTTTCCCAGAAATCTCTAGAGGTTTTCGTATAAACGTTAGCATTTCAAGTGATATCTTTACGGTTTTTCTTCCTTATAATCTACATAGTAGCGGCTGTTCTTGACACTTCGCATGTAGTCCTAGTTTAGTTCGAGTGTAATCGTTATACGAAAATCTCTAGAGATTTTCGTAGAACACCCCTGCTAATTCCGCACTAATCTAGGGACTCAATTCACTTAAGTATTATTTTATCTTATTTGACGTGTTAATAAATTTGCTTACTTAAAACAGGTTAGGCCAATCCTTCATCCCAACATTAGCAACGAGGATCTGGAACTAATAAAATAAGAAGTAAACAGAAATACTGTTGGTTTTGTATTTATTCATATTCAAAAATTTGATAAACTCTTATAGTATGGGGTGTCAAGGCTCCAAACGGACTCGTAAACTACAACAGTCTTATTACCTACGTAACAAAGTTACCGAAACTGGTTCCAAGGGAACCGACCGACCGCGACTCACCCCCCCCCGAGTTCAGAGAGGACAACACATGGCTTATGTTTCAATTTGGTGGGGAGTCGCCTATGATGGAATCACCTAACTCAATTTTTCTGGAAAACGAGTCAAAACTTCGGCAAAAGTTAATCAATCCAACGGCCAACCAGACTTCGCTCCAGCTCACAAGGCAAAATCGACTTTATCATGGTTAAAAGACCATGTACCAAACTTCATTTCTACGGATGATTGCTACAAGACGCTGACGAGAACAGATGCATTAGAACAGGGTTCTCCAAAATGTGAATGAGTCTGTCTCTCAAAAAAAAAAAAACAGTAAAGCATGTCTTCGGCATTCACTCGGTGTGAATTGAAAAGTATGTTCGTGCCCCAGGGGCTATGGCTGGAGAACTCGGCATTAGAAGAAGAAGGCGCAAACCAACTTACAAGCGAGGTTAAATCGAACTTAATCCGTTTGTTTTGACCCGCAAGATCAACTATAATAGCTCTAAAGAGATTTGCTACTAGTCTCGAGGGATATTACTCTGTAAATTATTTACAGGAAACCGTCTTTGAAAAAAGAGGTCCATCATCGAACGTTTCGCCCTTTTAAATCCAAATGAAAGTGAGATCCAAACGAGATCGTCTAAATTCTAGATACTTGGCCCCAATCAATAATATCTCAGAGCCATGAACTAAAATTTTATGAACTCAGCTTGGTTTGTATATCAAACCATAGATAATTTAAAACCAAACAATTTTTATAATTTATGCCAAATAATATCCAAACTTTGCCCATAGTGCATTAAAGAAGGTATGCAAAATGTCTACAGCGGGATACATGGATTCCCGAAAAAAAGAAAAACCAGTTTATTTTGTTTATTTGTTTACTTTAACGATGCCATTGACTTGGTTTTAGCTGTAACTGGATTTGGGCTGGGTTGACCACTCTGATTAACAGCCATGTTCTAAAAGCCAAAAAAAAGTGTGTCAAAAGGTAAACGAAGAGAGAGCCTCCCTCTCTCCGCCCAAACATGTTCATGTTCGATGCCAAACAGGTAGCACAACCTAACGGTAACCGTTCGACAACAAACAAGCAGCTGTTTAGCCCAGAATCAGAATCGTATCGAATCAAAAGGTGCTAACTGCATTTTGAACCGTTAAATAAAGCAGAACACATTCGTGATCTTCAATTAACATGCATCGAATGGCCACGTAGAGCACCAAACACCAACTCAACTCACCTTAAATAAACATCGGGATTGGCCAAATAACTAGCCCAGTCAGCCAGATACAGTGTGGCCGATTTGATCCAACGCCGTCGGAAGGATTGATTATTCAGCGATTCGAAAAGTTTGTCATAGTCCAGTTTGCCATCGCTACCCTTGAAGCCCTGCGGAAAGAAAGTTGATTCGTATTAATATTTCTTTGTAAAGAAGCTCTACCTATCTGGTTAATTGAGACTTTTGTATAAAGTTGGAATATATTTTTTCTGGTTGTTTCTGTCTTTTCATTTTCAAAGGTTTAAGAAAGACTCGAAGATGTGATTTATTTAGAATGATCAGAAAAACAGGGCCATAAACGACTCTTTATGAGGACAAACAGATCCTAAATAATCTAAGAACAAGCTTTATAACTATTTTTATTAGACAAAGGACTCAAGAAAGATACAAATGTGATGAGAAATTTTATAAAATGCTAGCTGGAATCTTCTTTTTCTTCTTAAACAAACAATTAAAAAATGTAGAAGAATTTTTAAGAATTTAATTTTTTGAAAACCAAAAAAAATGTTTGTTCTTCAATTCGAGCTAAAAAATAAAATTATAAAAAAGTGTGAAATTCTATATTCTTTTCTGCGTGCGGATATTTCGTACTATAGTTGGTTAACAATTTCGTTATTTAATACATATTTCCTTCCTTCAAACGTTCACAATCGCACTTGAAAGCTAACACAAATGGGAGCAATAATGAAGAGCTTCAATTAAAGATTTGCTAATTGTTTGTCAACGGACGTTTCAAATAAAAATCAAAATTTTGGTTCCTACTTATCATCATCCGATTTCGGAAAATTTTGCACACCTGTTTGAAAGTTAGGATCGATCGAGTCATGCATTTGCTTAAAAGGTGATTCATCAAAAAACGACTCGAAAAATACTCCCAAACGATAGTTTACAATTCCTACGGTAATCAAATATTTTTCCTTAGTATTTCAATCGATATTGATCAGCTTGTCAGCTTTTTAATTGCGTTAAAGTTCTGAAAACTATTGTTCCAAATCTCGAGTCAATTTTCGAATTTGTATACTAGATCAGGTACAACAAAACTCTGAATTGTTTAAGCAACTGAAACTGGCTGCTCAATCCCAAGTGAATTGAATTCGAGATAAATGGACAACGTAATCTGGTACCCACAGATTGCATTCGAAAATCGACTCTACATTCGGAACTGAGCACTATATCCTATATAGCACTTCATTTATAAAGAACTATCTGTCAGTCTTTTATATATTAACTGACAAATGTCGGATTTTTTTCAAAGTTTAACTGAGCTATCCAAGATTTAAAAATCGGCCCTAAGTTATTCCAGGTTCTAAATTACGAAACAAAAGGAAAAGTTTCAACTTAAGCTGTATTTACACTTGTCAGATATCTCAAATTAAAAGCTCAATAAATGTTCTGAACATTAGGGATGAAGAAATATCGATATCCAATAATTTTGGACAATATTGTTTTGTTTCCTTTTGGTTTCGGTTTCATTTGAGATACTCCGCTTTCATACTTCTCATATATTCATTAGGGAATATCGCTTTCGAGTATTTTGTGAATGTAATTTTGGTGCATATTTTTGTTGGTCATTTTCTTATATTTCTGATTGTTTGTAATAACATATTGTATAACGTGTCAACCTTCAACATAATTTTCAAGGTACGAACTTCCTACCTACTACTTCGTACTACGCAGACCCATTTTGAGAATATATCCATAAAATATTTTGGAATGTTTTCGAATTTGATAATATCATACGCAGTCTATTAATAAACACAAGAATTCATCTATAACTTTACTTATTATTAAGTAATGAACATGGAATACTGAATATGGAATAATGAATCAAGTACTGAGTAGCGAGTACTGAGTATAGAGTACTTTTCTTCGAATCCTAAGACATCAAAACTTTTGATGACTAAATGACTGCAGTCGTTCCAAGCCGTATAACAGCTTGTTAAGACATCGTCTATACCAGAGCTCCTGGGGGACGTATATACTCGCCAATTCACACCCAATGCCTGCTGAAGTCATGCATCACTGTGTGTGAGAGAGAGAAACAGTCACATTTTAGCGCTCTCTTCTTGGGGAACCCTGGTCTATACATTTATAACCTCTACCTCTGGATTTTTGATAACCTTCAGATGGAAAATGTGCAAGTGTTAATGAGCTGATTTACTTGCTTTTCTAAAGTTCGGCTCGCGTCTGTGTGAAAATAAAGACTGACTGTGGTCTAACCGGTCCTGCTCTACATACTTTATCTCATAATCGTTCTTGCAAGCAAAGATTTTTCTTTTTAAACTTATTCTTTATGTCAATAAGAAGTTATAAATCCACCTTCATGATCTTGTTAACGCCCGATTTCTCGTACAGTGCATCCGCCAATTCCGAATTGGAGAAATGATCCCATAGCACATGAATGTGTTCCAAGAAGGGAGGCAACACCCAGGCATGATTCTTATGACGTTCCTGTGTGCTCTGACCCTCAGGACCGGCAAATGAACTAACCGCCTGCATGACCAAAGGTAGCAAACTCATCAGCCCATTATCCGTATCTGTGGGCTCATTAACCGAACGCTTCTGTTGATGATGCGATGTGGCCTGATTGGCCCTGCCTCCTCCGCCCTGGGTATTCATAAAAGCCGATGCCATTTGCAATATAGTATCCAGACCAATGCCCGACTCTGAAGCACCACCCTGGCTGCGTTTCTGTGTGGAATCCGTTGGCTCCTCATCATCGCTTTGGGTGAACATTTCCAAAACATTGCCTATAATGGAAGGATCAAAGCCACCGCCGCCACCTTCACCATTACCGCCTCGAGCATTGTTGGCCAGCAAACTGCCCAGACCCGATAAAATTTGCATGGCTCCGCCGCCGCCGTTTCCACCAGATTTGCCACTGGCCTGCATAAAGGTGCCTAATAAAGAGGCCATGCCAGCTAGACCAGCACCCGCTCCGCCTCCACCACCTCCTCCCCCTGCTGCACCATTCTGGTTGTTTAAAGCCTCTTGGAAGAACATGGAGGCCATGTCCAGCAATGGATTTGACTCATCCTCATTGGCCAAATGTTCAAAGGGCTGGGCACAGATCAACGCCACCAAAAGCAGCGCACGATTAAAGTACATTTTGGCAGGAACTTTCACAATCACACACTTGAGATACTTTTTTTATAATTTTTTTTTTGCTGGGCCAATTAAGCCACGCAGCGACGGCGACGACTACGACGACGCGAAAGACGGTTGACTGAGCGCACCAGGCACAAATGGTAAATTGGTTAGTAGGAGCTGGAACAGATGCAGCCAGCTCAGCCGGAAACTTTCTTTCTTCTGAGACGTTGCGCCAGCTTGTAACACTTCTTAAGCTCCAAAGTCAGTTGCCCATTCTGGTTGGCTTCAAACATGTTGCAACAACTCACCTGTTTACACTCTCTCCTCTCTCTCTGCCGCTCTCACTCAGCCTTGTGATGGCATTCTTTACGCCTGCGCTTTGTCTTTGTCCACGTCCACGTCAGGTTTGGCTGCCCGCATACAAATCCAGCAACAACACTTTTGCGCTGTTCTATGGATTACACTTTGTTTATGTTTCTCTACCTACTTTCTTTTTACACACGATCGCTGGCAACCGCTTTGAAAGTTTGTTCTCTTCTCGGAATGGAATGGTTAAAGTCAACGATTTCGTTAATGCCAAACACCCCGCTCGATCGATCGATTTAAGTATGTATGTAGCTTAGACCAATCCTTTAGACGTCACCAAGAGCAGTTTCGTTGCTTTCTCATTTTGAATGCTAATCACAATTTCCATTTTTACTTTTTAATGCAAATGTAAGAGACTATCGAATCCCTGGTTCATTTGTCATATGTCTTGACCCATTTTGGAATTTATTCGTTGAAACTAGATTTTTTGTGTGCTCGTTACATAAATTTATTATACAGTAATTACTCAATAAGTTGAAACTTTCGGCTCGTTGAATCACACAGAAGAGAAAGAGCAAGGAATTATTGGAAGCCTGACATTTTTTAGTCATATTGAATACGCTCTCGTTTTGTTGGAGTACCAAATAGAGAAGAGCAAGGTTAAGTTAACAGAGTTCTCCAAAACCTGAAAAAAACCCCTTACTCGTCCAGGTCTACTATTTCGGTATTCGGTTCCGTACCGATACGTACCGGCCTATACCAGTAAAATATAAAGAAAGAGCAGCGAAGACATAATAACACTAGTTTACAAAATAATCAAAATTTCGCGATCCCGAACATTTGGTAGCAATTCCTTGTGTAAGTCCTTCCGCTGAGTCCAAAAATCCAACCGCAATTTTTTTATGGGGCCGTTTTCGAGAAATCGCGGAAAAGCTAGTTTTTCGATTTGTTAAAAAAGTACCTTTAGAAAAATGCGTATATCTTTGGTAGCGGTTCTTTCATTACTTGGAAGGTAATTGAACGCCCTATCATTCGTTGATACACCACTTCTTAATCCGGTGCTGGACTTCGGCGTTATAAAGGCTTTTACCGGCAACTTTGCATTATATTTATCACTTTTTTAAAATAGCTAGATTTTAAGCGCGATTTTAACCACGAAAAAAATTGTTTAAAATTAATTGTATTGCTGGTCACTAAAGATTAATCTATTAAAAATACAACGCCACATTACTCATTAAAATCCGATCAAGAATAAAGAAGTTATTGGCATTTTAGTAAAGAATGAAAGGATTCAAGTTCATGCAAATTGACTCAGCTTTTGCATCACAACCGTTTGACGGTCTCGGCCGCTGCAACCAATGTCCGCCAGTCGCTTCTGCTCCGTGCGAGCTGGCACCAGTTTTCCACGCCAAGCTTGGCAATGTCTTTCCGCTCCTGGTCGTCCCACCTTGCCTTGTCCCAGTTCTTTCGCATTTCTCTTGTAGAACATTTTTGCTGGAGCTTGTTCATCCATACGGGTAACATGTCCCAGCCAGCGCAGCCGCTGCTGCGTTATGCGCTTGACCAGACTAGTATCCCCATAGAGCTCATACAGTTCGTCATTCCTTCGAATGCGAAAATCCTCGCCAACTTTCTAAGGTCCATAAATCCTGCGAAGAATCTTTCGCTCGAAAACGCCAATCGCCGCCTCATCCGCTGATGATATTGCCCATGCTTCTGCGCCGTATTGCAGGACTGGGATGATAAGCGACTTATATAGCGCTATTTTTGTTCTTCGCTTGAGGTTTCTGCTCTTGAGCTCCCTACTTAGCCCGTAATAGCATCGGTTTGCGAGCGTGATTCTTCTTCGAATTTCCAGGCTGATGTTGTTGTCGCCCTATTTGTGTCCTATTTTGACGGAGCTTTCAGTGCTTCTCAACGTACTCTCCAGGTATACCAAAGGTAGACAGCTCTTCGAAAAAACCTTGACCTTATCGGTGTGTCGAAAGCGGCGATTACTAATCGACAAAAAGATGGTGATTTTCGATGTTTCTCTAATACGTCTTCTCCAGGATTTGGCGTAATGTGAATATCTGGTCTGTGGTGGATTTACCATGTCTAAAGCCTAGGCTATTTGTGAACTTCGCAGATCAGGAAAAAAAACACTTTTTCTCACTAAAATGCATTTTCCGACCGATCATTTGAATGGCAGCTACAAGAAGTAGTCATCCGATCCAGTCGGTTCCGACATATTAGCAGCGTGCAGTCAAAAGAAGACTCTGAGCAAAGTTTCAGCTCGATAGCTTCAGCCTAATCGACTCAGCTCGTCATGCTGATCAAGAATATATTTATGTGGTCGGAGATGATTCCTTCTATGCGTTGCAAACTTCTGGGCAAAATTTTAATACTCTTTTCGAGTTTTTAAAAAACGTGATATCTCAGCCTGAATTCATCTCACGCCACGTCGGCGAGCTGGACTCCCTTTTGAATAAGCACAATGAATTATTGAATTTCTTTAAATTACACGTTTACGAATTGCAAAGTGGCGGTCGCCGGCTAGCTTACGGCTGACTCAGCGATGCCTGTCACGGATTACACATAAATCACAAAATTCTTGGCAAAAGTAGATGGAATCATTTGGCCCAACATAACCCGCCCAAACCATTGGTGGACTTCTGACATTTTGGACAACCCCATAGCTTCACAAAGACTAATTTTAGGCTGCCATATTACCCCCTAAGACAAATTTACCCTGACATATTTCTACTAACACTTCATTTATATATTTAGACACATATTTAGTCCCTAGAATCAATATATATGGCAGAGCAACGTGATATATAATATTTAGTACATATGTATATTTATTTTACAAAACCCTCATATTTCGAAAATCGCTTAAGCTGGGTACATAGAACATTAAGCCAGAGGTGATATACATACCCACAGCCACCGCGGAGTCTTTTACGGGGTAGACACCGGGTATATACTTGCAGTTTTTGATCTCGCCCTACCTATTCCTTAACCACCCATCACAATTGGCCCACTAGGACAACGCCGTAACGTAGGATAACAACTTAAGAAAATACCCCAAATTTTTAATTAATTTAATCGTCACCTCCTTTTTGTTGATCTTGACTTTTGTTGCCATAAAATCTTGGTTGACACTCCTCTTTCACCGCCAAAATAAATCATTTTTTTAATCAAAACACTCGTTTCTTTTTCCTTTCTTTTTTTACTTTCTTTTAAATCATTTTAGCTAAAACTCACATGCAACTTTGGGATTGAAAATAAGGCCCCCCAATATGTTCCACAAATGCTGCTAAGTGCAAATTTCTGTTAAGTGTAACTTTCAACTCGCACCTCCGTACTTGCAAAGAGAACTGTACTTGCTTCTTCTTCCCCAAATTTGTATGAAACTCCGACTTTGATGTCCATGGTCTTAAGCCCATACGGACATCCGAGTCGTAATTTAGCTACCTTTACCTCATGTTTCGTCGCCGTGGAACGAAGAGCAGTGTAACCAGACTTAAGAAAAATTACGCCAAGAAACATGTTTTTGATATTTTTAATTTAATTGGCAGTGTGACCGCTCGATCATTTGAATTTTGATTTGATGCCAAGTTAAGTTTTTGTAGAAGCTCGGCCACTTCTCCCCAAGCCTTGTTCACAAAATTAAAGTCCGAAAAGATCAAAAATGACAACTAGCTCTTTCACCGCCAAAATTAAAAATATTTTTTTGTCATGCAAAAACACTTTCAAACGATTCTTTCTCTTTTGTTTTTCTTCCATCTTTTATACCTTTAATTCCACCACCACTCCCATTCGTGTTCGTTGTTGTCTGCTATCTCCTCCGAGTTTTAAAGCTACTCCAAACTTCCGGCTTTGTTTACTGTCGCGCTCCTGCGTAAACTGATGTTTTTGTTTTTTGTACGCCCCCTGTTGTTTTTTGTCCATAATTTCCCGCTTCCCTTACCCATAGGTCTGAAAAAATCTTTAGAAAAACTTTTTGTTTTCATGTTATCGCTCCCCCGCCCGTAGTTTTCTTTTACATCATTTCACCAAAATTTCAACGACCCTATATAACTGCCAACTTCAGGCTATCGCTCCTATAAAACCGCCGTTACCTCTTTTTTATACCCTTGTTTTCTGTTCTCATCTCCGACACTCACTGTCATGCCGTCGTGCCGTTGTCATGCTATCTCCTCCGTCAGTTTTAAAGCTTCTACCAAACTTTCACGAGTCTTTTGTATAAGCCCTTCTCCGTTATTATAAAAATATTTATGAAACTTTTGTTTTCAAAGCTATCGCTCCCAACTCTAGTTTTTTGATTTCCATTTCACCAAGCCTTCAAAACGGACTTAGCTGCCGTACAATTAGTCTGAAAAAGTCTTATAAACTTTTTGTTTTTAATGTTATCGCTCCCAACGCTCTATTAAGTTTTCTGATTTTACTTTTCAACAGATTTGTCTAAATCGGACCACTATAGTATAGCTGCCAAAACTGTCCATATATCAAGCCCGGATATAAACTCGGTCGAGCCGAAGTTAGCTTCTCTTTTTATTCTTTTTAAATCTTTGGAGCTGGTCGATGCAGGTAGAAGCAGAGTGGCTTAATATGGTGCATTCTCAATGCTGCTTCAGCTAGTCAAAGCATAATAAGAAACACACTTTGCTGCGGCGTTAACTTTTTACTCACACTTTAGTCAGCTGTTCGCTGTCAGTTTGGCTTTCCGAGTTAATTTTTTGGACTCTCTGTTATTTTGGACTCCATATTTTCCTATGTCGAAAATAAGTTTGAAATTTCTCTTTGTCAGGATGAAGTTAGCCTCACTAAAAAAAGAGAGGCGTTTCAAACTGTGCTTCAGTACCAGCTCTGACAATTTTCAAAAGCAGATTTCCTGATGGTCTCCGAAAAAATTTAAGTTATAAGTTTTTGGTTGTTTGGTTTGGTTTTGGTTGATGTAGTTTAAAACTGCACTCTTTAAAAACTGAAACGGGCTACGTAATTTTGAAAATTTATTTCCACAAAATGTCAGGACAGGTTTAAATTTATAAAAGCGCGCCATTGGTGGCAGGTATTAATACATAAGTTTGTGATATTTGCGCGCCTGCCTTCAACGGTCACACTAAACCAGACAACAGCTGTTTATGTTGCGCAGAAAAAGTCTGGGCGAATTGCATTTGTTATTGTTTAGTGAAAAAGTAAAACGGATAATTAATTAATATTTTACCTTATCCAGCTGTATAGCAATTGCTAGCAGAATGGGCAATCAATTGGTTGGCATTGCCCCATCGCAAATCTATGCAGTGGATCACTATTTCTCCGGCCAGTTTGGCAGTGAAATTATCTTCAGCACCAAGTAAGCCTTTCGCCCTTTTATGTGCAAATGGGAGGAAGAGATGACATGGTATACGTATACTTTTAGCATGGGCAGCACCCGGTTCTTTAAGGTGGCCGAAGCCAAGACGGATGAGGGTCTGATTGTGGTCAAAGTGTTTGTCAAACATGATCCAACGTTGCCGCTGGAGGACCACAAGGAACGATTGGAGTTTATAAAGAAGACGTTGACTTTGGCCAATGCGGTCAATTGTTTGCCATTCCAGAGGGTAGAGGTATGGCATTTAAATCCTTTTGTAGCAGATAAATAATAATTAAATTTATTTTTTTTGCGGGGGCCAGCTGATAGACAAGGCGGCCTACATAATGCGGGAGTATGTGAAGCATAGTCTCTATGATCGCGTTTCTACGCGACCCTTTCTCACGGTGCTGGAAAAGAAATGGATTACCTTTCAAATACTCTGCGCCCTCAATCAATGCCACAAGCAAAAGATTTGCCATGGCGACATCAAGCTGGAGAACATTTTAATTACTTCTTGGAATTGGATATTATTGTCGGATTTTGCTTCATTCAAGCCGACTTATTTGCCCGAAGATAATCCGGCTGATTATACGTTTTTCTTTGATACAAGCCGCAGACGCACTTGTTACATTGCCCCCGAGCGTTTTGTCAAGACCCTATCCTCGGATGATGATGGACATATTGGAGGGAATATGTCGGTGATACATTCAGATTCTATAATACGTTTGGGTCCCAGCTATGCGGGTAACACTTTGCTGCCCGCCATGGATATATTTTCGGCTGGGTGAGTTAAATAGGTTGGAAAAGGGGAACTCCCAAGGCCGTTTAAAAATCGGTCACAACGCGCTATTGAAAGTCTATTTAAAAAGCATGCACCACTTAGACAAAAAATCTTGAAACCAAAACAAGCATGGTTTAATGCCGATTTAAAAACGACTAATATAAAACCTAACGAAGTCTATAATAAGTGAAAACTGTACAGGAAAGACCGTCTATTTAGAGACTAGCAGAGTCAGCGGAAAGCCGTATCGTTTAAATAAAACTCTGCAAAAAGAAGCTTTTATTTCTCGAGACTCACAAGAGCAATATTATCCAACCAGTTTTGGAAGCAAATAAAGTGATAAGGGGTTAGTAAACCAAGGCCAAGGATATATTTAAAGATATTGATCCCAATGATCCAAATAGATAATTCGAGCAATCACAATCTGAAGTACCTGATATCATTGACTTCAGAAGCATATAATAATTTAGCTGTTTATATTTAAATTTTGTATGTGTTGATCAATGTCCTATCTTTTATACTTAAAGTAAAGTCAAATGCCATTGGACTAGATGAAATGGACCCCAAGTTTATTAATTCTTCTTCCTCAAATTCTATCTCATATTACGCATTCATACAACACATTAATGACTTCTATTTTTCCTCATGCCTGGAAAAGCAAAAATACTGCCGATTCCAAAAAACAATAATGAGCGTCGTCCAATCTCCATATTACCGTTCTTATCTAAAGCATTTTATCAAGTTATATCTAGTCAAATAGCAAAGTTCATGCAGAAATATTCTTTAACTAAAATCAGCGAAGATATCCGAAGAAATATGGACATAGGCAACGTAATATTTTTAACTATGCTACATTTTAGCAAAGCGTTTCGTTTAGTCAATCATGAGATTCTCTGCACAAAGCTTAGTAGAATATATAATTTCTCCAGTACAGCATTAAAATTGATCAGTATATCAGCTCTCACTTAAATAACCGACTGCAAGCAGTAACTACTGTGAATAAAAGATCATCCTTTCTCGTCGTCATCGTTCCGCAAGGATCAGTTCTTGGACCATTACTTTTTATACCCGATTGCCGGTCATGGGATGATCACATAAACAAAGCAATTGGCAAAGCGTAATCCTTAATCCGACACTTCAATATAACGAAAAGTTTTATTGTAACGCATGCTAAACCACTGGTTGCAAAATCATACATAGCAACTTCGCTTTTATGCGACTCAGAAAATTTTTTTTTTTGGAAATTCACCTTATTATACACTTGAAAAGTGTATTATAATTTTGCCCAGAAGTTTGCAACGCATAGAAGTAATCATCTCCGACCACATAAATTATATATATTCTTGATCAGCGTGACGAGCTGAGTCGATTGAGCTTTGTCCGTCCATCTGTCTGTTTCTACGCAAACTAGTCTCCCAGTTTTAAAGCTATCGAGCTGAAACTTTGCACAGAGTCTTCTTTGTCGGAACCGACCGGATCAGATGACTATATCTTACAGCTGCCATAGGAACAATCGTTCGAAAAGTGGGTCTTTGTGATAAAATCTTTTTTGTTTTAATGTTAACGTATTCCACTTCAGCGATTATTAATATTATACGCTTTTACACAGATTTTGAAGTTTTGGTCGAAATCGGACTACTATATTTTATAGCTGCCATAGGAACTATCGGTCGAAAAGTGGGTTTTATTTAGAAAATTTTTTCTTAAACTCTGATGTATTAAAATATTTGCAAGGGTATAAAAACTTCGGCAAAGACGAAGTAACTTGGCCTTCTCGTTTCCAATGTATTTTGTTGTTGTTTTTAGAGTTGAGTTACGCTTTTACGAGGGCTGGTGAACCCCCTAATAAAAAATTATTTTCTGTGTGTTACAAAATAATTTTTTAAAATAAAGACAAATTTTTCTAGGACATAGTCAAAAATTTTCTATAATTTAGAAAAAAACGAGAAAGGCAAGACTAACTTCGTCCGTGCCGAAGTTTTTATACACTTGAAATCGCTTGTCTCAACGGTTAGCGACTTCGACCAAACTTCGCAGATCAGCTTAAAAACATTTAATATTACCCATGACCGTGATTGAGAGCGGTAATATTGAGAAAAACCCAGTTTTTATACCCTTGCAAATATTTTAATACATCAGAGTTTAAGAAAAAATTTTCTAAATAAAACCCACTTTTCGACCGATAGTTCCTATGGCAGCTATAAAATATAGTAGTCCGATTTCGTTTGTAACGCACAGAAGGAAGCATCTCCGACCACATAAAGTATATATATTCTTGATCAGCATGACGAGCTGAATTGATATAGCCATGTCCGTCTGTCCGTCCGTCCGTCTGTTTCTATGCTATCTCCTCCGTCAGTTTTAAAGCTATCTTAACCAAACTTTGCACGAAGTCTTTTGGTACAAATACGCTGCACATTTGTCGGAACCGGCCGGATCGGATGACTATAGCATATTGCTGCCATAGGAACGATCGGTTGAAAAACTAGTTTTAGTGAGAAAAACTTTTTTGTTTTCAATATTATCGCTCCCAACGCTCGTATATGTAAGTTTTTAGTGATTTCACATAATTTCGCCAAGCCATGTCGAAATCGGACAACTATATAGTATAGCTGCCATACAAAAGTTAGGTCTGAAAAAAAGTTTTAGTGAGAAAAACTTTTTTGTTTTCAATGTTATCGCTCCCAACGCTCGTATATATAAGTTTTTAGTGATTTCACATAATTTCGCCAAGCCATGTCGAAATCGGACAACTATATAGTATAGCTGCCATACAAAAGTTAGGTCTGAAAAAAAGTTTTAGTGAGAAAAACTTTTTTGTTTTCAATGTTATCGCTCCCAACGCTCGTATTTATAAGTTTTCAATGATTTCACATAATTTCACCAAAATTTTTCGAAATCGGACTACTATATAGTACAGCTGCCATTCAAAAGTAAGGTCTGAAAAAAAGTCGTAGTGAGAAAAACTTTTTTGTTTTCAATGTTATAGCTCCCAACGCCCGTATTTATAAGTTTTTAATGATTTTACATAATTTCACCAAATTTTTTCGAAATCGGACCACTATATAGTATAGCTGCCATACAAACTGTCAGGCAAATATCAAGCTCCAAGGGTATATAAACTTCGGTCAAGCCGAAGTTAGCTTGCCTCTATTTTTCTCATTAAAATCCATTTTTCGACCGATCATTTGTATGGCAGCTACAAGAAGTAGCCATCCGATCCGGTCGGTTCTGACATATTAGCAGCGTGCCGACAAAAGAAGACTTTGTGCAAAATTTCAGCTCGCTAGCTTTAAAACTGAGGGACTAGTTCGCATAGAAACAGACAGACGGACAGACGGACGGACGGACAGACGGACGGACAAAGCTTAATCGACTCAGCTCGTCACGCTGATCAAGAATATGTATACTTTATGTGGTCGGAGATGATTCCTTCTATGCGTTGCAAACTTCTGGGTAAAATTATAATACACTTTTCAAGTGTATAAAAATTGTTAAAGTAAGAAATTTTTATAACCTTGGAGAGGGTATTAAAATTGTTCAGATGTTTGTAACGCATAGAAGGAAGCATCTCCGACCACATAAAGTATATATATTCTTGATCAGCATGACGAGCTGAGTTGAATTAGCCATGTCCGTCGGTCCGTCTGTTTCTTTGCTATTTTCTCCGTCAGTTTAAAAGCTATCTTAACCAAACTTTGCACGAAGTTTTTTGATCGGATGACTATATCGTATATCTGCCATAGAAACGATCGGTCGAAAAGTAGTTCTAGTGAGAAAAACTTTTTTGTCTTCAACGCACTCGTCCCCAAACCTCCTATTTATAAGTTTTCTATGCCTTTACATAATTTCACCAAGTTCTATGAAAATCGGACATCTATAAAGTGTAGCTGCCATACAAAAAATAGTTTTGAAAAAACGTCTTAGTAGGAAAAACTTTTTTGTTTCCAATGCTATCGCTCCACACAATTCTGCCAAGTTTGATTCAAATCGGATATCTATAGCATATAGCTGCCATAGAATCGATCGGTCGAAAAAGTAGTTCTTGTGAGAAAAACTTTTTTGTTTTCAAAATTTTGTCAAAATTGTGGTGCCATATAACAAACTGCCAGGCAGATATCATGCTCCAAGGGTATATAAACTTCGGTCGAGCCGAAGTTAGCTTGCCTCTTTTTTTTTTTCTAATATAAAGAAAATTTTTTCTAAATTTAAGGAATTGTTTTCTTATATTTATGGCTTCTTGACTGTTGGTTAGGAAAAACTTGCGTTACATTTCAAGAAAACTTTCTATAAAATTAAGAAATTTATTTTCGGTGGATCGCCTGAGGACGGATTTCAAAGGCGAATTTCTCATTTTTTCTATGAGTGTGGAAGTGTTTGGTAGTATTTTTTTCAACATTTAAAAACACAATTTAGTTTTACCGATAAGTCCTTGGGAGAGTTATGTCATGTCACTGAACTTTTTACATTTTCAGCTGCGCTTTGTTGGAGCTCTGGACCGAGGGCACAGCCCCCTTTGAGCTTTCCCAATTGCTGGCCTACAGACGTGGGGAACGCGAGCTGGTGGAAAAACACTTGGCTGGCATTGAGAATGAACGTTTGCGCCAACTCTTAGCCTCCATGATTGATATACATTCGGTGAATCGCAAGAGTGCTGAAGATTATTTGGATCAGGAGCGTGAAAAGCTATTTCCCGAGTATTTTTACTCATTTTTGCAATCCTATTTGCAAATGTTCTCCTCCACACCCATAATGACACCCGATGACAAAATCCAATGTTTGCATAAGGACATAGGACATTGTATTAAGGTTCTGACCCAAACACAGGACCTGACGCCAGAGGAAGAGCAGGCAGCGGAAAAAAAGGATGCGGACAGATGTGCCAGATTGCCGCCCGAACATGATGGCCTCATTTTAATCATTACGGTGGTCACCTCCTGCATACGTGGTTTAACGCAATCAAATACCAAAATTTCTGCCCTGCAACTATTGCAAAAGTTATCCAAGTATACCACCTCCGAGACCATATTGGATCGCATTTTGCCCTATATTGTGAGTGCTCTAAGCAATCCTTCTCTTTCCTCTAACTCTCTCTCTGTCTTTAGCTATATCTGGCCCAAAAATCACCCGCCAAGGTGCAAGTCCAGGCCATTGAAACCCTCACTGCCTGCCTGGCCATGGTAAAGGATATACCCCGCAGCGATGCCAATGTCTTTCCCGAGTATATTCTACCCTATATTACGGATTTGGCCAGTGAACCAAGTGCAGTCATTGTGCGTGTGGCCTTTGCCCGAAATATTGCCGCTTTGGCCAAGACCGCTGTTTACTTTCTGGAGGAGACACAGCGGAATGCTCCCAATGACATGCCCACACCACGCTATGAGGCGGAGCTCAATGCCTTACATGACATTGTACGTCAGACTGTGCTCAGTTTGCTGACCGACTCCCAACCTGTGGTCAAGCAAACCCTCATGGAGTCGGGCATTTGTGATTTGTGCGCCTTCTTTGGCAAGGAGAAGGCCAACGATGTAATATTATCCCACATTATGACTTTCCTTAACGATGAGGACAAAAATCTGCGAGGAGCCTTCTATGACAACATTGCCGGCGTGGCTGGCTATGTGGGCTGGCAGGCTTCCGATATATTGGTCCCCTTGCTGCAGCAGGGTTTTACGGATCGTGAGGAGTTTGTCATTGCCAAGGCCATACGTGCAGTCACCATTCTCATTGAGTTGGGTCACATTAAGAAGCCCACAATTACGGAAATTGTGCAGGAGGCCGCCTGTTATCTCTGCCATCCGAATTTGTGGGTACGTCATGAGATTTGCGGCATGATAGCCACCACGGCACGCAATCTAAGCGCCATTGATGTCCAGTGCAAAGTTATGCCCGCAATTGGCGCATTTCTAAAAGTCCCACTCATCCAGGTGGAAAAGGCACACATTTTGCTGGACTGTGTCCAACCCGCCATACCCAGGCAAATCTTTGACAGTGTTCTACGTTATCAGGATATGCCACAATTTCTGGGGGCTTTGGAGGATCGGGCACGAGTGCGTGGCAAGACACGAGCTGGCGCTGTGCCTCAGTATGAGGATATGGGACAAACGTTGCGCAATGTAAGTTAAACTGAAAGAAACCTTTCATTTGTATTTTTGCTACTTACAAAGCGATTTCTGTAGCTTTTTCGACGTCTGGCTTCAGAGGGATTAACAGAGCTGATAGAGCTACAGCTTTTGGCCATGAAACCCTATTTGATATCACTCAAGCACAAAGCTTCGCAGGATCTGGATGATTCCTCCTTGGCAAATGGACGTATTGTGGTCAGCCGCAGGCAGGTGGCCTGTCATGAATATCCTTTGGCGGACAAGGCCATTAAGCTGGCACCAGAGATACGTAGGTTTTATTTTTATTTCACTTTTGAATCACTTTAAACTGTTTCGAAACGGGGAGGAAAGCATAGCTTGAATAATTACTGAGATATGACAGCTAACAAATTTTGAACCGTTTAACATTGCGTCGGAATCGTTCTCAAGACGACATAATACAAACCTACATCACATCAAGTACGCAGCTCAAATTATTTCTAAAACATTGAACTGGTTCAAATTAGAACAGAGAAAAAAGTAAATCCATGTTACCAACCTTCACATTTTCCTTTCCACTTCGCAAATTTTGCTGATGGTTTCCGCATGTGAATGCTGCCAATGAAAGAGGTTCTCCAATTGTATGACACAGTTGCAGTCATTTGCCAGTTCCTTTCAGGAAGAGAAAAAGCCCGTTTCTTCTAAATGCATCTGTTTCGCTTTGATCTTCGGCATCCTTGTATCGGGCATTTTCCTAACTTTGGACATGTAGTCAAAATGTCTTTGCAGCTTATAAGTATAAGGTATGCGGATTGAAAAACAAACATTTTTCAAATTATAAAATTAATATAATAATATATAATATAATATATTTCAATAATAATTGAAAAAGTATCGGTACTATTCCAGCATGAAATACACCAAATATGAGCTGCCTAGATAACGCACAGCAGCGATAATTTCAATGAATGCAACAGAGAGTTAAAATTTATTTTGGCCATAAAGGGCGATCCATTAAGATGTTTTTCTTTTTAATTAAAAATAAATTACTGAAATCAGAATTGGATTGATGAAGTACTATAATGGGCTGAAAGAACAAGCTCTGACATTTTGTTTTTATACCCGTTACTCGTAGAGTATTAGATAAGTCGACCTAATTTATATCTACATACAAAATACAATGCTTATACGCATTTACGAAGAGCCAAAACCATTTTTGTTACAATTTATTTTTGAACATTTCGACACATCATTATCAATATCGTTTCACCGCCTACTACCGCATTTAAATATCGTATTATCGCCTACTACCGCATTTCAATATCGTAGACACCGCATTACTACCGCATTTTAATATTTGTTATCAAAGGCAAAATTTTTACTTTTACTACAGTTAAAGAAGCATGCTAACAATGTGTGTACGTAGCTCAGAGGGTATGTATATAAATCAAAACACAATTAAACACGTTTTTTTTAAGGTTCAACGCGCAGCGAATTTTTTTTTTTAAATTTTATTATAAGTGGGAAAAATAGAAAGCCTTAAGAACTATACAAAACAAAATATGTCATGACTTTAAGGCCACTTGTGTCGAATAGGTAAAGCACTGCTTTAAAAGCAGCTTTCGTCGTCATAAAACGTTTTTAAAAGCAAAAAAATCGCAAAAAGCATAACGGCAAGATTTCATATAAGTTAAGACTAGATACATTTTGCACATGTTGTTTATTCAATATATTCCTTATTAGAGATATAAAAATGTCAGAAGATCAGAAAGAAATTTTCAAGAAAATGCAAGTTTGCAGTCCCCGTCATTATGTTTTGTTATACCGTCCATTCTCAAAATCAGAAGTCTTTGTAAACCTAATAGCTTGGAGATACCAACAATTTCAACTCTTAAGGCAAACGTTATTAAGAAGATTGACACAATTTGGGTTCAAAATTTAAGCTTGTGGCATAGAACTGGGTTTTTTTTATATCCACCAGCGGCAAATATCCAAAAAGAACACAATATACCATCAGATAGCGTGTTTTTTCTCAGATCTGCTCCAAGGAACATCGATGACAACATCAGAAACTGTTAGAGAAGAAATTAATAGGTATGCGCTAGACATCGTTAAAATGACTGAGGACTTCGACGTGGTGGCTTGGTGGAGACAAAATGAGCAAAATTACCCTAAGCTGTCAAAATTTGCTTTTCAAGTGCACGAAATACCAGCAAGCAGTGCAGCAGCGGAGCGTGAGTTTTCTTTGGCTGGAAACATTATTACGGAGAAGAGGAATAGACTTGGCCCGAAGACGGTGTATAACATATATAGCATATATATGCACCTATGAAAAAAAATGTTTTCCCACTTAACAAAACAACCATATGAAGAATACCAAATAAATAAAAAAAGAGTATGAGCTCGCTAGTAAAAAATTTTTAAAAGTAATTTTTATATTAAACTCATATACCCCGTTTATATGCGAAGAAATACGTTGTAACTTATCGCGTATTTTTGCACTAAAACACTTATTCTGGCTAAAGGTCAGTGAACAATTTCTCCTCGATTACTTCAATAGGAGTTAGTTGCTTAGAAAAAAATGACGCACGTACAAAGCTCAATCGACTATGGCTAACTCATACAATCACAAAAAAAAGAAAAATTAAAAAAAAAAAAAACTTTTTTCGGGTTTTGAACCCTAACATATTTTATTAATTTGGTTTTTGCTCCGTACATATATCAACTGAGCTACATACACTCATCATCATTATGCTTCGGGAAAGTAAATATATAAACATTGCGGTGGTAATGCGGTGCCTACGATATTCAAATGCGGTAGTAGGCGGTAGTACGATGTTGAAATGCGATCATTGCGGTAATGCGGTGTATGCGGTGTTGCGGTGTTTGCGGTGTAAGTATAATACTTACTCATGCCGCAATTTTTATAAGTATACTTTAAGTCAAAAAAACAGCACCGCATGCAGTTCTCTGATAGCCATGTCCGTCTGTCTGTATGAACACCTAGATCTCAGAGATGGTAAGAGATAGAGGTTTGACATGTATGGGACAAATGCTTCTTTTATCTGTACGCAGATCAAGTTTATTTCAAATTTTGGCCACGCCCCCTCCCGCCCCCTCAATTTAAGAAAAACGTTATATCTCCTACAGTTTTGAAGATAGTCGATTCGTAAGATAGTTAGTAATTAGTAAAATGAATCGATTTGCCGAAGAAATGATCAAGATCGGATGGACGGTTCTCAAGTTATGAGCAAAAAAGTGATACAAGCCCCCCGTTACCCCCCTCCCACCATAAAAAATGTTGCATACTTTTCGGATGTTTACCCTAAGGAACGCAGGAACACTGTTAAACATGTTTTTTCATGAGTAACGGGTATATCGAAGTCGGTTAGAGCCGACTTTAACTTACGCTCTCGTTAAAGTTAATTTCATTCAAATGATGACCGCAGCTACCCCGTAAATGGTAAATTTGGATTTTGACGATTTTTAAAATTTTAAATCACTCTTTTTATACCCGTTACTCGTAGAGTCAAAAGGGTATACTAAAGTCGTGCAAATGTATGTAACAGGCAGAAGGAATAGGAATCATTTCCGACCATATAAAGTATATATATTCTTGATCAGCATCAACAGCCGAGTCGATATAGACATGTCCGTCTGTCCGTCCGTCTGTCCGTCCGTATGAACAAACAGATCTCGGAGATGGTAAAATATAGAGGTTTGACATGTATGGAACAAATGTTTCTTATAGCTACAGGCAGATCAAGTTTATTTAAAATTTTTGCCACGCCCCCACCCGCCCCCGCAATTCGGAAAAAACGTTATATCTCCTGCAGTTTTAAAGATAGACGTTTCGTACCTAGAGATAGTTATTAATTAGCAAAACGAATAAATTGCCTGAAGAAATGATAAGGATCGGATGAGCGGTTCTCAAGTTATGAGTAAAATGTTAAAAATAGCCGAGTTAAAAAAGTGTTGCATACTTTTCAGATGTGCACCCTAAGGAACGCAGGAACACTGTTAAACATGTTTTTTTCATGAATAACAGGTATATCGAAGTCGGTTAGAGCCGACTTTAACTTGCGCTCTCGTTCATAATTGCTACGGGCATCTCACGAATTACGCGAAAAATGTTAGCTTCCAAATCTTGAGCCGTAGCAGGCTTATCGTAAAACTTAAATTAATTTCGAAATATATCTGGAATGTAATATTCTCAGAAATCAAATGTATTTTTCCAATTTTGAACTTTGTTCGTATTTCATTCTGCAAACCTTACAGCGGGGCAGCCCCGATTCTGTGTGATTCTGTGTGAGTGGAAGTCTGAAGACTTTCTTAACATTGGACCAGATCAGTTTTTTTAAAGCAGTGATTAAAACCGAAACGAATAACGGTTTGGGTTACGGTTACTGTTTTGGCCGATCGCCGGAGTTTGAGAATTTGCTTTTTCATGGCTAGTTAATTCACAGCTGGCGCCAACAGCTGGTGAAGGTGACCGTATGTGTAAAAGCTATTTTCTAAAGAAAGAAAAACTTTTATTATTAGATGTTCAGAGGCGGGATCGAACCCACGACTTATAAACATCCCGCAAAACTTTCAAGCAGATCCGAAACTCAGTTTTACAGAAATTAACAAAAACAATTATTTTTCCCCGACTCTTTTATATGAAAGTTTTTTTCATCGACCCTCGTATATTTAGAAATTCTTACCCATTTTGACACAAATTTCTAGAGAACTGCTTACCCGACTTTGATAAATTTTTTTCGGTGCACACTGGGCCAGCAGCCCGAGATTTTGGCCAAAAGTCCCAATTTTTGTTTTTGGAAATTGGACAAAACGAAGGTCGGCAATGATTTTAAATAGATATAGCTATTTTATGGCAAAATTTGGAACCTTTTCTCGAAATGGTTTTTGCGAGGCAGCCGTTCAAAGTGGATTTTTCTTAAAATCGATGCAAAAAATAATTAATATTGGAAAAATGGAATGCAACAGCTGAAGCAGTTGGATTTTTTATTTTCGACTACGGGCCAGATATCAATTAAAAAATATACAGAAGCTTTCATTCGTAAGCGTTTACATAAAAACTGGAAAAAATCCTAAATATATTGGGGTTTTTTTACTTTTGGCTACTTTTAGTTGAGAGTACCCCTTAGTACCCTTCGCGATTCCCTTGCAACATGGCAAAATATTTTCTTTGAATATTGCACTATAGCTGAAGTTATGCGCTTTTGCGCGGTTTTGCTTTGAATTTTTATAAAATTGCATTTAAAATTATATTCCTATTTGAAATCAATCTTGTTCTGTTATACAGCCACCCTAGATGTATGCTTTTTTTTTCAACTTCGGAATATAACACATGCATTCTGTTATAAAATGCTTTGAATCGAAGCCAGTTTGAATGTGTCAAAATGTGTAGCATACTCTTAGACGCACTGAAGGTAAAGTGTAATATATTAAAAAAATTAGATTTTTAATTAATTAAATTTTTATTTATATTTAGTTGTTTTAAGTATTGAATTTACAGAGGAGGTAAAATAGATGAAAAAATCGGTAACAGTAGTCACATTGACTGAAAATCCTCGACAGGGTGGGCAGTCAAAGTTAAAAATTTCTACATAAGTTGAAAATTTTTTCAGTTATGTGGTACTTATATATACTTCTATTCAAGAATTGGGTCAAATCCAATTACAATTTTTTTTTCTATAATTATTTAACGAAAAAGTTGAAATATTTTCCGACTTTGATTTGGATTATGAATATCATATAAAATTTTTTTGTTGCTTTTTAAATTATGTGACTTAAGTTCAATCTTTTAAGATCATTTTGCCGAAAATCGCAGCTTTCTAGCTAGCCTGGTGTAGAAATGCCAGAGTTTTGGCCAAAAAATGAGATTTCTGGCCCACAGTGAGGTGAAAGCTAAAGCCCAAATGCACCAAATCAAAAATAGATTTAAAGAGTACCTGTTAACCGATTTTCAAATTCTTTTTTTTTAAATTGCTCCTAAAACCCACTATTCTAGTGTGAACTAGGATATTTTTGATTGGTCAACAAATAACGGGGCTAGGACGAATACATTGGGAAAAATGTCGATTTAACACTTGTGTGGGCGGTTCTGCTAGCACAATTGATAGTTCAAAAAGATCTAGAAATATTCTTGGTTTTTTTTCCACCACTCCACTATGACTACCTATTTTTGTTTTAGAAACAATTAAATGAAGAAGTAAAATTGTTAATTAGAAATGTTAAATTTTCGTTTTTATACTGTATGCGTATACTGCACTGAAAATTTCCGTCAAACTTAAATTGGGGCTTATTCCCCAGATAATAAGTGCGAGTGAGTGTGTGATCTTTCTCACAATCAAACTTATTCAAGTTTGTTTAACTAAGCGCACCATGTGCAATTTACAGGGCGAAGAGGGCCAATTTATGAATGCCTTGCTTCACCTTATTTATTCAACCATGAGCTCGCATACTACAAAGTGAGACAGAGTGCTACGCAAAAGCCACAGCTGGCAATGACCTTCGCACTTGTGATAGGGAAGTCAAAAACGTCCGTTTCTTTGCTAAAAAAAATCAGCTACAGTTTACCTGTATAAACATTTTCGCCTCCAGTCATGGAGCTGGCTGTGGAGGAAAACCCGAAATTAATCCATATATTTGTTTCGGTTACGGTACTGATAACCGATTATGTAAATAAAGTTTAAACGGTTACGGTTATAGAAAAGAATTTGTTTTTGATTACGGTTTCGGTTTCAAATTTTAAAGTGTTTTTAGCGGTTACGGGTTACGGTTTCAGTTACCGTTTTAATCTCTGTTTTAAAGTAATCTATTCAATTTAAATCTTATTAATCTAAACCAGCTACGACAGTTGAAAACGAGATATTAAGCACCCGTTAAACTCTCGTTTTAAAGTCTTTTTACGAACGTTAAGCGAATCGTTATTAAAAGATCGTTTTTGAATTACAAAACACACGTTTACAAATGTGATATAGAACGTTTCTTGGATATTTTATTTGCCTTCTTGTTTTCTTAGTTGATTCGATGGCTTTCTTTTTTGGTGTGACCAGGTATTATCATACAAATTCAACGAATTAATCAAGTTTCAATTTTAATTGTAGGTTCCAACGACAATGCTCTGGTCTCCCCCGCCTCTGATGTGGCTGCCATTACTCCTTTGGGCGGACCTGGCACCGGCTTGACAGGTAGTCCCGCCTCAGGTGCTTTAATGCTGGGTGTACCTCCCAGTGCCATGAGTGCAGCCACCTCTTTGGGCGAGTACACCATGCCGGAGCGTAACCACTGGCTGGAACGCTCCTCGGAATGTCGTCGAGATTTGGAATCACTTAAGCTTAAAATCAAGAGTCGCTACAATGTCTTGGCCATTTCGCAGCGTTGCAGTCAAGACAGACTGGTCACTCCCTATCCACCCAATTGGCGTTTGAATGGCACCCTGGTGGCTCATTTGCACGAACACTCCGAGTCGGTGATAAAGTTGGCCTCACTGCGTCCGCATGGTTCGCTCTTTGCCAGCGGCAGTATTGATGGTACCGTGCGTTTATGGGACTGCAGCAAGCTAAATGGCAATCAGGGGATTAACAAGTCGCGTCAGGTGTACTCGGCCAATACGCCCATTTATGCACTGGCCGCCTGCGATAGCGGTCAATCCCTAGCGGTGGGTGGCAAGGATGGCAGTTTGCTGATGATGCGCATCGACAGGAATTCCACCAAAATGACCTTGCAACAGGCTTTGGAGCAGAAGTGGGTGAATGGTTTATTTTACTAACTCAAGTGTTTTTTAATGGTTTCCTATTCCCTTAGCGAGCACAACGATGGTCCCGTGGTGGATATGCACGCCTATGATCAGGCCACACAAAACGTTATTGTCTATGCCACGCTCTATGGCGGCATTGTGGCCTGGGACACACGCATGCAGCACAGCGCCTGGCGGTTGCAAAACGAGCTCCGTCATGGCGTCATTACCACCATTTGCGCGGATCCCACTGGTTCCTGGCTGGCCACAGGCACCAGCGGTGGCAAGCACATTTGCTGGGACTTGCGTTTCCGCTTACCCATAGCCGAGATCAAGCATCCGGCCGACTCTTGGATACGCAAAGTGGCTTGCCATCCCACCGAGCCTTCGTATTTAATATCCGCTTCACAGTCGAACAATGAGGTTTCCATTTGGAACATTGAGACGGGTCAACGGCAGACAGTGCTCTGGGCCAGTCCCGCACCCGTGCTGACCAACACCAGCCTCAATGATCCGGCCACCACTTGTGGCATACTCAGCGGTGTGACGGATGGTTCACCTTTCATATTGACAGGCAGTTCGGATCAACGCATTAGACACTGGGATATAGGCTCACCAAAGAACTCGTCGCTGAAAGTGCCAGCGGCCAATGATAATCTGGCAGATGTGAGCTTTAACTATAGGTAAGATCAAATGAAGGCCACCATTTTGGATGATACAAACTTTTGACCTCTCTTTTTACAGTTCTCGTCTCATTGATGGCAGCCAGGTGATAGAGGAGCAAATCATTTCACTAAGCAACACGGGCGACTCACAACAATTGCGCACTTCCACCGACGAGAATCCCCGCTCCGGTCCCGATATGCCAACGGCCAGCCATCATGATGCCATCACCGATTTACTGATGTGCAAGGACAAGGGGCAAATTTATGTAGCCTCAGCCTCACGTGACGGTGTCATCAAGCTATGGAAGTGAAGTGGTGTCCCTGCTTAGCCTTAAGTATTTTATTATTCCAAACTGTGATTAGTCCAATTAAAATGCAATGTTTAATCAACATTTTAAGTTGAAAGCGTAGCTCCTGTTTCCCCAACTTCTTGGAGAACGACTATCGGTAGGGAACCGGAAAGTATCAGGGCAAGCTGCGCAGACCTTGAATTTGAAAAATTTACTTGACCGTACAAACGAACAGGCCTAACAAAATTCGCGATTTTTTACCTTCGTCCTCCGTAAAAGACGGAGGGAGATAAAAGTTGAAAGAGTATGTCATAGTCGGACTTGAACGATTTTCTCACTTGTTTTTATAATTCACTGTTGGTAATGCTATAAAAAATAATGAAACCTGTATTATCTGGAACGCGATCTGGAATCAACCCCTAAATTCTACACCCGCTGTCTTTAATCACTTTTATTCCTTGATATTTTTGAGAAACGCAAAAAAAAGCAGTAAATAGTAAAGGAAATTAAATTTGAGGACTTAAAACAAATTGCTTTAACTTATTTTAGGGCCACACCCTGTACATTTTCTGTCCACGGTCAAAACTCAAGAACTACAAGCTCATTAGAGTCATTTAACGCGTTTTTGTGAAGGAAGTTGCAAAAGCATGACATATTTAATAAGTTCTTGGAAGTAACTCGGGGATTTTGCTGCTTCTGTTACATTTACGAATGCAACCGAAGGAATTTTGAGTGCCCTTACGCAGAGACGCAAAAATCACCGAAATATAGAAAACAAAATTCTGGAATTAAGCAAAAGTTTAGACGGAGGTATACTCTTCCGATAATATTTCTTTCAACTCATACCTGTCCATTCATAACCGATCACGAAATCGGTTTAGGGATTTGGACTAGGGTTCTCTTCAGAATGATGATGATAATGAAGTTACTGATTTGAGATTAAATCAAACGGTTCAAGTCCTTCTTGCATAATATATATATTGCTATGATAATAAAGTATAATGAGAGGATGGAGAATTAAATAACCGCGGGTGTTGTGGGCGTTATTATACTCCCAATAGAAACGTCCGTTGTATTTACTTCACTTTCAAAAGTGAACTAACGCCCGTGGGCGTTATTTCAAGCACCCGATTAATCATTGACTTGGCAGTGACTCAACAATGACTCAAGAGTGACTAAACAGTAATTTATCAGTGACTTAATATTGTCTAAACAGAGATTTGAGGTTAACTAAACATTGACTAAAAAGCCGGGAATCAAACCGAATCGAACTTCGGTTCCGGTTCTGGTACGTTCGGTACTGCCGTTTCGGTAAAAGGTTATGTTTTGGTTCTATTTTATTTTGGTACTCGGTTCCGGTTCCGGTACCTAGATTTGTATTTCGGTATTCCCGGTAAAATTTACAGAAAAATTTATGTTAATACAAACAAAGTGGGTAAGCAAGCTATACACATGGATGTGTACATAATATATTCATACAAAGAAGAAAGAAAAAAAAGAAAGAAAATAAATTATGCCTTAGTTAATATACCTTATATTAATGATTACTTCTTAGAAGCATAATAGCGGTCAATGTATTTTCGTCCATCGGTTTTTTTAGCGGAGACATGATCAATTTCACACCAGACAATAATTATTCTACGGAACAGCAAGAAGAACTTTTGTAAGTTCATGCAATTCTAGAAAATTTGTCGAATTTTCTGAACACCATCATGTACTTATCAGTTTTGTTTTGTTCAACGCTTAGGAAATCCTTGATTATCGTCATTAAACTGCTTTTTGAAAATACTAAACTATTTGTATTTTTCTTTTTCTTTCTTATATGTATGTATAAGTCGACTTCAGCTCTATTTTCAGACAAAGTAATTGCTTTCCTCCTTTAATTGCAATTGAACAGAAGCGGATAAAATTCTTGAATAATATCTGTCTAAGATAATGCCACATAGGAATGATGTATTTTAAAGACAATGGTCTCGTGTTTTTCTATTTCCCTGAACAAAAATTCTGCCAAGCCAGAATCTTTTTTATTTAAAGCTTACAATTGAGCCGAATTGCGTAAAAATCTTCCGGAACTAACTGCTCGCTTTGTAGTCTAGATCAGAACCGAAACTGTACCTGTACAATGTTTAGGTTCATTTCAGTCTTTTCGGTTCTAAAAATATCGGTTCTTGGATACCGGTATACAAAATATTTAAAATACCGGTTCCGGTACCAGTTCCGGTTCTTAGTTTCAATCAGTTCTTTTCGGTATACGGTATCGGTTCCAGTTGCAGTTTGATTCCCTGCTAAAAAGTGATAAAACTGTTATTTATCAGTGACTTAAAAGGGACCAAACAGTGAATAAATGTGACTAAACAGTGACTAAATAGCGACTAAACAGTGACTAAACAGTGAATGAACAGTGAGTTAACACTCAGCTTTAAAGAAAGTAAGAAGGTCTATGAGCCTTCCCACCGCTGGATTAATCCAAACCCCTAACTTTCAAAACCCCCTCCTGGCTAAGCCACTGACTCCATCAGATCCTGATATTATATTACAAGTAGACAATTTTGAGAAATTCGTTTTCAAGTATTAATATTAGATAAAATGCTTGAAATGGATGGATTTTTCTTAGTGGATCTTATAAAGCAAATGAAGTTGAATTACTGATCTGTTTTACGGATTTTCATAAAATTAATTGTATTTAGATAATACAATTGGGGTATTCACTTTGTTGAGCACTTGAGCAGTTTTGCCTGACTAGTATTGTGAGCAGCCCTCTGTGCACGAAATTTGTGTACAACTACGTTTGAGATATGATTCGGCAGTAATCCATGGTTCATTCAAAGTTGGCGCTTTTTCCATACAATTTATATAAATGTTTGATCACACATTTGATTTTAGCTTGTACATATAACACTTATAGCACTAAGGTACAAGTGCCCGACTTTTCGTAGTCAGGGTCTGGGTCGAGCAAGCTGTGCACAATTTGTTTAGAGTAAATTGTTGTTGGAAATGTTTACACTTTTCCCCAAGTGCTCAAGTGCTCAACAAAGTGAACACCCTAAATGATTTCAGGTTTCCTGAAAACCTCAGCATTCTTCAACAAATTTACTTATTTTACAACAAAACACAGCATTATTCCAATTTTGGAAGAATTTTCCATAGATGAAGTTAATATATTGGAAATATAGAGGGTCAATAATTTCAAATCTATTTAGTAAAATGGGATAACAACGAAGAAACTATAATAGTTTTTGATGACTCTGGAGATAATAAAAGATTTTTTGAGTTAGGCCGCCCGACCATAGAAAGCAGAGCGGAGCACAGCCTATCCGCTTCAAAACTTTTCTCTCCTTTTTACCAACCCAAAATTTGTTTTTTTTTTTTCTCCAAAATAAAACTTCATTTTATTTTAAATTTTCCCCCGCGTCCGATAAACTACTCTACTTTCAACAAGCTAAAAACAAACATTACATTAACTTACAACATACAAGCAGGTCACTAGTGTCGCTTTTGTAAATTTGTAAATTGTCAACTGTATTCAAAAATTCTTATTTTGTAAATGTGTGATTGTTTTTTAATTCTATCCTCCCTGCACGGTTTTTTGTAAATTCTTTTCTATTATCTAGGTGACTATATATGTTTAAGGGTGCCATTTATTATGAAGCGTTAATATAAATTAAATTAATGAAAGAAAATTTAATTATTTTCCAATGAGAAGTGCAGCCACACTAGCAAAGGCAATGCTGAAGCCTTCAAACATTTAATATAATTTCAAATAGAATTTTCTATTTTCTAACCTAAAGAATTCCTTTTTTTAATATCAAATGTTCCGTACTAATGTTACATTTTCCCACCCCCTTTTTATCGCCACCAAAACCATTCATGATTTTAATACAGCCTGAACATTTTAGTCTAGTAAACAAGCTTTTAGAAAAAAGTGAAAAGATCTTTTAAATATTAATACTAACACAAATCAAAGACTACCTCAAAAAGTAAGTCTTAGAATTTCTCAAGTTAATATTCCCAAAGACATTTTGTTACAATTTGATTACCACGCTGAAAAAATAAACGAAATGTTTTTATTTTACTTGTAAGCCGATATGATCATTGTAATATCAACAACAAAAAAAATTATATTTTACATCCGACTGAGTTGAATCTCGGTTTGTAAGTAATAATACGAAATGTAATTTTCCCATTTCGTAAAATCTATCCCCCTGGCGTAAAAATGCTCGAAAAACTCAGCATTTTTCATCCGAATATAGATTTTCGAACCCATGTAATACTGATTTACAAATTAGTTTTCGAACCCATGAAATGCTTTTAAAATAATGAATTAATAGCGGAAGAGTAGAAATAAACAAGCATTTTTGTTTACACCGGATAAGCCATTTTCTGCTCAGCGTTGCTAAGCATTTGGTGTGCGCCCTTCCTATGAGCTCAGCGTATTTGATTTCTGAAGCGGATAGGCTGTGCTCTGCTCCGCTTTCTATGTGGGTGCCTTAGCCTCGCTTGCGCCATGATCCAATGCTGAGTTTTAGCATGTCTTTAGTCAAGTTAACATTGAACTCACGCGGGTTCCTATTTCGATAGCTATCGATACAAATAGCATTTTTCCAAAGGTGAAAATCACAAATTCAAAGTCAACTGCCAGGCAAAAAAATCCAAAAAATACTTACCAGCAGCATGTCTAGCGGGGTAGTGAATCCTGGGCTCTCAAGCTGGCCTTCTATCAGATATAGTTCTCAAAAAGGACGAGAATCTCATATGTACTTTTTTGAAATTTCTTTTTGCATGCAGCTATGGTCACAGTCAACTAATGTACAGCAGTTCCTGAACATCTTTGGACTAAGTGCATTCGTTGTGAGATCAACTGAATTTAATTCCAAAACAAGTGGATTAAATTCCCAGCTCAATTCAAAGCTGGCGCTTAAGTACCATTTGTGAATGGTCAGCACTGCGGCACAGCATATTTAGCTAAATGGTCATACCGTTTTACCGATAACATTCGATTAATGGCGGTCACACAGACGCCATCCACCCTTGGCGCGTTGTTAATTCCCTTTGCTATTCTTCACTTTGTATCTTCCCAAGTGCCGTTATGAACAGAGCGGCCCAAGCGACATAACTCCAGGTGAAAAGAGAAGGGAAAAAATTAAAGGAGTTTGTGTTTTAACTACAACGCTTTGATTTATACAAAAAATAAATAAACAAACATAAACTACAAAGCGAAAAGTAAATCGGCCGCACCAAGAAGATACCACAACAACAACGCAAGCGTGCCGCTGCAGGAGGACTTTAAGCAACAACAACAACTACAGCAACACATTTCAAAATGGCGCCCACAAAGGCAACCACAAAAGGAGCTAACGCAGCCGCCACCGGCAACATTAATTTGAATCCCCTTCTAGCCATGGCCGCCACACGCAAAGGTCCGAGTCGAAGGAATGCCGCCGTTCCCGACTCCAATGTGGAGAACATGCAGACGCGCGGCAAGCGCAAGGCCGACAATAGCCCCATCAAAAACGAGAAAATCAAACGCTCGGCCTTGGGCAACCTGACAAATAATGTCAAAATCATGACGTTGCATCCCGCTGCCGGCGACGATGAGCAGGCCAAAATGAAGAAACCCACCGCCCAGCAGCTCCAGGCCTTGCTCGATGCTAAGAACAATGACAATCTCAATGTGAATGTGTTTGCGGGCAATAAAATCATGACGCGTGCCTCCACCAAGACTGATGATTCGATAGAGAAGTGTCACAAGGTGTTGGATAAGATCGAGGAGGCAATGGCCTCGCGCCCAAAAATGCGCAGCAAGGCTCCACTGCCGCCGCCTGCCCCGGCGGTGCCCATGAAGACTGAAGTGCAGCTGCTGCCACCGCCAGCGGTGGCTGCCAACTCCAAGCCAGTGCGTCGCATTTCCAACGATTTCAACAAGACTGAGGAAAGTTTATACATGTCCGCTTTGGAGGATATCTCGGTGTCCGAGTCGGTACGTCTGTCGGGTAACTTTGAGGCGGCACGCCGACGCTCCAACAAGTTGCAACAACAACAAAAGACTGAACTGCCTGCTACGGCTGCTTCCCCGGTGAGCTCTCCCGAGCGTTCCGTACCCGAAGATGTGGAGGATTTCGATCGCAAGAACTGGGATGATCCATTCCAGGTCTCGCACTATGCCATGGATATTTTCGATTATCTCAAAACACGCGAACCAGAGTTCCCCATTGCCGATTATATGCCCAAGCAAGTGCATCTGACCCCCTGGATGCGTACACTGCTGGTGGATTGGATGGTTGAGGTGCAGGAGACGTTTGAGCTCAACCATGAGACCCTCTATTTGGCTGTGAAAATCGTGGATCTCTATTTGTGCCGCGAGGTCATACAGAAGGAGAAGCTGCAGCTGCTGGGCGCCGCTGCCTTCTTCATATCCTGCAAATACGACGAGCGGCAGCCGCCTTTGATTGATGACTTCTTGTACATTTGCGATGGCGCCTACAATCACGATGAGTTGGTCAAAATGGAGATGGAAACGTTGCGTGTGATTAACTACGATCTGGGTATACCGCTGTCCTATCGCTTCCTGCGTCGTTATGCCCGCTGCGCCAAGGTGCAAATGCCCACACTGACTCTGGCTCGTTACATTCTGGAGCTGTCGCTGATGGATTATGCCACCATACGGTTCAGTGACTCACAAATGGCCTCCGCTGCTCTGTTTATGGCCCTGCGCATGCATGCCGGTGCCTCTCAATTGGATCAGCAAACCTGGACCAGCACTCTCATCTATTTCACCGGCTATCAACTGGCCGAGTTTGCTGAACTGATCCCGGTACTCAATGCGGGACTGCATCGCAAGCCCAGGGCCACCATCAAGACGATACGTAACAAATACTCGCACCGGATATTCCATGAGGTGGCCAAGATCCCATTGCTGACAAACCAGCAGCTATTTCACAGCAATCTGGATCTGAACGAGAGCGAAAGTCAGTCGGCCTCGTAGGGCTTAGAGGAAATTTTAATTAGCCAAAAATGTTACGCTTGAACCTAAGATCTAAGTCGAGATTTAGTCGGGGAAAGAAACAAAAACAAGTCTCCAACACCAACAAAAAACAACACGGACTAACTATTATATTTTTATTATTATTTTTTATTGCGTTCCAAATTTAATGACTTTTGCATTATAGACATGTTTTTGCATAAATCTTTGTGTTACATGCTAAATTTTTCGATTTATGTTTTCCCCCTCCCACCAAAACAAACCCACAAAAACTGTCCACCCAATTTTATAAATATTTAATTTTGTATGCTTATGTATAAGACATTTAACAGCATTTAATAAATTTAACATTTAACTTAAACCCACGTATCATAACATGGAACATTACTAACCCCCGACACCACTAACAACTCACAAGGGCACGTGTGTCCTGTACCAATGCACCAGCACCTGGATGATAGCTTCAGCTGAAGCCCTGAACATTTCAACCCTCATATTATGTGTATGTATGTGTTTTTGTCTCGTTTGTGTAGTTGTTGTTAATGCTATGCCGTTTTTTGTTGCATTTGTCGAAATAAACTAGTTATGTATGTGAATTTGTACTCGTACTCCAATGTTATGTATATGTATTAGCGTATAAACCCAACCGATTATGCCAATAAAACACACATTTCAAAACTGTCCGTTCGAAAAATAAGTTGGACATCTTTGTGGGTGGTATACAACACCTGAGATAATCAACCAGAACCCTCAATTAAAATCACAAAACTATTGTAAAAGTAGCATTAAGTGATTGCCCGATTTTCCACCAACCTTTCTCTGTTCACAGAAATCCAAATATCAAACAAAGAAGAGAGGAAATTGTATAAATCCGATCAGTAATTTTCACACCCTTGCAAAGGGTATAATAAAATTGTTCAGATGTTAAAATCGCACATGAAGAAGCATCTTCGACCACATAAAGAATATATATTCTTGGTCAGGACGACTAGCTGAGTTGATATAACCATGTCCGTTCGACTGTTTCTGTGCCATCTCCTCCTTCATTTTAAAAGCTATCTTAACCAAACTTTGCACCAAGTCTTTTGGTACAAATACGCTGCACTTTTGTCGGAACCGGTCGTATCGGATGACTATAGCTAATAGCTGCCATAGAAACGATCGGTCAAAATGCAATCGTCGCAAATCCTGTTATTTTAAAGTTTTCCATGCTTTCAGACAGGGAATCATACCGGATCCGTATACCGAAAAGAGCCGATTAAAACTCAGAACCGAAACCGATATTGTTAGAGCCAAAAAGACCGAAAGATACCTAAACATTGTACCGGAACAGTTTCGGTTCTAAGGTACTTTTTTATTAATTTCCGTAGCTCCCACCAAGACATTATGTCATCTCTTTATTCAGAGCTGCAAACTGCGGCAACGGTGTAGAGCGGGAGAGAGTGACAACAGATATTGTTTCTGACGTCTGTGGAGGTATGTTTCTGTGTCCCAGACTCAAGCAAAAACAGCGACGAAAGTAAGTATATATTTTTCGAGCTATCGACTTGAACTTTGGACTAAATGTTTAAATATTCCCCAAAAAATTTTTTGGACGAAAAGTTATAGTGGGCGTGGCACCTTAAAGAGCGTAAAGTACGTAAAAACCAGAAAATTTTCACTTTTTTAACATACAATCCGCAATAAAATAAAGATAAATTTTTTTCAAAAAAGTATCATGTTAGTATTTTTATACCCGTTAAAAAGGGTATACTAAAGTCGTGCAAATTTATTTAACAGGCAGAAGGAATCATTTCCGACCATATAAAGTATATATATTCTTGATCAGCATCAACAGCCGAGTCGATATAGACATGTCCGTCTGTCCGTCCGTCCCTCTGTCCGTCTGTCCGTCCGTCTGTATGAACACCTAGATCTCAGAGATGGTAAGAGATAGAGGTTTGACATGTATGGGACAAATGCTTCTTTTATCTGCACGCAGATCAAGTTTATTTCAAATTTTGGCCACGCCCCCTCCCGCCCCCGGAATTTGGAAAAAACGTTATATCTCCTACAGTTTTGAAGATAGACGGTTCGTACCTTCTACAGATTTTGTATTATTAATTTATTACTTTTGTTAAATGTTCATGCTTTTGCTTGTATCTTTAAAAGTATTGGCCGTACAAATATATAAAAATAATTGGGTTTCAAAGGTAATTCATTTATTGAAAGAAAAAAGCATTTTCATATTTTTCACAATTTTTTTAAATTAAAAATAAAAACAACTCTAAGTTAATAAAAAAGGCGACATTATTTTTGGCAAATTTAATCAGAATCTACCTCCGGCAGAAAATAGTTTTAAGCTCAGCGGTGAGGGAGCACATCCAAAGATTGCCTTTGCCTGCCGAGCACTATCCCCCAGAACCACCCCGATCGACTGCTGTTGGACAACTAGTCCAATCGATGCAAAACCGCGCCTGATGGTTAAAGCTAAGTTACTTGAGCAAACCTCGAAAACTCTTTTTATTAATTCACTCTTCTTATGGAAAGTCTTGTAAGCAACTAACCTTTTCGAATGGTTCTGATCGTTGTTTTGGTTGTTTGAATGCGATGATGTTCTTAGTTTTTTCCACAAAAAAAAAATATTGTTAAAATGTACTTACTTTTCGGCACTTATTGCAAAAATAATAAAAGACCTGAGTCCCTTTAGCGTACAAGCTTCCACAGTTATGGGAAAGCCCGACACGAGGAAAACGCGTCGAGTCCTAACCCTTTAGTACCGATCTTCGAACATTTGTTTGTTTTTTTGGCTTTTTTCGTTACATTGACATTTCAAATTGGCTCTAAAGCTCATTGACCTTAGTATTTTTCATAGTCCCCCTAGATTGGAAATCTACACTGCGACTTCTCCTCTCCAGGTTGTTGAAGAAAACTAAAACGGGGTACCCCCGAAAATAATTTTGTAATTTTTTTGACAAAATGTGCTATTGAAAACTAAAATTCGATTTTGGGCCCTACTTATTCAGTTTAGTGTAAAAAAATAATAGTATTTTTTTAAATTATGATTGAGGGTCAACAATCTGTCGTTTCATTTGATTATCAAATCGGAGTACTGGAATCGACGTCGGATAGCGTTAGTTTGAGTAACTTTTTCTCAGAGCGATAACTCGATCATACAGCGTGTCGTTTCTTAAAAATCCTTTAAAGCTTTTAAGAGAGTTAGAACCATCGGAACCTGTCCACCAACCAAAAAAAGTCTCCTGTACTTGAGCACTAGAAAACTAATAAACAACAACAATTCAAAGCTAAAATCTGTATGCAAAAAATTGCTCTTTTTTACATAAACAAAAAAATACGCTAGACACGACGTTGGGAGACGACTATGCTAAAAATGCCAACTTTTCCAGTTTTCAAAATATTAAAAAATCATACTTTACCTCAAAAGCTATTTCTTTCGATGAGAACGGAAAATTCAAAAACGACTTTAACTTACGTTTTGTTGTAGACTAAATATGCTTTTTAACAATTTTTTACAAAACAAGATATATGTTTCAAACCTTTTGTTTTTGTGCTTCTATTTTTTTTTTTTAAGAAAATAGTCACCTATAATAAATAGAAGTTGTCTTCCTTTCCTAATTGTTCGTAATAACAGTTGAAGTTTGAATATGCCAAGTACTATAGAGCTGCTTTGTACAATCGGTGGGGGACCAAAATGCATTGTTAGGAAATAAACTCGTGGATAAAAATACAAAAAGAGAAACAAGGCTAACTTCTCCGCGCAGTTTTATACACTTAAATCGCTTGTCTCACGTTAGCGACTTCGACCAAACTTCCGGTCAGCTTAAAAACATTTAATATTACCCTGACCGTGTTGAGACGTTATGAGAAACCAGTTTTTCTCATTAAAACCCATTCGACCGATCTTTGTATGCCCCGAAGCACCGTCCGTCAGTTCCGACTTTACAGCGTGAGACGAAAGAATAACAGCTCGCTAGCTCAAAACTAGGGACTAGTTCGCGTAGAAACAGACACGGACGGACAGACGGCGACCACGCGGACCTTAATCGCCACTACACGCTGTCTAGATTATAGTGGTCGGCGAGACTTGACCACACCTAAAGACGCCAGGTCGTTAGTGTCGGAGGACCCAAGATCGAGTTCCAGCAAGGTAAAGATAAAAATCAAAATATTTATAAGTTTTCCAGAACGGAGAATTTAGTGACGACACCACACACAAGGGATTTCCTTCCTTGGTTTACTTCTCTTTGTGAATACAAAATTGTTAGAATTCTTTTGTTCTGATAATGTTAAAAATTAGTCATTTTTTTTGCCTTAAAGAACTTAAGGAAGGTTAAGGTCCTTAGCAGACAGAAACTGATTTAGAAAAAACGGAATAAACGTCTAATAATTCAAAGTCCTTTCAAAAAACTACCGAGGAACTGACTTAAAAACTACAAATTAATTTAGAGGGTATCTGTGTAATCACCGGGTAAGGTGAACAAATTGTGTATCCAGGTTCAATTTTTCCAAATCAGTTTGAATTGTGCAATTTCTTTGAAGTGAAACCTTCACTCATAATTCTTGTTTTCTTTTTTGTCGTCTCGTCCTTCTGTTCATTTTAGCGCCAAAAAAAAAATGTTCTGTTTGGGATTTGCGCGGCAGGCTGCGCATGCGCCGCAAGACATCAATGTCGTCCCCGTTCCCAACTGAAAATCACTGCATACATAACCGATTTCTGTCGCTGCAATTGCCAGAGGGAAACAAACGGGGACAGGGACAGGGACAGGCACAGACCTGGCTGGCCGTCTCACTCTCGTTCTGTCTGTCTGTCTGACGTTGATTTTCTACCACCTTTATTTGTGTCCTTTGTGTGTGCGTGCTCCTTTTTTCGGCTGCTGCCTGCCCAGCCAGTCGGCCAGGTAGTTCCATTTCCTTTGTGGTTCGTTCAATGAATGCATGTTACTTTTTTCCGGTTCAGATCTCGTCCTCAAGGTGCAACTGGGTAGCGCATACATAGCTAATTACTTTGGTTTGGGCGTGCAGGAATCAAGTTTTATTGAAGGAGCAGCAGCTGTCGAGCTTATGGCTAACTTACGAGGATATGGATAACTTAGGCATAACCCGAATTGAAGGCGCCATTATAACCGCCCCCATAACCACTGCCAAAGCCAAAGGCATTGTGGTTGTTGAGCACTTCGAAGGGTCCTTTGTGTACACCGTCTTCCTTGTACTCGGTGTTCAGTGTCAAACTGTGATCCCAGTGATCAGGACTCTGGGCAGAGTGCGGGGGAAAGCGTTGATGATTTTGATAGCTGGTGGGTGGTGCCGCTGGGGGTGGTGCTGGTCCATAGGCTCCAGGATATATGGCTGGCGGTGGTTGTGGATAGCCGGGATATTGAGGTAAATACAGACCAGGATAAACAGGTTGTACCGCTCCATATTGTGGAGGTACTGGGTAAGCCGCTGGGTAAACTGGATACGGCGCTGAGGCCTCAGCTGGGTAAGCATTTGTTGGTGCAGGATAAGCACCACTAACTGAAGGATACCCACTTGGCTGTGATGCCTGTGGATAGGCTAAAGGTTTGGGCAACGGTCCCCCTGGTCTGATACCTCGCACATCCAACACGGCCCTCGCACCACTCTCATGTCCATGCGGCTCATCAATATCAGCTGTGCCATATCTCACACCACCCGGCTGTACACTCTCCGGATACAAGTGGGCATTGAGATTGGCTCGCTGATGGTGACGACTGCTGGTTATGTCGCCAGTCAATGTAGAGGCCAAATTAAATTGGGTTCTATCCTCCTCTCTGCTCTCATCCCTGTTCAGATGATTGGCCTGGCAGTGAGCGGCCAGTACAATTAGAGCCACAGAGACAACATTCCAATCCATGATGCGACAGTATATTGACTGGCGATTGGTTTGCGTTTTCGAAGCGGCTGATTTTGTCCGAAATATGTAAATGCTCGGTGAGGTTATCAAGTGAGGTCTGATGTGAGTTGATTGTGGTTTCTGTTTAGGAAATACCCAAGACCAATATAACAAAGCGAGCCGATAGGAGATGAAATGTATTTCGGTTCCGGTGTTAGTTGATTATTTTTAGGCAAGTTTGGGTGGGGAACGTAAGCTTTTTAGACCTTCTATAAATTCTTAGCATAATATTAGTTCTAAGCTTTTAAATCAATTTTCCGATTTTTTTAAACAAAGATATAAAATGTTACCCGGTACTCGTTGAGTAACAAGTAAGAGTGCTGTGGTCGAATGCCCCTACTCCGAAATACCCCGTACAATTGAGATTGTGCGCGCGCGCACCGTAACTCATACGATCTTGCTACCTGAAATGGGCACAATCCATCTTCGATCATGCGCTAAGGTAATCAGCGCCCTCCTGAATGCCCACTCCGGGTTCGAACCCGGGAATTTCTTTGGGTCTGGGGGTTACGGAGTCGGTTCAGAAGGTCGGTCAACCTAGGTTCGGATTCGAACCGGAGCTTAGGAATAATGTTTTTTTTTTGCTAATTGTAACATTATTAAACTATTGATATTTTCTAAATAATAAATGAGCTTAGCCCATTTTTTGACGTTTCCATTGACAAAGCAGAAAGCTATATTCAAAACTTATTTTGACTAATTTATTATTTAAACGAAACTGCGCCGCCTTTTTAAATTCAAATTGTGATCATTTTTAAGATTTAAAAAATGATGTGGAGAATCGTATGTAAGAAGTGATATCATTTTCTGCATTTCTTGTCATTTTAAGAAATGAAGTTTCATTTCTTTGGTGGAAATAGGCTATATGTTAGTTATGGATAAAACAAAGGGCATAGCCAGATTTGTAGGGGAACCGGCCCCCGACGCTATTAATTTTTTGAGTATGCAGTTTGAAAGTACACCAACCGAAAGTAATTTAGGGATTTCTTGTATACTTCTAGTACCAACCCTGCATTTTTAACAGTCAATCACAAGCCTCTTTCGAGCTATCTATCTATTTTAACACCATTTATTTAAGACTTTCAGATGAGGTTCCACTTTAATTTTTTACATGTCCAATTGTCGTTCCTAGATACAATTTCTGTAATTTTTTTCAGAATTTTAAAAGTTGTGGAAGGGGTTGAGATCATAGTTATGTTTTTTGAACATAACTTAGCCAAAAAAAAAAAAAAAAAATATTGGGGTTTTTTATTTCATATTTAAAAAAAAAAAGTGACATTTTGAAATTTCGAAAATTTTTGGGGGGTTGTGACTTGTGAGCCACCCATTTAAAAGTTTAAAATTCAATTAATTACAATTAAATTTAAAATTTTTCTCATATTCTGAATTAAGAAATATCAATGAAAAGTGAAAATTGATTGACGGCTTGTTTTCTTTTATATACGAGCACTTTTTGCTGTTGGCTGTTCTTTTGTTTGCCTTTTTTAATGTTTTTTTTTTTTTAGTTCTTTGGAGAGTTTTTCCTCTGTTTCATTGCGCTTCATTGCAATATTCTCTTTGGAACTCAAAACCGACTTTTTGGCAAAGTGGCTCACAACCCCCCAAATCTCTGTTGACGTCCCATAACCAATAGATAATTTTTTTTAATACATATTTCTATCAAAAAGGCAATTGACCAAAAATGTCTCCTTCATACTACCTTTTGGCATTACGAAAAAATTTTGATTTATATTCACAAGTCAAAAATAAAAACAAAAACTTTTTTTAAAAAACAAAAATCGAGCTCTGGAGCATAAACTTAAAGAACGTATTGACTGATAGGTTGCTTGTCAAAAGTTAGGTAATAACAAAAAGTTGTAATATTTTTTATTGTGGTCAATATTTGAGTGGCTCACAACCCCTAGCAGCTCAGACACCCCCAACTCTCTCCTATATATTTAAATTGTTTAATTCACTTTGGTTATTTATATATGAATCAAGTTATACACAGTGATGGTTCACTTTATCTTCAAGATGGGGTGAATGTGGAACCAAAGGTCGAAAGTGGGGAATTCTGATTCACCGGCCGGTCAATGACAGTAGTTTTTTTTGCATACCTGTCATCAACGAGCCACCGAAGAAGAAATTGCTTACATTGGCCACTATTCCGGTGAAGGAAAAATATTTAGATAAATGTATGAATGTCCAATAAGCAATACAATGAATGTATTGAGGACGAATACGCAAAAATTTATAAAAATTAAAAATGTTTTCAATTTTTAGAGACAATTATTGTCGCAATTTTTTGTTAATAGGTCAAATTTGCTGTTGTGTATCATTACAATCTCTTCTAAAGCATTCTGCGGAGAATTCAAGCATACTCTGACTCGCTTACACCATCGACTTTTGCCCATAGATAAAAAATTGTGACTAAAATTGTTCCTAAATATTGCAAGAGTCATTCCAGCCTAAAGAAAAGAAAAATGCCAACGACCAACTAGCTTCCCTTGTGGTGTGTTGTGTTCCTGCTTTTTGGAGTTATGCATAACGAGACCTCGAGCTAGCTTAATATTGATGGTTATATTTTCTAAGTCAAAGTTTTTTTCTTTTTACAGCGCTGGCTGAAGGTCAATGGTAAATTATAATTATAACAATATAATAATTATAATTCAATACAATCAACACAATTTAACAGAGTTAGCATACAACATTTACTGAAATAGCAATGGAATGTCTGGATAGTACTGTTTCGGAATTGTCCTCAATTGACCTTATGCAAATCAACTTTGACCAAAATAAATGCAAGTCACCAAAATCCTTATAGAAAATTGGTAAGTTTTATGTAGTTAAGGAATCATTGAGATATGATAGATGACAATTGTAGACGCGTAAATGGTTCGATCCAACGGTCCAGAAAGTCGGGAAATTTTTGAAAATGTTTGTATAATGTAGACGGGTAAATTGACGGGTCCGAATCAAGATTGCTATAAAATATCTGGAGATATAAAAAATTTTATGATTAGTTTAGATCAGTGGTGCCCAGATTCACACAATCAAACTTGCGCACGAAATAAACGTCATGAAGTCAAGCATGAGAAACAAGCAAACAAACAAATGCCTCGTGGGAGAATAAAATGGCAAAAGTACGCGTCGTGAGAGAGCTGACCGCCGAGCGTGCTATTTATAGAACAAACGGCTGCGCCGCCGGCAGAATTATAAGTTCCTATCCTAAGGCTTTTGGTATATTGGACACCATTGGTTTAGACTATCAAGAAGATTTTATAAGTGGCAACTAATTACGGGTAAAAAGGAGTTGTCAGTCAAACGGTTTAAACAAATTTAAACATTTGCAAAATTCCTATATGAGCTTGGATTGACACGAAGACGGGCAACGAAAGCGAATTTAAATTTGGCCCGAACAAAGTGTGGCAGCCAAACAGGTTCAGATGCGATTTTGTGCACAGCTGATGCAATACTGTTTGGCAGACTTAATCAGCTTACTATCAACTTTGACTCCATAAAGCGTTTTTTTTATGTGACAAGTTGTGGGAGTGGGCCTTCCTGTCTAGAAGCAAAGCTCGTAAAAGGGTTATCAACTGGCTCCAACAGCTCCGTGGTATCACGACTCCCCGGCTCCTAGGTCAATAGAGAGTCTTTTTTCTTTGAACTATCAACTCCATTCGATTGCAGCGAAGGCTCACCATACCAAGGCTTATTCGTGTAGAACACATCAGTCTAACATCTATAAATACACACCAAAATCAACCAACTAAAATACCAGCCAACCATAAAGGGAGACTGATCACTCTTCTGTTAAAATTAGCAGTCTGCCTAAAAGTATGCCCCACTAAACATACATGTTGACCTCTGGCTTAGAGCCGTTATCGAATTCAGTATACCCTTTAATCAAAGCTTCTTTGACAAACTACCAAGTTCAAGCCATTGTAGCAAACTTTATTTGATGTATATAACATATAGCCTCACTAGAGGAGCTTAACCAGCTTATTGATAAAAAGGATTACATACACTCATCGAAATTTAAAGGGGAAAGAGGGGTATCCTTATTCTGCATATTCTTATTTTTTTTCAAGACTGGCTTTAAATAAATTTTGCAGTAATAATAGAACTTTATTAGAAAAAATGCAGAACACATGCTTTTACTTTAATAAAAATATTTGATATTGTTGATTTACTTTAAATTAAGCGCGTTTTAACAATTTTTGTTAATTTAGAAATTAAGAAACATTTTTTACGGAACAAAATAATGGTGGCTTTAATAAAATTTCGATGAGTGTATTTTGATTTCCAAGTTCCAAATTTATACCATGTCCACCTCTGGCATCGGGTTGTCGTCTAACTTATTAGACCCCCTCGTTAAGGCCTTTGATAAAGTTGAATTGAAGGTGTCAGCTGGTCGATAGTCAGATATAATGTTCTGTACTGCTGAGTCCAATATCAAGCTGGTTAAAAACCCGCTCATGACATTATCGTAGGCTTCCCGTTCGTTCTCACTGGTTCCATCATTGGCACTCTTCTGTCTGTCCTCAAGGTAGGCTTCTATAAAACCGTTAAGAAAATCTTCTGACAGTTTTTCTTGGCACTTGCTTGCGCTGCTCTCTTCACTGGATCTAATGGAACGTGGCAATGCCTGCACGCTGGAGAGTACGAGTGCGGCCAGCACTAGGACAACAATTTTGGCACCCATGATATGATGATCACCATAAGCAGACTGGACCTTCAAAGCAAATGACTTGAGTATTTAAACACAGAATTGAGAATTGCCCTGGCTGGCCTCTGCTTATCAATTTATAAGCAAGGTTGTTTCCATACGCATCTAAGCTTATCAGCAGCTGGAGCGTTTGCTATATAAAGAGATTCTCGGAAATGGAACGAACGCAATTAAATTTACGGACTCGACCATGCAGTTCTTGAGTATTGGATTATCAACGCTTGTGTTCATCGCAGTTGTCCTGGTGGGTGCCAGAGCTCGACCCACTTTCGATAAGATTGTGGATGTACTACTGGATGAGCTTAACGCAAGACCCAGGCCGGGAACCTACGCACCGGCCTATGGTCAAAGCTATGATTATTACTACGGCGGTGGTCACGGGTATGGCTATAAACAGCCATCAGCGCCAGCGACGTATGTGCCTTATCCTGCACCTTTACCTTACCAGGAAGTGAGACCCCTGCCTGGATATTATGCTGTACCACAGTACCCCTACAGACAGCCAAATACTTATGAGTATTCAGACCAATCATATGTTCACGACCATGGCAGATCATCAACAGGTCGAGTGATAGTGGGGGCAGATGCCGGATCCACGGGTGGCTATAAGAAGCACGGATATTAGCGTAAATATGTGATATTATTATATAAATATTTAGTTTTATTAAAAATCTGTGTTAAAAGTGTTTGCAACAGGAAAGAACTCAATTATAAATATATTTTAAAATTCAACAGATATAAACTATATTGCAGTCGGGCGGGACGGGGTTGTATATTTCAGGGTTGTCAAATATTTTTAAAATATCTTATTTTCTGATTTGATAAAAATAATATTTGAAATATCACTTTAAAAATATCGATATAATTGATATTTTATTTTTGTTATTTTTTTCCCGAAAAAAAAAGTAAAACTAAAGAAAATATTTTTAGTCCATATTGAGCAAATAAATATTTTTCAAGAGATTTAAGTCTTGTTTGTATTATACATATTAAATACTTTTAATTCCAATATTTGGATTCACGCCTTTATAGCTTTTATCAAATTTGAATCCATTTTCTCTTTGCGTCTCTAAAATGCATTTGCGCTCGCTACTCAGATCATAGAGTAACCAAATCATAAAAAATCCCAAAAAATATCGAAATTCGATATTTAGACAAAAATATCACGATATAAATATATCAGTTATAAAAAATATTATCGATATATTGATATTTTATATATTTTCGACAACCCAAGTTTATTTATAAGACGGGAGAAACACGGCCAAGCCCGATTGTAACATACTCTATACCTACACTGAGAAAAAAAGGTTCCGTTTTGGACTGGATAGTTAACTATCCGTTTTTGGGATCCATTGGATATTTTCGAAATCTATTTATTTTCGCTTAAAAAGGATATATCAGGAAATAAATTTTTCATTGATCTTTATTCTTCATCCAAAGAAGCTGAAAAATGTGAAAAGGATATTTAAAAAAATGGATCCTAAAGTGGATATCTGAATATCCATTCTACGGGAATCTTTTTTTTCTCTGAGTAGTAAAAACTTAGCCACTGCGAACTTAATTTTGCTCACACTTGACCATCGATTACCAGATATTTATCTTTATACATAGACAGACAGACCTACATGGCTATATCGACCCGACTGTTGATACTGATCAAGAATATATATACTTTAAAGGGTCGAAATTGGGTCCTTCTCCCTGTTACTACCCTCAGAAACATTTCTTCTCATGAGTGACGGGCGATTTTAACTCACGCTGTCCTTTTGTTATGAGCTTGACAATTGAAAATGTTCGCAAAAATTGGGAGACTCGAATTGGCTACTGCCAAGTCAGCCATGGTGGTCATTTGACCGAAATTCTATTTCATAAATAAATGACTTAGACCAACCTTTTCAACAAATGTTCAAATTTTGAAAAATATCAAACCGTTTGTTTCTTATAGCAAAATTAAATTCCAATTTTGAAATGAATCACTCTGTATAATAAATTTAGTGATTTTTGAGACTCTACTATGGCAGTCTATTAAATCTTCATAAAAATTTTGAAAATTTCGTAGTTTTTTTTATTGATTAATTGATTTTTACCATCCTATTTACCCGTCTACATTGACATTTCTTAACCTCGCAGTTTGGAAAATGTCGCGGTTTTTGGTCTACATAATAATCTTAGGTCATAATAATTTCGCGATTTGTTTGACGGTTTGATCTACAACTCCTATTCACCGTTGGACTGTATATTCTACTCCCTTATGTTTATCCGTCCATCAAAACTTTGTAAATATCTTAGGTTTTATGGGACTTATGAGTCAGGTGACAAATTGGAAAATTTCATAACATTTTAGTATAATCTATACTACTTATAAACTTGTAGGCCCAACTGACTGACATATTATCAACCCACAGCCAAAACTGCTTATCCTACAGATCTAAGATTTGGCAAAAACTTTCGATTAGTTATGCAGGCGCGCACTAAGAAAGAAAATTTTGGAAAATTTGTCCGGAAAGTGGGTTAAAAAGGCAAGTAAAAGTTTGTATGGAGCACATGACATGCTAAGCTGAGTTAGAGAGTGAAAGACTTTCTAAGTGACAGTACAGTATGTGCTGAGTAGGGTTGTCGAAAATATATCAAAATATCAATATATCGATAATATTTTTTAAAACTGATATATTTATATCGTGATTTTTTTGACCAAATATCGATTTTTTTTGGGATATTTTCTGATATTTGTGCGTTGGTAACTTTTTGATCTGGTTAGGTTGCCACAAACGTCAAGGGAAAGTTATCCCTTAATATTCTGGAATTCACATAAGGCGGCCATGACGGGACTATCCAGACTAGCCGTAAGGTATCTTATTACCCCAGTGCCTTCGGAGCGACTTGCTTCTGCTATAAAATGCGCCATATTCGTCAAAGCGACGCGTCTTTTTAAAGACTTTTAAGGCCCTCTTCTTGTCTAGAAAATTTTTTTTTTCAAATTTTTGTTTGTTTTTATTTTTAGCTTAGATATTCAAAAATATTATCCGAAATGGATTTTTAAAAATGTGAAATGCCTTAGATTATATAGCTTTTTTTTGTCGACCAATGACTTCGGTAAAAAAAAGCAATTTTCAAATTACTTTAAACTTAAAACTCATTTATCTCGAAGCAAAGTTTTTTGGACTGGTGCCCACATTTTCTCAAGTTCTACCGAACCGATTTTGATGATGAAGGGCTTTATGGACGCAAAATTAACGTGGCCATCGTCCCTACCTCAATCTTTGAGAAAAAAAGTTTCTACTATTTTTTTTTGTACACTGGACTGCAAAACAAATGGTGAAAATCGATTTTTCGTTTTAGAAAGGCCGCACTTTTTTTAAATTCAATTTTATTTTCACTATTCTGCTACGGACGATAATGGCATTCATACTAACAAACTTCCCAACTTCCGTTTTGCTTTCTGATAATTGTAACTCCCGGAAACGTGGGTACCATCGCAACTTCTTTTTTTGGAAGAGCCTACTTTAGATCCCGAGAACTTTTTAAATGGCCCTCGCATTCACAAATTTTTAATTTTATATTTTTTTTTAATGAATTGTACAACCAAATACAAAAAACTGAATTACAAAATCTCTTCCCGATTTCTTTCCACGAATTTTTAAAAAACATGTAAAATTTAGACCAAATATTGGAACTAAAAGTATTTTTTATGTAAAAAAAATCTCATGGAAAATATTGTTATGTTTGCTTAATATAGACTATTAGGGTGTTCACTTTGTTGAGCACTTAAGCACTTGGGGAAAAGTGTAAACATTTCCAACAACAATTTACTCTGAACAAATTGTGCACCGCTTGCTCGACCCAGACCCTGACTACGAAAAGTCGGGCACTTGTACCTTGGTGCTATAAGTGTTATATGTACAAGCTAAAATCAAATGTGTGATCAAACATTTTATATAAATTGTATGGAAAAAGCGCCAACTTTGAATGAACCATGGATTACTGGCGAATCATGTCTCAAACGTAGTTGTGCACAATTTTCGTGCACAGAGGGCTGCTCACAATACTAGTCAGGCAAAACTGCTCAAGTGCTCAATAAAGTGAATACCCCATATATGTTTTTATTTTGGTACATTGTATTACCTCTTTTTGGTAAAAACAGAAAAAAAATTAAAATATCAATTATATCGATATATCGATGTTTAAAAAGCAATATATTTAATATCATTTGATATTTTTTTAAATCTGAGAATATCATCGATACGATATTTTAAAAATATTCGGCAACCCTAGTGCTGAGGGCGTGTATGTGTGTGTTGTGTTTTTTATTGTACAAGAACCAAATAAAAACAAACAGAGAATAGCCTTATCCAATTAAATTAAATCTTATGGCACATATGTATTTAGTAAATTTGACCGTATTTCAAAAAAGGAGTTGGGATTTCCCAAAGCTAGCAGCCAAAAATGTACATACATATGTCGCTGAAGAATAGTAATGGAACTGTGGTGCTTAGATAATATTTTGGGCTAATCTGTTTTGCTAAGAGCGCAAGAGAGAGTGAGCATGAGAGTGATCACACTCACACTAATTAGTTATGTGTGTATTACAATTATGCCATGGCTCTCTGAGGGGGGGAGGGAAAAGAGTGAAGAGCGGTGGCAGATGGAAAGGAGGGTGGGAAAAGAGTGGTGAGCGGGTAAAGAGGAGGTGGGGAAAAAACGGGAAAGCCAATATGAATTGAATTAGGACGGAATGCTCCATCCACCAAAAGCTACACTCACCAAATTCTTCAAATTGTGGAATCATGCAGATACTTTCGGTGCCTTTGCATGAACACTACTCTATTCCGAAGTACCACGCTCTTTCTCATGGAATTAAGCCACGGAATATGAATGCCCCGCAAGCAAGGCACACCATCGGCCGTTTCGAAGGAGTTTGCTAACAAAAACGTGACACGTAATTTTTATATATATATATTTTATTAATGTTAATTTTCTGCCTGCGCTTTCGTAAGTAGTCAAATAAACGTTTGAATAATTCATCAAATCAATTGCCATCAATCCAATCTTCATAATTGTTAGATATTTTACAAATTTTCTATTTACCCGTCTTTTCATAATCTGCACTCAAATGAGAGCTTTCGCCATTTTTTCTTGCGCGTAATTTGCAAGTTTCGCCATATATTTTCAATCTACACCTTTGATTTACCAGTGTCTACGCTTTCTTCAATACTTAAACGACTACTTGCAAAATTTCGCGGTTTTTGGTTTACATTTCTACTGTATGCGACTTCAATTGCTATTTATCCATAATATCCAAAATTTTCAAATATTGCAATTTTTTACCATTGGATCTAACCCTCCTATTTACCACATCCTAAATAGTCTTTTTTCATTATGTGAGCGCTTTAATTAATAAACTCTGGAGCAATACTATAGCCGCACCTTGTTTTTTCAGAGTACGCATAGAAAGAGTAGAGGTAGAAAAACTTTGCGATTACCGTTTGAAAGAGCGTTAAAAATAAGAGAAAAAAAATGACAAACATCAACAATCTCAGTGCAAAAATTAACCGTTATGTTTCATTTTTGTTTTTTAAGTGGTGCACTATTATAGCCGCACTTCACTAAATTAAATAATTTATAGAAAAATGTTAACAAATTAATATATTTTTATTCACTTTAATAATGTGTGTAACCTCCTTTAGCACTAATTATCTCATAGATCCTGTTCGGTTTACTGTTTACGAGGTTTTTAAATCACTAAGGGACAGTTCTTTCCATGCTTTAATAATTGACAATTTGAACCCCTTAGTACTATGGTACTCGGGGTTTTGAGCATAAATACTTCGGACTAGCAACGCCCACAGGTTTTCCATCGGATTCATGTCCGGGAAGCACGCGGGCCACTTCAAAAACCGAACATTATTGCCTTGTGTTGCGTGCATTGATGCGTTGTCCTGTTGGAAAATGAACTTTTACCCCCTTCAACCGCTAAGAAATGCAAATAAATTCAATGGATGAATGTCCATGTACTCTCTGGAGTTCATACAAGTGCTTGGAAATGCCAGCTCCAAGCATCCACACTCGCAGAACGCAGCCCAAATCATTAATGATCCTCCTCCAAAATTTGTCTTAGAAAAGTACCGGGTATCCTGCCTCAAATCCCTCCAATAGTGCGAAAACACATCAGGACCGTCCAAATTAAACTTTTCCTCATCCGAGAAAATGATCTAGAAAGATAAATTAATATTTGCATTGCTCTATAAAGTCTTATTATTTCTGCCAGTTAGTTCCCATGTTAATTCTGGCGAATTTCATTCGATGTTTTTGTTGGCGGTCTGGCAACCTTTCTGTCACCTTCAATTTTTGTCGCACTATGTTTTCAGATTCCTTTAAAGTCCGTGCAATGGTCCAGCGATTCACTTTTAGGCCACATTCAGTTGCTAATCCACTAGCGTTCTTAAATGAATTACTTGCAGCGCTCACTAATCGGCGCTGGTCACTCTGATTTATCTTCGGCGTACGTCCTCCGTCTCTTATTTTCCATATTCATTTCGGTTTTTACAAAAATTTCGCTTTCACTTTGTCGGAGCTTCCAATTTTTCCGACAATTTCACAGAATGAGCAATTTTCACTTTTGAGCGCTAGAATTTGGCCCTTTTCAACATCTGACAGCACTGGCCCACTTGGCATATTTACAAATTTATTACAAAAAGTAACTCAACCAAGTGCAAACACCAGCAACACCAACCAGCAAACACAGACTAAGAAATTAAATGGTGCGGCTATAATAGTGCACCACTCAAAAAAAGAAAATGAAACATAACGGTTAATTTTTGCACTGAGAGTGTTGATGTTTGTCATTTTTTTTCTTTTATTTTTAGCGCTCTTTCAAACGGTAATCGCAAAGTTTTTCTACCTCTACTCTTTCTATGCGTACACTGAAAAAACAAGGTGCGGCTATAGTATTGCTCCAGAGTTTAGTCTTATAATAAGCATGCTTGCCGAACTGGCTAAAAAATCTTCCCCCACCGGGTCAGAGATAAGTTTTGGTTTTTTTTCCCCCTTCTCTATCTCTATATCATTAAAGCTTTTTTTGTCGACTTAATAAATAACTAAATAAAAATAATGTTGCAAATTTTGCGGTTTTTGTATAAGGTTATCAACTATCTGTGTGTCAAGTTTTATCATAGTCCATTCAGCCATTTGGACTATTCACAGACTTGAAACATAGCCTATGAATTTTTCCTGTGAAAATTTGAAGATCGGTTTAGCGGTTTAGACGCCTATAAGGACAAAATATATAAACATTCATACAAACATACTTTCACTTTTATTTTATATATATGTATAGAATTTATTTTGATTTAAATTCAAATAATTAACAGTACATAACAGCGTACTGATCAGAGTGACAATGCACATTTTAGGCGCATGGTCACCCAGTTTTCCGCAGTGTTAATAGAAACATATTCAAACTTATATTTAGAAATAATTTTTTTTTAAATTATTCTTTGAGAATTTTTTAAGATAAACCGCCCTCAAATGCACCAAAAACAACACATTTTATCCTACGAACGAAATCGAAACTCTACAATTACATTGTGCAGCCAAAGTAAATCCTAAAATTCTAACTTTAACTGATTTTGATTTTGGTATCACTCAAAAAAATTTTTAAATTAATTAATTATTTTTTTAATTAGGGGTCAACGGGGTTTTGAAACATATATATCTCTGCCATGAAACAAACTCAAGGAAGCTCCGTGCGGAGATACGTCGCTTTCAAACGTCATAGCTCCGCCATTAATCACAGCGAAGATAAGACGTTTTAAAAGGACCACAAAATGCTTAAAGTCTAAGCAATCAAATTTTGGGGAGCATTAAAAAGAATATGCTTATTAGAAGATTCAATCGAGGAAACAATTATAATTATATATTATTATTATAATAATATTAATAACAAAATGCAATAAAGTTATACTAAACGCTTTCTGTATAAATTACAAATTCCACGTACATTTTCGGCTTAGTTTTGTCTTAAGTTTGGTCTGCTCTTAAGTTTAGCTAAGTTAGGTACGTCGGATGTCCGTACCGGACTAAAACGTATAAAAGACAATGAACCGAAATTAGAAAATCGCAGGGAAGGGAATAATTGGTAACAAAATTGAGAACGCTTTAAGATTAAGCTTAATGTTTTTTGAAAATGGAAAGTATTGGAGTCACTTTGGAATAAAAAGATCCTAGTTCCTAGACAAAGGCGTAAGAGTTCTTTGTGGCAGGATCAAAAGTTTCTTAAATCCAAAACAAACACACTGCCATCCGAGCCACAGGCGCCCACTTTGGTGCCCTTGGAGTTCCAGCATACCTCAAATATGCCGCCAGAACCCTTATAGCTGTGCACCAATTGTCCCGTCTGTGTGCTCCATATATGCACCCAATTGTCCAAGCTGCCGGAGGCTAAATGCTTGCCATCTGGACTAAAAGCCACCGAATAGACAGGCTCTGTGTGTTTGGTCAGGATGTGCACACATTTGCCCCTCTCCACATCCCATAGTCGTACAGTTGAATCAAAGGAAGCCGAGGCCAGTAACAGATTCGTGTTGGGATTGGGTGACCATTGTATCGTGTAGATTTCCCTGTTATGGCCCTGTAGATCATGACAGCAACGATCCCGACTCATGCTCCAAATCTTTAGAGTCGTATCATCTGAACAGGAGGCCAACAGCTGACCCTGGGGACACCATTTGATGGAGTTCACATCATTGGTATGTCCACGGAACGTCTTAATGGGTTCATTCACACCAAGTTGGCACACATAAATCCGTTGATCTGTACTGCAGGAGGCAAAGGCTTGATTCGATTGCCAGTCCACATCCAAAACGGGAGCACTATGGAAGGCAAACTGCTGAACGCATTGGCCAGTCGAAGCGTCCCAAATGATGGTGGTCTTGTCCACGCTTGCGGAGACTAGGTAATTGCTGGACGTGTTCCATTTGAGGGCAAATATGGGTGCCCTATGCTTTTCCAGGGTGGAGGTCAGACTTCCGTTGGTGTTCCAAATGCGGGCATAGCCATCATAACTACCCGTGGCCAGCAGAGAGCCATCGAAATTCCAGTCCAGCGAGGTGACATCCTTGCTTCTGGGCCCTTCAGCACCACCCTGCTGTCTGCAATGTCTTAGGACCAACTGATTGGAATTGGTATTGGCATCGGTTATATCCCAAATGCGGGCTGTGCTGTCGCCGGAACAACTGGACAAGAGGTCTCTACTGGGATTCCAGGCGCAGATAAACACCTCATCCTCATGGCCATGCAATACAAGGGCCTTGGACTTTGGTATCTGTATGCTTTGATCAATATCCATGGCCTCCACACCCGAAGAGGGGGTTGTGCCTGCTCCTTCTCTTTCTGTGGATGAGGTTTGTCCTGCTTCTCCCGTTGCTGCTGATCCCATGTCGCTTGCCGCTTCGGAATTGGTGATGGCAGTCACACCTCCAGCTGACGATAGTTGCTCCACACTGCTGAAGTTGCTTCTATTGTCATTTGTGGATGTGAACGAGGCAGCATCTTTTGTATTGGTGGCACCCATGATGATGATATCAGCAGACTGGACCTTCAAAAGCTAATGAAAAGGGTATTTAAACACAATTGAGACTTCGATGTGCGGGATATCAATTTGGGGAATTAGTTGCTGACCTCTTGTTTGTTATACAAGTTGTGTCCAGCTCCGGTTGCGACACCTGCAATTAACCCAATTATCAGCTGGTGATCAAAGACTGCACAGGGTGCTTACCTAACGCCAAGGCGCTTCAGATGTGTTGTGGCATTTATTTTATACAATTGCAGTTGCTCTGATAAGTTGAGTTGGTAAAACCAAACAAAGGGACAGGCTGAGTCAATTCAGAGAAGATTTTGGGGTGCCACTGAGGGAATGTTAAGCTTAAGCACGGACAAAGCACCTTTTTGTCAATTGTTTAATTGAAATTGAACACCATGATTTTCCCAACAACAACAAAACTGCCGATAAGCATATCGATTCAAACTTAATTTGGGAAAAAACACACTTCGCCACAGCTGATCGGCACCGACTCAGTGTTGGTAAACGCAAAAGGATCAGCTTACTGCTTTAACAAAGACACAAACCGTTTTCCGATATTAGCAATTGGCGCACTTTTTAAATCGCTCAATGAGTACACCATCTCAGACCACGAAAAGAGGACGGTTAGAATGGCAGTTTAAAAAAACGTAGCAACTAAGGATGACGTGGCAGAGATAAAGGTGCTTTTTGGGACAGTCTCAGCACAAATACAGGGTGGTCCATCTAGTGTTTGGAATTTGAACTATTTCAGAATGTCATTCGAAAAGCGATCAATATTAAGTAAAAAATTTGACATTTGACACAGTTCGCGGTCCATCGAGGAAAAATGTTTTCCGAATTTTTTGGGCTTACGGTACTATGCATACTAGACAGCTTTAAATTTCTTAGATCATAATGTCGCCCAAAGAGCAGAACATTTTGTAAAATACTTGATCTTAAATGGTGGCAACATTTTTTAAGTTGGTGGCAGAACTGTTTATTGCTCAATAAATTAAACTTTTCAATTCCAAGTGTCTGTAACTCAAACTTTTTTTTCAGTTAAAGACGTTCGAGTGTATTAAACTGAATTAATAAGGGTCGGTAAGACGAGGTATATAAATTAATGTTAGACGTCGTGGATCCTCAAAGAATATTTTGAGAACTTTCTTCACAATGCCCTTCTCATTTCCGCTCACAGTTTTTCTGTGAACACTGAGCAGGCGAAGTCCTGTAAAGAAACATTTAGGGTGTTCACTTTGTTGAGCACTTGAGGCACTTGGGGAAAAGTGTAAACATTTCCAACAACAATTTACTCTGAACAAATTGTGCACAGCTTGCACTTGTACCTTAGTGCTATAAGTGTTATATGTACAAGCTAAAATCAAATGTGTGATCAAACTTTCATATAAATTGTATGGAAATAGCGCCAACTTTGAATGAACCATGGATTACTGCCGAATCATATCTCAAACGTAGTTGTGCACAAATTTCGTGCACAGAGGGCTGTTCACAATACTAGTCTGGCAAAACTGCTCAAGTGCTCAACAAAGTGAATACCCCAATTGTATTGCAAATGGTTAGTTTTTTAATTAATTCTTGTATTTATATTGTCTAGAACATATTTACCATTTAAATGGTTTTCCGTCATGGTTGAAAGTACCAAGTTTTTACCCTTCTCAATGTGCTGAAAGTTCTTTCTATCGAGGATGTGATAATAGGAAGAGCTAGAGCAATATAAAGAGCGATCTTTATTATTGGGAAAAAATGGTCTGCTTCTTGTACAACATAGCACAGTTCTAGTTTCTTGAGATCCTCTGTGCTCAATTTTTTACACATTTTTACGAAGTTCTCAAGGCTCATTTTTAGCATGATTGCCGGATATAACTGAAATAATTCAAACGCTGGCAAGCTTTCATCCGCGAATATGCCTTTGACTGAAGTAAACAACTCGTTGCTCGTTGCAAGGAGTCCTACTATATGTTATACAAGTTCACTCAAAAAAAATTATTTTCTACAAACCCTAAAAACCAAACGGTTGGGGCGGGGTGGATCCAAAAACACAACCAGACACGGGTTGGTCCGTGGTTGGTTCTACCCAACCTCCCCCTAAAATTTATTTTTAAGTGTTTACTGTCAACTGCTTCCTCCTTATGCCAGCTCTGCCATAACCGCTTGGGAATTTTAAATCGACCTAACACCTAAAATTGTCTAAGTGTTTTTTAGAAAAATTGCCCTGAAATTTAGAAAAGCATTTTCTTAAAAATAAGGCGAATCGCCTTTGACCCCTTTTTTAGGGCGAATTTCTAAATTTTAGGGCGATTTGGCCTGTTTTTTTTTTTTGAGTGTTGACTGGGTAATGGCAGAATGCAGCTGAAAAGCAGATGATCTGGTACCAGAGTTTCCTTCTATTGACAGTTTTTCGAGCCCGTCGACGATCATTTTAAAGTGATTCTTAATAATGGCAATGCTTTTGTACTATTCCGACTATCGCGTTTCGCATGGAGAGGGAATCATTCATAACATCTTTGGTTGTTGTTATCGACTTGTGACTTGCGCAGTGAAACTAAAATGCGTAAGGTTTTTTTTTCTCAACAACCATCATAGCCTGTCCCTTTAGTTTAAGTTGATCAGGTCCTGCATCTGTGATGAATTTATCTAATTCAAAAGCAATAGTCTTTGCACCCATGGCTTCCAACTGTACGAAACCTACACTCAAAGAAAAAAACTGGCCAAATCGCCCTAAAATTTAGAAATTCGCCCTAAAAAAGGGGTCAAAGGCGATTCGCCTTATTTTTAAGAAAATGCTTTTCTAGATTTCAGGGCAATTTTTCTAAAAAACACTTAGACAATTTTTGGTGTTAGGTCGATTTAAAATTCCCAAGCGGTTATGGCAGCGCTGGCATAAGGAGGAAGCAGTTGACAGTAAGCACTTAAAAATAAATTTTAGGGGGAGGTTGGGTAGAACCGACCACAGACCAACCCGTGTGTGGTTGTGTTTTTGGTCCCATCCTCCTCCACCGCCCATCGCCAGCACCACCTCCTCACACCGAACCACTTTTTTCTAAGCTATAGATAGATAGATATATAATTAATTTAGAAATAAGCGCATTAACAGTTTTTTTTTACTTACTTTACTGGGATTTGAACACGGGACCTCTCTCAAATACTGAACACTCGGACGACGCCTCAGCCCACTCGACTACTTGCCTTAAGTAAAACGTAGCGACTTAACCACAGTTAATAATGTACACAGTTGAGAGCACGCGTGTGGCGTTTGCGTATGTGTCAAAGAAAAGAAGTAACTAGAAACTGCGACACAGCAGCGTCTCCTCTCCTGTTCTCACGACTCTCTTTTTTATATTTTTTAAATTTTAGGGCGAATTTCTAGATTAATCTTTCTAAATTTTATGGTGAATTTCTAAACAAATTTTTCTAAATTTAAGAAACTTGATTTCCTCAAAATAAGGGCGTTTTACTAACTTTAATGGCGGTCGCTCCATTTTGCGTTGCATTTCTTTTCTTAATTCAAGGGCAAATCTGCCCTAAATTAAAGAAAGATTTTAGGAAAATATCTAGAAAAATTACCCTAAATTTAAGAAAAAAAAAATTACCTTCTAAATTTAAGAAATTATTTTCTAGAAAATCTCATCTAAGGGTTATGTTTTCTAAATTTAAGAAAAAAATGTCTATAAACAAGAAATTTTTCTACAATTTAGAAAAAAAAAATATTTTATGGCGAATTTCTAAAATGTAGAAAATATTTTTTTGAGTGTATAAATTCTTAACGAAAAGATTGTTTCTTCTGATCATAGAATCTAATACCAATCGAAAATTGTTCTTACCCTGAAATATCGCACAATCATCACCCATTAAACTGTATGCAATGACTTTTTTTACTTCTTTGAAGATATCACCTATTAGTACACGTGATTTCATTTTGAATTCTTAGAGAAAAGTAAGTAGCATACCCTCAGAGTTTGATCATCAGCGCTAACTTGGAGTTGAAGCAAGACTTGAAATATACTAAGAAAAAGTATGTATCGTACAAAGAAGGCCACTAGCTAATTCATACTTGAAGTGTTTTTAAATTCATTGTCTTCACATTGAGCGTGTTCAGCAGCATAAATCGATGACAAAAAATCGACTATTTTTGTTAGATTGTGCTGCTGAACGGGCATGATGCGCAATCATGTTTGCTATTTTTCGTGATTGTGTTAGATGTGAATCTAACAAAGAAATAGTTTGTTAGAATTGCTTGATTATAATTTGTTATCGATAGCAAACAGCTGCCAGAAGTAAACAAACGTGGAATTTTGAGAAGGCAAATGCAAAATGAATGTGGAAATCTCTTTGTTTTTAATAAATGAATTGGCAGAGGATGTGGTTTCGCAAGTAGCTCACGGAAATTCGTGGAAGGCTCTGAATACTATACTGGTTGTTGCGGAGGAGGAGGGAATCTTGAAAAGCCGCCGCTCCAAAAAGTAGAAGCCCCACGCGTAGTAACCACCTTATCAGGGTACATGGACACCTCAACATAGATTGTCAAGGCACCACCATTCAGCTCATCCCAAAAAAAGCTTGACAGGGACGCCCATACACTCTGACAAGATAATCACAAGGAATGAAACCCGGCGCCTGGTTACGGAAGAATGGTTCCGGCTTGCGCAGTAGCTAGGGTCACATGGTCCTCGTTTAACCCAAATTCGAAAACATCTTACTTGTGTTCTTGGCCCTACCGGGTCACTGCCTTATTGGCAGGCATGCTGCACGCTTGGGCGTCGCTCAAGGACTCATAGCTAGAGATGGGCTTGCGACGGGATTCCAGCGGGATCCGAGAGAAGTAGGGGATCAAGTACGACGATATTGAATTTAAATTTGTTGGTCTAATCTCTCTACTCTTAGCCCATTGCCACTTTGTTAAAATTAACATTTTTAGACCCTTCTTTGCGTGGTCAGGAGTCCTTTTTAATGGACCCGCCGGGGCTGGGCTTACAACAAAGTTAAAAACATTAACCGGCTAACCAAGTCTTAAGGAAAATTCAAGGGTAAGAGGTCAGTTCTTAATTATATTAAGCTGTTTGTTGTCAAAAATTGAAACCTTCCGCCAACAAAAATATATCGATAACTTTGTTGCCTAAAAATTCTAACAAGTTCGTTCACCAGCAGACTAACACTTTTTTTTTATTGATGATTTTTGTTAGATGATTGGTGTATGCTGCTGAACACGCTCATTCATTCACAGAATATTTTTAAAAAAAATTTGTTTCGTAAATAACTTCGGTTTTTTTACTTAGATCTCATTTTGCGTTTTAGAATAGATAGATTAAGGGCCTAAGATAATATATATATAAAGCGACGATGTTGTAACTTTAAAATTGTGGCTCTGACAGCTTTTTGCGCTTTACGGGGGGAGGGGGGATATTTTACAAATCTGAAACAAACTTGATCTGCGTACGGTATACACCTATGTACATTAGACTGAACGTCCCTTATATGAAAAACATTTTTTTTTCAAATGTTCTGTTCCTCAATGCACAAAAATTCGAAATATTTTCTAGTTAACGTAATGAGTTTAAAGTTTAATGGGTTGAAAGTAGCTATATTAAATTTTGATTTCCCTTTTTTCATTTTACGTTTTCATTAAAGCAACCTGAGATGCCAAACGTTTTGGTTCAACTTAAAAACGATTGCTTTGCGAGAAACAATCATTGCTGTGACTGAATTAAAACAGGATTGGCATACCGTGAAATGAAGTGGTCCTTGGGCGTAAGCATTTTTCAGCCAAACATTCCATGTTCCGCTAGCTTTGGTTGCGTGAATTCTTCATAATTTGACCATTGTCCAAGAATGAAATAAAGTGTTGAGCAAATTTCAGCGCTGTGCTTTAAGGGTACTGTATACCTTCAGAAAATTTTTTTTTTTTATTTTTTGTTTATTTGCTTTAACGTTCTATTAGGATCTTATAAACATCCTGCAAAACTTTCAGGCTGATCCGAAACTCAGTTCTAAAGATATAAACAAAAAGAATTATTTGTTCCCACCCTTTTTATATGAAAATTTTTTTACTGACCCTAGTATTTCAGGAAATTGTTTTTTTCCCCTTTTTTGGTCAAAAACTTTATAAATATTTATAAAATGTTCGATATTATGGAAAAAAATTAAAAAAAAAAAAAATTTTACTTGGAAATTTTTTGAAGATTTTTTTTTACCATGTCTTGACGCACTTTGACTCAAATTTCTGGAGAACCGCTCAACCGATTTTTATAATCTTTTTTTGGTGAAAGCTAACACCCAAATGCACCAAATCCGACTTATACATTTATTAAATATAATTTTTATTTCATCGAAAACAGATGTCGAATCTTTAAATGCGATTATCTCGGAACCACTTTTTCCAAAATGGTTGCAAAGATTTAAAGAGTACCTGTTGACCGATTTTCGAGTTCTTTCCCTTAAATTGCTTCTAATACCCACCATTCTGGTGTGAACTAGGATATTTTTGATCGGTCAACAAAAAACGGAGCTAGGACCAATACAGTGGAAAAAAATTGGCGATTTTCGAAATTTTGACTTTGAAACCCTAAACCCCCCCCATTTTTTCCCCCCCCCAAAATCTCGTTTTCCCCCCCATAATTTTTTTTTTCAAAACCTCGTCTTCAGTTTTAAATTCAGATCATCCGTTCTTAAAAAATTTTTGCAACCATGGGCCTATGTCTTATTTTGTTGAACAGAAATACAACAACAACCGTAGGTACAACAACAACAACAAAAATTACTAAATTTAGTTTAACCGATTACCTATTCAATGAAAAAAACCGCTTCTTAATACCACTTTTTTTTTTTTTTGTAAACCTTTAAAAAATGACGCCTGAAGGTATACAGTACCCTTAAAGGTTTTTTTTTAATTATGGATATGTAAAAAAGCCCAAAACAAACCAAAACTAAAATGGCTTCCTCACTGAAGCAAATTTTCAAAAGATCATTTTTGAAAATGCAGATTCCTGTCCCCATCGTGTTGCTTCATCATATGCATCTTAACAATTTACAAAATGGCTGGCAACAAAGATAATAAATGAAACATGATATTAAGATATTCGCTGCTAAAAAAATGAACTCTAATGTTGGTAAGGGCTTAAAGCGAAAATGCAAAATCCAATTAAAAGTAGTTATTTAAATTTATTCATAAGAATATTTTTTTTGCTATTTGGATAAGCGTACTTTTTTCCTTTTCTTCAAAATCCATTTGATATGGATGGCGACTGCTTCCACTAGATAGGGACTCCTCGTCATCGGACCTCTGTCTTTTAAAAGCAGCATCAGGACTTAATTCAATCGAACTTTTTAAAGCAGCATCAAAAGGATCTTCTAAATGGTCCATAAAACTCCTTTCTCCGTTGCGGTAGAACTCTTTATCGCTACCAGCATTCTTTCTGAGAAACACATATTGATCATAAAGTTTTCTCAAGCTCTTCCTAGTTTCAATTGATTTCAATACACCATCAATTTGAAGGACAGAGCGGTTTAGCCTGTCTCTTAATGTGTATTTGAATCCTCTTATATTATGCAGAAGAACCTCTTTTCTATATGGTAGCTTGCTGAATTCAGCGCTACCCCCAACGCGCCAATCAAATATTTGCTCAAATCCTCTATACCCAGTATTTTGCTTTGAATAAAATATTTTTAAAAATTTATTTTAAATTCAAAAAATTTTGGGCATATCAAAGGCTACGAAAAAGTGAAATTAGAAAGGGGAAACTGAAATTAATTTAGCAACTTTAAGACCACGGCGCCAGTATTAAACCTTAAAATTTCGAAGTTTGGTTTTTTATTACGGTAACTAGAAATTTTTCCGAACTTTTTGCGCCCTGAGAAACAACATTTCCAAAAAAAAATTCCCATACGTATGTTCAGTCTAATGTACATGCAAAAATTTGTATCTCTATCTCTTATTGTCTCTGAGATCGACGCGTTCATACAGACAGATGGACGCACGGACAGACGGACGCACGGACAGACGGACGCACGGACAGACGGACATGGCTAAATCGACTCGGCTGTTGATGCTGATCAAGAATATATATACTTTATAGGATCGGACATGTTTACAGGGTATAACAAGTAAGAGTGTCTGTGGTTCCAGAGTTTTGAATTCCATTTTTTTCCCATTTTTAATGGATGCAGGGTATAAAAAGACAGGCAATTTCTAACGATAATTCGTGGTACCTTAAAGCAAGTGATACCGGCAATATCAATTGATGCAAATTATACTAACTTCAGTGGAAATGCAGTATAACTGCACATCAGCCTGAAACAAGCTTTACAACAACCTTAGTTAAACCGTTACCTCTATGAACAACGGATAAAGTATAATCAAAGTTCGGATTTAGTGGGGGCCCCACTGCCCCCCCCCCTGCGTACGCCCTTGTTCATGGTTTATAAAACATCTTTTTGTTTGAAAATAATAAGAAGCTTATTTCATATTATCCTTTAAATTAATGTGGGCATGGTGTCTTGAATCATTAATTATATTTGCAAATAAAAACACTCTTTCAACTGGGGCTGACGACTTTATTTGTAGGGGCCCGTCTGTTCTTAAATTTAAAAAATCCCTCAACAAAATTCGTTCGAAGCAAAAATAAAACTATTTAAATGTTTTTTTTTCTGTTATTGTTGAGTAAGTGAACCTCTGATTTAGTCCCAAAAAGAAAGGGCAAGGCCATTGTACTATGCTTATCAGCATTTGATACGATTGCCAGTATATAAGACGAGTAAAGTACAATCCCATCAGCACTTGACTGGAAAGTTTTTTATATTAATACTATTGAATTATTTGTCAAGTTGTTTATTTTTAATAGCGTTAAAAATATCGTAAGGTAAATTCGTTTACGAGCACATCGAACCTGTACAACACACAAAGACGATCTTGAGAACGAAGTGATGAAGTTTGCGTTTTTTGTGTTCGTTTTTGTTTGTATTTAATAATTAATTATTATTTATAATTTTAATTGCTTATGAATATTCAGTTAGGGTAAAATTCTATATGGTATAAGCACAGCTTAAAGAGTTGATCGCCTTCTACGAATATCGATGGGCTCCGTAGGAGTGTCCTGATTGGGTAGATGAATGTAGGCGGCAGAGTTGGGAAAGATAATGTGACGTAAGAGAGAAGGCTCAATAGAGTGTGGAAGTGGGGATGGAGGGCTGGGAGTTGTGGGCGCTGGTGGTAATAGAGGAGGGCGATTTGTGCCCACAATAAGAGTGCTCTTGGTGGTTTGAGTCTGTGGTTTGGGCGTGGTGGTTGTTGTGGGATTGGGGGGAAGAGGCTGTGGTTTATTTGGTTCATAACCCCAATTGGGGGAAGGCATGGGCATAGGCATCATACCACCGCCAGGTCTAAAGGGAGGTTGCATACCTGGTCCACCTCCCATTCCCCAACCAGGTGCCCCAAATCCGGGTGGATTTCTATTGCCTCCCCAGCCAAATCCGGGTGGATTTCTATTATTTCCAAATCCGGGTGGATTTCTATTAGCTGCCACATTGCCTCCCCATTCCCAACCAGGTGGCCAGCCTGGCGGAGCTGCGGGTCTACGTCCGCCCATGCCATTTCCACTGGCTGGAGGCCTTCCCATACCCTGCCAATTACCCCAACCACCGCCCTGTTGTTGTGGTCCATAATAGTTGTTATTGTAGTTTGGGTAATATCCATAAGGTTGCTGCGACTGTTGTCCAAATCCAAAACCAAATCCAGGCAATTGGGCCACAGCCGTAACTCCACCTGCAGAGGCCACGGCAATTCCCGCCGATGCGGTGGCAAACTGACCACGACACATGCGAATCATTAGACAATTAAAGCAAACAAAAATTAAAAATTTCATCATGATCACGCGTACCGATCGCTCGGAGAGCCAAATTCTAACTGGGGGGAACCATTTTTCGAAATATGCGAATTAAAATGACCAAAAAAAAAACCTGTCTTGATCGGCGGGCGTGAGAGTAAATGAGAGATAGCCCTAACGGAGCAACTCATCATTACAAACATCATCATCATCATCTGAGGCCAGATAAGCATACACAAACCTCTGTCCAGCTTTTGATTGCTGCCTCCGTCTTCAGTCCGTGTGTGTGCCTGGCATAATGATCAGGTCAACTTTAAAATAAACTCAAAATAATGCATTAAAAATAGTGTCTGGATTATGGTCTGATGATCTTTTATGTGAAGTCATTAAAAAAAGAAGAGAATAAGAAATCATTTCCATGTGTCATTCCTGTGTATTCCCAGTATAAATAGGCTAGAACGTCGTAGAATCCGCATCAGACGTTGAAACAATTCACTTAGAATCACACAAAATGAGAATAGCCTTCCTGGCCATACTGATTTCCAGCTGCTTGGACTGGAGCAATGCCTTATTCTTCAAGGCCTGGAAAGGAAACTCCCACTCTCCTAGCTATAACTATGGGTATGGTTATGCCGGAAACTATGGATATAACTATCCCAATTACAATAGAGGCAGACGTCAGAGATCTGGTCAACGCACTGGACGCACCTATTCGGATATAGCTCGTGTGCTGAGTGCCGATTCATATTTAGGTCTGGGATCAGGACGGTTTATTCCAAATGCTCCCTATGGACAATACTGGGGTTAGGTTAACAAATTACAAATTACAAATGTAAGCAGTATTAATTTTAGTGAAATTATGATTTGTTAAAGAAACAAAAATAAAATTGTGTCAACTATAATTATCTAAACTGCTGGTGACTTATGTATGATCAGACCGACTGACTTACTTAAGTGGAACTGATCGCTGAGACGTGACCAAAATACGTGTACTGTTAAGACGAATAAAAATAACATTAAACGGATGAATGAATATAGTACTACAAAAGTATGAGATGTGCAGAGACAACCAAACCTACCTGTTTCATAATGTATGCAAGGGTTTGTCCTGAGTCGATTGGAAAAAAATGTATTGAGCCAAACGTTACAATTCCTTAAACACATCTGGGCTGTAGGGCGGCTGCGGAAGCGTAAGGATGCCGACCTCGGTCAGGTAGCTGTTCACCAGAAATTTAAAGACCAAAAAGACAATGAGCATCGTTTTTACTATGGGTTTCCTCATTGTTCCCTTTTTTTTAGGCGAGGAGACGCTAAAGCAACATCTGGGTAAGCCTGCTTGATCATTTCAAACGCTATAGCGCAACTCTGTTCTTACGAACGCTGCATTTTCGGCTTGCACCACTCACGGAACTCCTGACTCTCCAGTTGATCGGAGACAACTGACCAGCCGCTCGTTTGTTAGCTAGGAAAGCCCTCTACCGAATACAGACGTTGAGCGCACGCTCCAAGGTACAGTCGCGGCGAAAGAAAATCAGTCCTATTACTTTCATGACAAACCCTGTAATAGTGGGAATCCTTAAAGAGATTTAGATCTGATAAAGATTTCGTTTCATACAAAATGTCCAAAGTAAAGGTCTTATTGTTTTATCGAAATTGACTTTGAGGTTGATTTAAACTAAGTTCACACAAGCAATTTAGAAAAAAATTAGTTTAATTTGCGAGTGAACACCGAACGCAATTGCAAATCTATTTATTGAGTTTAACAGGTCAAGTTTTTGAAAAGGTTTTGTGCTGTCTGAACACTATGCGAACACTCTTTGTCAAACTGTTATCGCATTTGACGATCTTGCTTAATATCTTAATTACTAATCGTGATACCAAGGGAATACAAGCAGAGGTTGGAAACAAAGAGATCCAGAATGATGTCCCACCTTTGAATAGGTATGTAGCTATAATTTAATGTTGAAATAAATATAATAATATAATAAATATAATAATTTCCATCAAGTTCATGCTTAAGCAATTTATTTCTTTTTTTAATTTCAATTTTATTCTGGCTCATGTTCTTCCACCGGCACTAAGCCTGGCGATGGTCCACTTTTGACTCAAAAACATGAAATCTCCGTATAGAAAACTATCGACAGAAGGGCACATTTTATTTAGTTTGTCTGCAATTGCAAAATAAAAATATATGTATAGTATATCTGAGGCATATTAGTTACATTACATATCAATAATACCGTCGATTGTTGGTTCCCAATACTCGTCGATAATTCCTGCTCCTGTGAAGTTAAGCCAAGCAGTTGCCTCAATATATATTTTCCGTTCACCATAGTCCAAGTGGTTTAGATTTTGGTTTCTTCCAACAGGTTCTTGTAGTAAATCTGCGCTGTTGATTTCTGAAACAAATTTATTATACATTGCTTATTTACGGTTAACCATTAAAACTTAAATGGCTGCAAAATTTCTCAACTCAACAATTCCTTAGCTCAACTGAGGAACGTGAATATCCTATTTGAAAAATTTGTTTGTAAATCAAATTTGATCAAAATTAACATAACGGTACAATAATATTGCTTTCTTTTTATCAAAGAAAGCACTGTCACACGCGAGTGGTCAGATCTACATATAACCAAAGAAAGAGCGTCCTGAAATTTGGAATGCGTCTGATGCCAACTACTAAAATAAAATTGTGAGATCAAATGATGGGGCAGATATTCTCCAGGAGTTTGAACGCCAGTTAGAGTTATCGGATTCGCAGGAAATATTGTCAAATCTCCGTATCCAATAAAACAAGAAGAGAAAGGTATTACATTTTTGTTTGAAAACTGTTGGCATTTTTGTTTGTCGATCTTCAAACTTGGCTAGCTCTTAGAGATGAATGGTTCTTGAACGTTCGTGGTAGCAATTAGGGTCGATAAATTCTAAGTTCAAACGTTGAAGTTAGTTTACACAATCTGTCATGGCAGAGTTTGTCTGACAAGTGTCCGAATTTCGCTAAAAGCCCTCTTTTGGTCGAGAAAATTTGGTATACCCTAGGAGAAAGTATACATATTCTTGATCAGCATGACGAGTTAAGTTGATTAAGCCATGTCCGTCTGTCTGTTCATCTATTCTATGCTATTTCCTTCGTCAGCTTTAAAGCCATCTTAACCAAATATTTTACAAAGTCTTTTGGTATAAATACGCAGCACAAAATGATTAAATGTTTGTTATTTTTAAATTAGTTGCTTTTTTATATTTGGAAATTTTTGAGCCTCTTTTTGGACGTTCTTTTTCCGAAGTTTCTTGAGAACTGTTCAACCGCTTTTAATAATTTTTTTTGGGTGAGATGTCAAGACACTGTCAACCTTCTGTTTAGTTACTGTTAGTCACTGTTTAGTAACTTGCAAGTCACGCCAAGTTAGTGTTTAGTCAAGTTAAAGTCACTGTTTAATAACTGTCAAATCACTATTTAGTCTCTGTTAAGACACTGTTAAGTCACAGTCAAGACACTGTTAAGTCACTGTCAAGTCACCGATAAGTCACAGTCAATTCAGAGTTTAGTCAATATTTAGTCAAGTCACTGTCGTAACTACTAAGTAACTCTTTAGTCACTGTCAAGAAACTGTAAAGTCACTATTAAGTCTTTGTCAAGACACTTTTCACTTTCAAGTCACTATTCAGTCACCCCCACTTTCCCTCCACTTTCCCCCCCTCTTTTCACCCTCTGGGACACTCAAAAAAAAACAACAACACAAAATATACATTACGTTTACGCAGCGTTGCAGCGTTACGTGACTCTTAAATCAAATTTTACTCCTACTAAAATCTTTGATGTTCACATCAATAATTCTTATTTTATCGAAAACAGTTGTCGACTCTTATAAAAATTATGAAAAAGATTTCTCATTTTCAAATGACCGCCACTCTGCTCCGATCCATAAAGGCATTCGTACTAACCCATTTCCCACTTTTCGTTTTGATTTGAGATAATGGTGACTCCCGGAAAGCTGGTAACGATTCAACACATTTATTTGTACAAGATCCTACTTCTGAGGCCGAGAACTTTTCGAAAGCCCGATTTTAATTTTGTATTTTTTAACGAACTATGCAAACAAATACAACAAGCAGAATAACAAAATCCTCACCCGATTTCTTTTCACAAGTTTTTAAAAAACAGATAATATCTTATTTACAGAAGCTTTAGTGAAAATGTTTTAACTGATCAAAATCAATCACAGGCCCGTGTATTGAGGGCCCGCCTCTCCATGTCAGAGAGCGCGAAGAACGAGGATTTCCGCCGACGGTAGAGCATTGTTAAAATCGGTTCATTAGTTTGACTACAATATCCAAAATATTTCGAATATTGTTTGCCGATCTTTTGGTTTGGTTTTTTATTCCAAGAACCGCCCACGAGACGATCGAGCAATCTGACACACAGGAGCTAGCATTAGTGCAAAAGACCGTATTTTAAAAAACGGCCGCGTTCGTTAATTTTATTGTTCTGGCTTTCGTTCACTTCATACGACCAAACGGAGACAAGAAGAAACACAAACCCGGATAAATCTAGTCGTTTAACATCGGCACGTTTTTTTTAAGTTTTTACACAACAACGAAAGGATTTTTTTTAAGGTATTCAGCCGCCTACACCAGAAAAGGGACTTAATCTTAATTCACACAGGTAGATAATTTGTACAATTTTTAGTAAATTTTGATGAAAAGGTCAAATCAGAATGAGCATTCAAAAACTGCCCCACTCGTATCAGCACCAATGTCAAATATGTGATTAACATCAATGAGAAACTCAATCTCGTAATTTGTATTTGTTTAATTTTAAAATAAATTCTATCGTTTATTTTCTCTCTGTAAGAGAGCTCATCATCATTAAAGCAACTCCAAAGTGTTTCTATTTTCCTAAAGTACTGTAACAAATTTTGATTTTTGTCGAACTGAGAAATCTAACACCGTTCTTTCTATTTATATTGCATCAACTGACCGGAATGTACATTTTTAAGAACAAATGATTCAGTTTAACTGACTCAGTTTCTATAATGCAATTTTATGGCTATTCTCACCTAGGACTTCCCCCTTTCACCTTGGCTTCCTTAAAACCACAAATGTATCTCGGACTCTGACGCACTTTGAGGCATTACAGGAAGGAAGACTTGGCCATACATAGAAATGCATTATGCAAGAATTTTAACATATACAAAAGTTCAACTGGCGCACCTACGTCATTGCCCAAGCAGCCCGAGTTGTTAATTACTATTTAAATAGTGAGAGAGACTTCCAGCCAGATCATTCATAGTGCCATTAGATGGGTGATTCAGACTTTTGAGTTGACTGATCGCATAACGTTGGAGACGGTGTGAATGACTTTTGTGTGGCGGCGTGTCTGTAAATTTTGAGATGAAAAAAAATGTACAAAGAGAACTGGGGAACAACTGTCACTTGAACTACGTGAGGCGCATGCGTCGCGAACGCTAAGAAAAACCTGATTGATATGGATAGCTCAAGAATCTTTCTGTCTTCGTAAACATAAGTATAAATAGGCAACCAGCGTCCACATTGACACTTAGTTCTGAAATCACAACACAACCAGCAGAATGTCTTTTGTCCAAGGAAAGGGATTACTTTTGAGCCTAATGGCCATGTTTTTGTTGCTGGCTTTAACTGATGGATCACCGGCACGCTCCTTTCAACCACAACGTGGTGGACGCAGTTATACGGATATAGCTAGAGTTGTTAACCCCAATCCATATGCCTTCGTGGGCTCACGCAATTATCCTGGTCAACCATTTTGGCCAGCAGGAAGACGTTAGATTTAAAATTTTATTTAATTTTTATTTAAAAACAAATTTACTCAGGCTTAGTATAAAATCCAAACTGTGATTATTAAAATAAACCACATTTCATAACATTCGGCTTTCTGTTAAAACTATCACGTACAGCGACTTTCGAGTGTTTAGAACAAAGCATGACCCAGACTTAAACCTAATGTAACGCACACGTTTCGTAAGCCTTATCGCCACCAACTTGCAGCTGGGTTGGTAACATAAAAGGCCACCTCATTTCCACTCGCAGGCAGTCAATTTTTAGGAATAGCTTTGAGAAACATGTATTCACCGAGCCTTACACTTTGCTTCCTGACTGCACTTGCTGTGAGGGGACTTCAAGCGCAGGAATATTATAACTACGGAGACTATCAGGTGGACGATGGTTATGGATCGGAGTACAATTTGAATTCCTATGAATATAACGTGGCTTATGGACCGTATGTGGCCAGGGCAAATGCGGTGGCACCTGGACCTGGACCTCACTGCATGTCCTCAGTCTATTCAACTTACGTAAGAAACGGTCCGAACTACGCTTATGGAGGATTTGCATATTCGACCACTGCAGCGCCTAACAACGCAACCTCAAACACTCCAGTACCTACCACCGCAGCATATACCCACGCAACCCCAACCACCGCAGTCCCAACCACCGCAGCTCCAACCACTGCAGTCCCAACAATTCCCGCGTAAACTATCTGCAACCCAACAATCTATGTATATAAAAAAAATTAATAAATGTAACCCCCTTAAGGCCTATTTCCAGAACAAATAAATGCGCACGAAAATAAATTTATAAGTTGAACTCCATATAAAAAACATAGGGGCAAGCTAACTTCGGCTCGACCGAAGTTAATATACCCTTGGAGCTTGAGATATGCTCTTTTTTGGAGCTACAGATAGTCGGCTATTTGTTATAATTGAAAATGCCAGCTATACAATAAAATTCATCTTGATGCTTTTGATGAAGTAAATTCTATACAATAAATTCATCAATATATTCATAGCTGAAAAGTGAAAAATGTTACAAAAAAAAGTTTTTCTCACTAGAACTACTTTTTCGGCATTTCGTTCCTATGGCAGCTATATGCTGTAGTCATCCCATTTAAATCAAACTTGGCAGAATTGTGTGGTAGCATGTAACATTGATCAGTAACAAGTTTGGCTGCGATAGCATAAAAAAACAAAAAAGTTTTTCTCACAAAGATTTTTTCCAGACCTATCTTTCGTATGGGAGCTATACTATATAGTTGTCCGATTTCGACAAGTCTTGGTGATATTATGTGAAATCATTAAAAACTTATACGTACAAGCGTTGGAAGCGATAGCACTGAAAACAAAAAAGTTTTTCTTACTAAAACTAGTTTGCAACCGATCGTTCCTATGGCAGCTATATGCTTTGGTCATACGATCCGGCCGGTATCGATAAATGTGCAGCGTATTTGTACCAAAAGACTTCGTGCAAAGTTTGGTTAAGATAGCTTTAAAACTGATGGAGTAGATAGCATAGAAACAGACGGACGAACACACGGACATGGCTATTTCAACTCAGCTCGTCATGCTGATCAAGAATATATACTTTATGTGGTCGGAGATGCTTCCTTCTCTGCATTACAAACATCTGGACTATTTCAATATACCCTCTCCAAGGGTACAAAAACAGCTTCGAACAGCTGATCAGCCATTTATTTAGTGTCATTTATTTTGCTGATTTCCAGAAGGGACACTCAATAATCACAGCGATTGCAAGCACAGCTTATTTGCTGAACTAAATTGCAAATAAGTCACTTGCTGCACATTTTTCTGGACAACATCGAACAAATTAAAAGCAAATGCAGGGCGCACCAAAATAGTCCAACAAATCTATACGTATAAATCTGTAGGCCCGACTGACTGCCATATTATCAACCCACAGCCTAAACGGCTTTTACTAGAGGGTTGGGATTTGGCATAGACCTTCGTTTAGTTATGCAGGCGCGCACTAAGAAAGAAAATTTGGAAAATTTCACCGCTTATTACGCCAAAAAAGGTGTTGTGGACTAGGCTGTTCTGCCAAAAGCGCGCGAGAGAGAGTGAGAGCGTGTTGTGTGCGTGTATATATATGTGTGTTTTTTTCACAAAAACAAACAATAAATCAAATTAAGAATGGCCTCATCCAATTGATTTGAATCTTTTGGCACATACAAAACACATCGAACCAATTTCAAAAAAAAGAAATTAAAATTAGACCAAACTAGAACCCAACGGGCACCCTGTGCGCTCAGTCTTTTGTTAGAGGTGAGATCGGAAAAGTGATGGCACACATGACGTGAGCAGTCTGCTTAAAATTAGTTGTCCCCTTATTTTATTTGCGAGTCTTTGTTAATAAACTAGGCCGTGAGTTGATAAGCTAAGAGATTTATATCGATTGAAGACTAAAAATTCATAACAACATTTCGCAATGAAAAGTGTGTTGGAAGGAGAAAAATAAACAGTGTTGCGAAAACAGCATACTTTTCAGTTTAGCTTTTTGCATATAAAAAAACAAAAGGCTGCGGGAACCTTTATTAAAAATATATTTATTTTTTCCGCTTTTTTTAAAAATAAAGTTAAATTTGCTTTTAATTTTTTCTATTTTTAAGAACTGAACTTTCCTTGTTTCGGTTGTCGCATAATAAAGACACATACGTTCATATGTTTAAATAGTTGTTACAAGAGAATATTCTGGAGATCTTATATTAAAGAAATGTATCTAGGTGCGCACTTATAAATAGAATGTCCCTGACCCTAAATTCACTACATAGACCTTCGGTTTTTTGGAGTTCTTGGACGCTGGCGAAGGTTCGGCGGGTTCAGCTAGTGGTATATAAATATGCGATGATAGTTTTTCAAAAGAAGAAAACAGATTGTTAAGTCACTGTCAAGTCACTGATTAATCACTGTTTATTCACTTTGCACTGTAAAGTCTCTGTTTATACCAGCAAAGTACGTTCGACTTTGCATGATTACTTTGAGAAGTACGCAAAGCTCCGCCAAAAAATCGGCAATTGGGCCCAGTGTGCATGGACAATATTTTCAACCTAACGCCCATAGTACATTTGAAATGGAATGAAGGAAAAAAGTTTGTGCGTTCTTTGTCGACTTCAAGGCAGCTTTTGTTAAAACTCCCAGGAAAATTTTGTGGTACGATTAGACGAATTTAGTCAGGTTCCATGATGAATTTATCATGGGAGTATAGGAAACAAATGTTGTCTGTATTATTGTAATGTCCGACGAACTTCAACGTAAAGTATGTATAACATGTTCTTAATTGTCTAAATACTTTATTTGTTAAATTAAAAGAAAATGAAATAAATTACTACTAATACTACTAAAATGTACTAGCTTTCAAAGTGTCTTTTGCGTACGTATGCCTGTGTTCGGGTTTCAGTTATCGATCTTTGTATATGTGGAGCAAGTGGTAATTTATTATTATTAATCTCTTATAGAAAATGCAGAATATATTTGATTTTGGTTTGTGCTAAGCCTAGCACTGTGTTGTAGGTCTGATTTAGAGCCTACTTTTCGGCTTGCGGAAGAACAAAATTGGCTGCGCTGAGAAGTAGGCAGTACTAAGCGTATGTAGAAAGCGGCTTAGTATCTACATTATATTCAACATTTAACATGTCCTTAGTTAGCACCCACAAACTATTATAGAAGTTGGTGGCCTGACATTAAAAACAATTAATCCAACACACTTGCACACACACTCACACACGCATCGTCTTAATGACAAATATGCATTAAGACAACGGCCACGCCCACAGCATCGTCTGTAGTCGCCTCAATTAAGCAGCGACAAAATGTGGCGGGTAGAACAACAAACAGTCGGAGTCGGAGCTGGAGCTGGGATATTATTCCAGTCGAGACAGAGAGCCTAGCGTGGAGGACATCATCGTTAAAATTGTGCGCTCCAATGGTTAATATTGAATCAGCATCCAATGCCATCTGGTGGATTAAAAAACCGAAGGCAGCCAGCATCAGGGGGATGGGCGGGCGTAAGAAATCGCTTGGCTCCAGCTTTTGTCTGGATATGACGGATTTACTGCGCAATATATCCTTGCAGGGATACAACAAACTATTGGCATCTGAATTAACGCTGGGGGAAAGGTGAGTCCACGCACACATGCGCCTCATAGACAATTTGCATTTGCAATTTTCGCTGCACTGAGCCGTGTCATCTACCCTGTGTCTCTGGCGTTCCGTTGCATTTTTCCCCATTTTTCATTTCCGTTTCCGTTTTTGTGCGCTTTGTGCGTTTATCTTACTGTCTGCTCCCCTTCCCGCTCCCTTGTTTGCAGATTAATTTGGCTGCTGTTGCACACGACCACGTTTGTCACACTGCTGGTGGTGCTCTCGCTCACCTGGCAGCAATTTGTCGCCCAATACTTCGTCACCAATCTGAAGGATCCACTTTATCCCGTTGAAAATGTGCCATTTCCGGCTGTGTCAATATGCTCGAACAATCGCATATCCATGCAGGCAGTCACCAGCTATGCCCGTGAGCTGTGAGTACCCACCCTCGCTGGCCACCCCTTAATGTTGGACTAATATTGGTCTTGGCATACTATGCCCGTTCCCCTCCTTTTTTTGCCCAGGCAAGCCAATGATCCCGCCAAACGTTCATTGGATTATTTTTTGGAACACTTGAAATATTTGCAAGATTTCTATGTGGGTGATGCCAAATCCGTGGATACCGACAAATATTCGGCCTTTCAAAGTTTTCTCGACTTGCACGGCTCTTGGGATAATGAGACATTTTTCGATACGCGCCGAATTATGAAGAAGGTGAACCGCAAGCAAATGAGTTAACCAAATAATAATGAAATTTATTTAGATTTCGCCCCCTTGCCATAATTTTATATTGAAGTGCAGCCTGGCCAATGTGGATATTCCATGCTTCAGCGAATCCGCTTTTCAGAATAGTCTTACCATGTATGGACCCTGCTGTACGTTTAATGTGAATAATGGGTAAGTTATTTGTTAGTTTTGGTTTTCTAGATATTTTTCTACTATCTTAACCATCACGAAACTTGGAGAATCTGAAAACTTATAAAAATTTCTCTTCGATCCACTCATTTGTTAAATATTTAAGTCTAAATATGCCTGTTCATTGTACATGCATACCGGCATTTGGAACACCGACATACTCACACTCAAAAACGGCTCAAAGAACCAACCGATTTTCTTAAAATGTTGTGAAATAATAAAAAAGCATAGAAAACTTATAAATACGAGGTTTGCGGGCGTAACAAAAAACACAATTTTGGCCGGTTGTTTTATCTTGTAGACAGTTTCGAGTTCACAGCTGGTAAAAAATTGTCAAAATTTTTTCAATTTTTCCCGCTTGAAAATTCCGGACCACTTGGAGAATTTCAGGTCGAGCGATATTTCTGTTCCGCTTCCATATCTAGTAATTATATGAAGATTGTGGATTTCACAACAGCATCAACACTCATAATTGGGAAGGTATAGATTCCTAAGTCTTTCCTAAAAATTAAAGAGACAACAATTTCAGATAAAACTTCAACAAAATTCCCGTTTCGTTGATCCAATAATAATGATCTAAATATTAAAACAAATTGACCACTCTTCAATTATAATTCAATTCTTTTTCCCCACTCCCTCCTTTACAGCTCTCACAGCTTTCTCCTCGCCCCTCTCTCTTCCAGCGCTCTCCACTCTTCACACACTTCTTCAAAAGGAAAATTTTCAACGTACCCTTGTCTAAACCTAAAGGGGTCTACCGAATAATGAGCAACAACAACATACTACAGAGCTGGGATATTTTCCCTCATAAAGATGTGGAGAAGTCGCTGCGTATTTTTTTTTGTCAATAAAATATTCCAGCTTCCACGAAACACACTAAACTATGCAATTCACTTAGAGCTATATAGCTATTCCTTGTGCACGCATTTTGCATACATAAGGCAGGTGATGGAAAAAAACCAGCAACAAGACTTGTAAATTAAATGGCGAAGCTGCTACTAGCAAATGAAGCTCAATGCATGGCGACTTCTAGCTGCTGAGCATAACGTACCTGTAGAACTCCCAAACCATTGATCATGGACGGCGACACACAAATAAATGTGCTCCAGTATAGCTGAACGCACTCGAGAAAATTGTGTTGAACACAAAATTGTACAAACAACTTAATTTCAATGACCGCTATAAACTAAAAGTAATCTCGCAAATATGCCGCGCTCGATGTGATGCCATCAGAACTGAACTTCAGGAAATATAAAGTGTGTGAGTCGTTTCCTCTCTCACTCTCTTCCGCGCTTTTCATTTTATGTGGCGCATGCAACTTTTCTTTGTCGTTTTCGCACACTCAGCGGACAAATTTTCAAAATTTTCTTTCTTAGTGCGCACTTGCATAACTAATGGAAGGTCTGTGCCAAATCTTAGATCTCTTCGATAAGCAGTTTTAGTAATGCCAGTTAAGATAAAATCTTAACTTTTAAATAATTTTTAACAACTAATCGCGGAAGTCCCAGGCGATCTGAATATGATTCTTGCACATTCGCAATCCATGGTTAATAATTTTTTCAACATTTTTTTGAGTAGGGGTTACTCTAGTCGGCCTTTAAGTTTTACTGTACTACAAGCTGTACCATGGTAACACCAAATGAAAGTATCGCGATAAGTTTTGTTAGGCTTAGAAATGGTTCTAAGCCAGGATTTCGTGAAAGGTTGGATTATATCTTGGGGATTCCCTGTTTTGAAGCAACTTTGGACTCAAATTACTAAAAATTCAGAAGTAAGAGAGTTAGTTCAGCTCATGTGAATCTTCTGGAATCACCACCATTCCTTAACTAAAGAAAACATTTAATTTTGTTTCCTTGTGTAATTATTCATACACGGTTTGCCTGGAAAGTCGATTTAGAAATAATTTATTGAGCCAAACGATACAATTCTTTAAAAACTTTTCAAACAGGCTCTTTCTGCGTCGATGCAGCGCTGCCAGCGCGATCTCCAAGCATTGAAGGCATCACAGAAGGCATTCTCCTGAATAGCGTTTAGAGCCGCGGTGCATGCTGATTCGATCCTCTCTGTCGTCTAAACATGCTTACCTTTGATCAGCTTTTTCAGGCGAGGAAACTAAAAAAAGTCCGGGGGCCACATCTGGGCTGTAGGGCGGCTGCGGAAGCGTTCGGATGCCTTACAGCACCACTTACAGAAACACGTCGCACTAAAATGCCTGTCCTGACGCTCTGAAGTACAGTCGCGGTGGAAGAAAATCACTTCTATTACTTTCCGGACAACCCCCGTATTTCTAATGCAAAGGCCGGTCAATCACAACTGCTCATTTTGGTCTTCCGTGTGCAAGTTTAGTTACGCGGGAGCGCTCTCTTTAAGTACTTCTTTGTTATTGCAAAAGGGATACTGTTGGTGTTACGACGACAAAGTTAGCCTGTTAACTGTAGAGTTAAAGCCATGGACCAACCTTCTTTCTTCCTGCGAGCTTTATTCTTCTTCGCTTTTTTTTGCTCGAGTGCGCATAAATATGCAGCTGCGCAGCATAAAATCGTTATAATATAATTGTAATGTAAGAAACTGATGAAGACCAATACTCAATGCGTACACAATTTCGTACATAACTTACAGTTTTTAAATCTGGTCCCACTAATAATTAAAATATTTGCTTATTTTCTTTTACTAAACTCTAATGCAGACTCAAACAACGCTCATTCAAAAATCGTTTGGTCAGCTCTTCATTGGGATTAACTGTGGTCCTTAATGCCAGTCAGTCGGATTTTTTTTGCACCGATTTTAGGTACAAATGGTTATATTGTCATAGTGCATAATGCCGATAACTATGCCACAGTATCATCGTCAAATGCTTTGGAAGTATTTCCGGGACAACATGAGCAAAGTTATCTAGAAATATTTGCCCGTGTTGTGGACACAGATGAGAGTTTGCAGTCCTTTTCGCCATATAGTGTAAGTTCTAAATCAAACATATGTTTTCCTCAAGTTAATTGTTTTCTCTCCGTAGCGACGGTGTTATTTCGACAATGAGGCAAATGTTCCCAGCAACGAGCAGCTAATGAGGTCCATTTATACCTTTCCCAATTGTATAACCCGATGTCGCATCCGTAGCATAATTGCCTTGTGTCGCTGTCTGCCCTTTCAAATGCCGCTGGAGTTGGTGGAGACTCTGGATGGTGTGGTCTATTGCACCCTAAATCACATACCGTGCATCAATCAGTATCTTTGTAAGTCAGCTAATACATTTGGTAAATAATTATATTGATTCTCCCTGAACTAGACAAGTGGCGCAATGTGTTAACCGAGCGTATCATGATATCCGGCTTGGAGCGTGAAATTGAGGAGGCTTTATACTGCCCACAGTGTCTGCCTTCCTGCAATGATGTGCAGTATCGTATATCGCTAAGTGCCCTGCCCATTGACAATTACCTGGCTGCCCAAAAGCCAGATGCTAATAACAAAACTGAATTCGATTCAGATATTTCCGTTTTGAGAGTTTATTTTAGCGAACCTCACGCTCAGTATTATATTCGGTTGCTGAATAACGCCTGGTTCGAAGTATTCAGTGAGTGGAGATGATTGTGATTGATTAATTGATCTATGAGATTCTTTTTTTCAAAGGTACCATTGGCAATATAATGGCAATTTTTATGGGATTCTCTGTGGTGGCCATATTCGAGATACTTTTCTTTTTAACCAAATATATTTATATGGGATGTCACCGTATTAAGGAGCAAAGCCTAATTGATCACAACACCAAACAACTAGAGGATAGGAAGCTATACATACTACCATAGAACACAACGTAATGATTTGGTTTTGAACTTATAATTAAAATATTTATGAACCCAACAAATAAATATAAAATAACTATTTTAAGTACCACATCTTATGCATATTTCTTATATCTGTCGGTGATATACTGGGCCACAGAAGAGTTTTTTATCCTGTTCTAGTGAAAACTGAAAACTTGGACAGAAGATTCAATTTATGGTGAACGTGAGCAGCTACAAAGGGTTTTGGTCCAGGGGCCGGCAAAACACACATGCTCATTATGTCCACACATGTGTGTTTAGCCACACGAGAGCTCTCAGTTAGCACATCTTTGTTGTTGTAGACAAGAGCAGTATAAGCTTGTATACACAACAAAACAAAGTAATAAAAAGTATAAGATTTTTGGTTGCAGTACGAACATGTTTTGTCTGGATATACTGGACTTAAGATAGTTTGATATGTATTAAGTAATCTCCAAACTATTTTAAAATCCTTTAGATTATAGTCATTAGTACAACTCGATTGACTCTTAAAATATGTCCGAAATATTCTTCATCTAAGCCAACCAGCAAAAGCTTAAAATGATCTTGGTTAAAGACCATAATATTCTAGAGCTATTTTTAATTTGTCCCTTAAACTAGATATGGAAAACTATCGAAAGTCAGCATCAGTGACACATATCTTTCGATTGTAAAGGTATTCCTGAAGTCTAGTGTGCCCAGAATAATAAGACATTAATGGTCATACTATGATTTCAATTTGATTTCGTTTGAGTGTGACCGTTATCTTGTTTATTTACATTCTGGTCTGACTTAAATATGGCGAGCGAGGTAAGTAATCAAAATGATTATTTAATGCAATTTAGGAAACTTACGAGCCTCTTTTAAAGAGAAGAAGGGCCAGCAGCCTAAAGTGTAACAAGTAAGAGCGCTGCAGTCAAGTAGCACGACTCCGTTATACCCTGTACTATAGAAAAACACATATAAACATACACACACGCGCGCACAAACCCACACAGACTCTGAAATAGGCACAGCGCTGCCCGCCTCCCCATCACTTGCAAAATTGTTTCGTGTATAACTTTGGTGTTTCTGCTTGTATCTTATTTTGATTTTCTGAATGGATAAAAATAAGGCCTAAGAAAATATATATTAAGCCATGAGGTTGTAATTTAAAAATGATGGCTTTGACAGTTTTTTGTGGTTTAAGGGGGAATGGGTGAAATTTTGCAAATCTGAAACAAACTCAATCTGGGTACGTTATACACCTATGTACATTAGACCGTACATGCCTTATATGAATAGTAATTTTTTGTCTAGTTCTTAGCACAACATGGCTCAAAAAATTCTGTATGTTTTATAGAAAATATGTCTAAAATCCAAAATCAGATATATTGAGGTTTGATGGTCTCGAGAAGGCTTTAAAGGTTCAAATTTCCCCTTAATTTTGTTTTTGAGCTGCTAGAAACGTCATAGTAGGCATACAAAAATTTTGTGAAAATTGTAAAACAAAATATTTCAACATGTCGTACAATTGCTGCAGCAGCACAACGTACGGCACCAAATCGATGATTATTGCTGATCACGGCATATCCTTATTGCCTTCAAACTACACAAATATGTATTGTAAAAGAAAAATATTCATGGCATATTCAACTATGCACTTGTAGATTATATAAACAGTGTGTTTACTAAAAATTTAGTTTTTTATAAAAAAATGAAGTTAAGGTTCTACCGAGAATTGAACTCGGTTCGCCGGATTCTAAGTTCAGAGTGCTTATCACAACACCACTGAACTTGTAATTTAATATGAAATATTTACTTTATTTGTTCGACACTTTTGTAAAAGGTCTCTGTCTACATTGACAATTCAAAGAAAAATTAAGGAGAAATTGGAACTTTTAAAGCCCTTTCGAGACCATCAAGCCTCAATATATCTGATTTTGGATTTTTGATCAATTTTCTGTAAAATATACAGAATTTTTTGCGTCATGTTGTGCAAAGATCGTCACATGTTGAAAATCGTATGGAGAAATGTCCGGTCTAATGTACATGCAAAAATTTGTATCTCTATAGTCTTATAGTCTCTGAGATCGACGGGTTCATACAGACAGACCTACAGACGGACATGGCTAAATCGACTTGAAACTCGCACTCACGACTAAGTGGATGTTGGCCAAGTTTTCCTTGAAGGAGACAGGATTGCGACGCTTGTATCGTCAGTCATTTTTGATGGCATGTTCCTGCTTCAGATCTTCGCTAAAACTGAAATGAGTTAGGGAATAAGCATAGAAATGATGAGAGTAATACATATGAATATTTTCATATCAGATTGAAACAAATTAGTATTAATTTGAAACTGTAATATATTGAAATGTAAAATGATCAAAGTGATAAGCAAAATGGACTAGTAAAAATGGCTTTTTTAAACTCATTAAATTGGAAAGAACATATGATCGTTTTTAGCTTATTTATTTTACTGTATGTCAGAAATTTACCCTCATTCCATAATCAGAGTGATAGAATTAGTAGGGAATTTTAAGAGCAGATTCGATTTAAAATAGTTTGCATTTTTAGTTGCACATTTTTTGGAGTTAGCACGAGCTTTTCTTACTTTTTCTGTTTTTGTAACTACAACAAGTTTTTAATTTAACCACGTTTTATTCTAAATATTATTTAAAGTGTTTTTTTTTAATTATAATTATAGTATGTTTCGTTTTGAGATTAAGTACACAAACGCAGGGAGGACTCTCGCCGTGAAAGTTCGGCTTCCGCAAAGCGATGTCCACGGCTGATGCCATCTCCAAGGTGGTTGGGATAGCCTCGAAAGCCATCGAAGAAACGCGCTGAAAAGGAGTAACAATGCAGTATTGCCTCGTCGCTACGCTGGATGTAAAGAACGCGTTTAATAGAGCATCATGGGGTAAGATCCTTAATGCACTGATTGGCTTCGGAGTACCTCCCTATCTTATAAAGGCTATCGTAAGCTATTTCGATGGTAGACAGCTACGGTACGAGACAGACAGCGGTACAGAGATACACAACATCATCGCATCTCAATTTCCGCGAGCATCTCCAGTTTATACACAATCCTGTACGCTGCACCTATCTGGGCGGAAGCCAAGGCAAGGCCGTTCCCAGCTACAGCAAGGGTGTCCGCACCGCATATCGTCTATGTGCACTGAGAGTATGTTGTGGCTTCAGAACAGTGTCTGACGACGCATCTCTGGTCATAGCCAGCATGGTACCGATAGAGATCCTGGCTAAGCAAGCGAAAACGATAGCCGATGTGGTTACAAACGAGCCAACCAGGTCTAGGTTATACGATGAAGCCAGGAATGAGAGCATCCTAAGCTGGCAGTCCAAGTGGGATAGGTCTACCAAAGGCCGGTGGATGCACCATCTTATCCCCGATATAAAAGTGTGTATCGAGCGGAAACATGGGGAAGCTTCGGAGACTTGAGAGGCAACGAGCGAATGCGATATAAGGAACGTCATTACCCCTGCGAAGCATTGCTTCGCGGCCGTCCCGCAGGGATGAAACTCTGTTTTCTGTATCGCCTAGTATATAAGTATTTTTTTTATAATATAAATTAAAAAAAATAACATGCACAAACGCACACGCACTTACACCCACGCACACACCCACATGCGTGCCCAGACTCTGAAATAGGCACAATGCTTACCCCCTTCCCTCTCACAAGCAAAATTATTGTGTGCATAGCTTTGGTGTTTTTGCTCGGATCTTATTGAGCTTTTCAGAATGGATAGATATAAGTCCTAAGATAATATATATTGAACGACGAGGTTGTAAAATGAAAAAACAATTTACTTCTGCTTTCCTTTCAAAATTGTGGTTTGAGTATTAAGCTTTACTTCTCGCTACCACACAACTGCGTATAAGAATTAAGTACAAAAAGTTCTTGATATGTATAAGACAGTTTGTTCTCACCTCAATTAACAGTCTTTTTTCTACAATTCTAAAATGTTTGGAACTAAATATAAGTACATCCAAAAACAAGTAATAATAAAGTTTAAGCGCAATGGTACAAAAGCTCAAAACAATATAACTTGCTTTTTTTTCTGAGGGTGTAGATATATTGAGATATATTGATCATTTCAATTAAAGAACTGTTTTTCTTTATAAGGCAGGTCTCTGTCTGTTCAATTACCTGTAAAGACAAAATTTCTAAAAAAGTTGTTTCTTTTAAATGAACAATTAGCATGTGCCCTTCATTTGCCTATCCCACTCATAATCCATGTCGCACATGTTTTTTTCAAGAAAGTGCTTTTGCTGTTGATGATGATGATGATGATGTTTCCGCTGGCTGACATTTAACGCGCATTTCACTAATTCCATTTTAAATTGTTGACAATTAAGAAAAATTGCCAAGACGAATCGAGCAGGAGCCAGAGCTGGCGCCAACCCTCACTGAACACCACGTGCCATGTCGCAGTTAATTTGTTGGCAATAAGTTGGAACACGAGGCCTAATTACAACAACAAGCGCGACATGACTGCAAAATTTTCATTAAAATGAAGCCTAGACCCTCGAACCCGTAACAATGGCCCGGCAACAGGATATATCGCGAACAGTTGCAATCCAGGCGACGGCCAAGCATGACAACAACTGCAGGACGACAACCCCCGCATCTAAAGGTGGGCCGTGCCGCCTGGTGGATACCCATGCCATTAGCTGTGACTGGAATGGACACGGTCAGGTTGACGACACCGGCAAAAGATACGCAAAAATTGTCATTTGCCGCCGCGTTAAAGGATTTGCTGCAGAACCTGTCATTTCATTGTTATGGCAAATTAGTCGAGCACGGTCGCAGCATTCAAGAGCGGTGAGCACTCCTCGACCAGGTTCTCCGTTGCTTTTCAATTAGCACCTCCACCCCCAGATTCTTCTGGCTCATTTTCCACACCAGTGCAGTGAGCGTTCTAATTACATTCCTCTGGAATACCTACAGGAACGAGACGGAGTCTTTGGTCACGACAATGTATCATCCTTTGTATCCCATATGGAAGGTGGTGTTCCCGGCGGTTTCGGTGTGCAGCCTGAATCGTATATCAAATAAGGCTGTGTGGCGTTATGCCCACGAACTGTAAGCAGAATGGTGGGTGCGGTCTGTAAACCCCATAAAAATGATGGTGTCCTTATAGAAGCGGCAAGGATCCTAAACAACGTAATGCCAGCTATTTCTATGGCGAGCTTAAGGCCTTTGGACACATGTACTACAATTTAAAGGACTCGGGAGATTATGATCGTGTCCTAAGGTTTCAGGGGTTTCTTAATACATACGACACACAGGCCGATGAGTTGTTCTTCAATACCAGGCAACGAATGCATGATCTTACACCCAACTGTAGCGATATGCTGGTATCCTGTCGCATGTCTGGAAGACAGTTTAACTGTATGGATCGGTTTGAGGAGACACTGACCAGTCGAGGATATTGCTGCACTTTTAGCAATGATGGCAGGTGGGATTTTCTGTGTGTATGTAAAAAATATTGTACTTATCTTTTAGAAATTTCAATAACCGCTCTTTTCGGCAACGTTACTTTGGAGCCGACATGGGATTGGTTCTGACTCTGAAGGCAATACACGATGATCAGTTTTATAAAATCCATTCGATCAATGGGTTTATGGTAGGTCCTTAATTAACGTTTAATATGTAACCTTTTTCAGGTGCCCTCTTTCTGAGTTTAGTGGTTTCCCTATTTAACAAGTGAGTGAGTCGGTCAAGCCCGACTCTATCATACTCTGTACCTGGAGTAGAAGCTGAATGAAGCGCTGCTGCTGCTCTCATCTGTAACTTCCTCTCTCTCATTCTCCTTCTCTCTCTTTGCTGAATGAAATGCGGTGTTGGTTGTTGGGGAGGGGAGGGGAGTCATTGAACTTTTTGTGTTCATAACTTAACCCGTCCTTTCGTCCGTCCGTATGAACAATCAGACTTCGGAGATGGTAAGAGATAGAGGCTTGACATGTATTGGACAAATGCTTCTTATACATGTATGCAGATCTAGTTTATGTTCAATTTAAGCCACGCCCCTTCCGCCCTCGCAAATTCGAAAAAACTTCATATCTTCCACATTTTTTAATATAGATGATTTGTTCCTTTAGTTAGTTATTAGTGATATATATAGATTTGTCGAAGAATTGACAAAGATTGGATGAGCGGTTCTCAAGTTATGAGCAAAAACAGTCTTAAACCCCCTCCCCAACAATCAACAACGCATTTTATTCAGCAAAGAGAGAGAGAGAGAACAACTTAGTGATGAGCGCAGCAGCAGCGCTGCTATGATATAGTCGGGCTTGACCGGTGGTTCACTTTTTTGCTCATAACTTGGGAACCACCCATCCGATCTTTGTCATTTCTTCGGCAAATCGATAACAAACATTTGTTTCTATGAGTATATAGAGACCAATGAGGGCCAGGATTAACTTTAACTTACGCTCTCGTTTTATAATCATTATATTTCCAATCCCATCTAGATATCTATTTATGAGCCACACTCCTATCCAGATCCATATTCTGGTGGGGTGGCCGAACGATTCGCGCAGACGGGCCTCAACACTTGGCTACCTGTGCGAGCCAAAATCTTCGAGACCGTTCCCGAGGCCCGCAGCATGAGTCCCACAGTGGTAAGTAACAATTTCTCATCGGTGCTAGAATAATATTTTCAGTCTCAATCTTATCTAATTCCTAAGCGCAATTGTCATTTTGAGAACGAGATGCCGGGTATATTCAAGCGTCATTATAGCTTTAGCAAATGCATCTCCGCCTGTCGAGCGCGCAGTATTATCGGACTGTGCGAGTGCATACCTTTCAATGTGCCACAAAGGTATTATGCTGGCTCCGCTGGACGTGTCTACTGTACGCTCGAGCATATAATGTGTCTGCGCCGATACGAGTGTGAGTAGTGTGAGCGCCGGATATTGAATACTTGAGTAACAATGCACTCCATCGACGCAACAGTTAAATGGCTGAATGTCATCACCAGTCGTGCGAACGTAACCGGTCTGGAGCACGAAATGGAGGATTCACTTTACTGTCCTGAATGCCTGGCATCCTGCACACAGACACAATATAACGTAAGAGGGGCCATGACATTGGCTCTGCCTGATGTATACAAGTCCTTGGGGTAAGTTGATGTAGTGAAGCGAATAGTTTAAATTGCGACAGATGCATTTGTGTAAAAAAAAAAATCAGGTACCCTTGCTGTTCCAACCTTAAGCATAATACGTATATATTTTAATTTTTAAAAAACGTGCAAATTCTAAATTTTTAATTTTTAACTTCAGGGAATCAAAGTCATGATAGTCATGACGGATATTTCGGGCGTTTTGCAAACCAACCGGGGCCATTTTAAAGATAGACTTAACTACTTATTACATTTGTGGTTATTGTCTAAGGATATCAGACAAAATTTTAAACAAGAAGTTACTCAAATCTTTTGATACGCAGTCTAATAACCTAACCTAACATTCCAGGTCTTCCGCAGATATCAGATCATTCAACTGCGTAGTTTAGAACCCAAGTAGAGGTATTGCTGTTTTTTAAAACTGTCCTGAAAAATTTGTTTCCTAAATCTTAAAGACTGTCTTTTAAATCTTAATAGTGACGACCAGTTTTCGCCTTTAAGATAATTTATTATCTCATGAAGTTGTAGATCTGTCTTGCCAAGATTTAGTAATTGGTATAAGAGACAAAGTTTATTTCAGAAATCTACCCTTAAAATAGTTTCTTGCTCCAAGATCTTATTGCAACTGTTTATAAATAAGCCGATCTGAGCTTCGTCCAGGATCTCCAGCTAGAATTATTTTTGAAGAAAAGCTTTAAATGGCTAGGGTTTTCCCGGTCATTGACCGGGCCAATAAGTACTTAAGCCTATGTTTTGGCATACTAAAAGCTTATCGAAGTTTCATGTAGTTAATAGCCACTTTTGCATTATTATTCTTCTCATGCAAATGAAATTTGATATATATGAGCATTATGATATACCCACCTAAGTGCCACTTTTCATTCAAGGCTAAACCTCTCCAATGTCTGTTAAAAAATAGCATCTTGGACTTCATGTTGTGCAATATCATTGAAATTTATTTACCTTTTTTGCATTGTCACGCTAGTGTGTGTATTGGCGCCATCTATTGGTGAAGCTATGAACAGGGACCGAAATTAACAGTTATGGAAAAACTAAAAATTACTGTAACAAATTATTGTCCCGATAAAAAAGAGGGCATCAGACCCTATAATTTTAAATGGCGTGTCCACTGAAGCGATCAATTTTTATTTGCAACTTTTTACGAAAAAAATTTATTTTAAAATTGTTGTATAATTTTTAAATAAAAATTTTATAAAAAAATTAAAAGTTAATTGTAATAAAAAATGTTTATTTTAAAAATTGTAAAATAACAATTATATTTAAATTTTTATATAAAATTTTTCAAATAACTGTTTTTTTCGTAGTTTTAATTATAAATGTTATTCAGTTACGGTCCTTGTTTACAAACAAAAAAAGTTCGCTGTCACTGCGCAGCATCAGCCCAGCTTTTGCAGGCAGGTTACAGCAGGGTTTTTACCGACTTTCTTAGCAGATTTTTCTTAATTATCAAAAAATTAACGCTTAAAATAATAAGGATTTTTTTGGGGTTGCTAGCTGGTTCGGTATCGAAACCTTCACCACCAGTTTGGTTCGAGTATTTAGAGTCTCTCGAAAAAAAAAAAATTAAAAACAGCTTTATGTTGCAATTTAAAGAAAAACGAGAAAGGCAAGGCTAACTTCGTCCGTGCCGAAGTTTTTACACACTTGAAATCGCTTGTCTCAACGGCTAGCGACTTGGACCAAACTTCGCAGATCAGCTTGAAAACATTTAATATTACCCATGACCGTGATTGAGAGCAGTAATATTGAGAAAAAAACAGTTTTTCTCATTAAAATCCATTTTTCGACCGATCATTTGTATGGCTGCTACAAGAAGTAGCGATCCGCTCCGGTTGGTTCCGACATATTAGCAGCGTGCAGACAAAAGAAGACTCTGTGCAAAATTTCAGCTCGCTAGCTTCAAAACTGAGGGACTAGTTCGCGTAGAAACAGACAGACGGACAGACGGACAGACGGACGGACAAAGCTTAATCGACTCAGCTCGTCACGCTGATCAAACTTACTGCCTTTCAGTCATAAGCCTTAACCTCTACGCCATTACCGACAAATATTAGTAGGCAGCTAAAAGTGCTATATGAAATCCCAAATCTGGCAAGGCTTTTTTTTTTGAAAATAACCAAAAATAATCTTGTAAAGTAGTCGAATTATTTTTTGATTATTTTTGATTATTTCTGAAAGTAATCAATTAGTAATCAAAAAACCAAGAGGATTATATAATCATTACAATTATTTTTAAAAAGTAATGTAATTGATTACTAATCGTAATCGTAATTTAACAGCTATGTTTTTACTTTACTTACTTTACTGGGTTTTTAACTCGGTACCTTGACGACTGAAACGCACACAGTAGTGGGTCGGTCAGCTTAGCCCACTTGACAATTCTCCAAAAGCTACGAGTCGCGTCGAACCCATATTTAGGAACCAACGTGTTTTAGTCATGTTTGCTTACAAATCGTGGAGGCCGTGAACTTTTATTTAATGTTCTGATTCTTTTTCAGTTCTTATTTTTATTTTTAACTGAGGTGTTTTTAACATTGTCGATTACTTTTGCACACTCGAAATGTTCTACATAAAATGAATTATCGGCCGACCGCTCACATCTGACGACAGGCAGCGCATGCTCTCTCTCTCTCTCTCTCTCTGCGTTAGAGCGCGACCAAAGCTATTCTCTCAAAGATTTCTTCCCCTCACTCTCCTTGCCTACAAGTACCAAATTGAGAAATTTAGCTCTATTTCAAGAGCGAAACTCTTTAAAGTTATTTTTTCAAATTATTCAGTCTAGTTTTTTCATAGTTTTCGTACAAAAAACTAGCGAAACTTTTTAAGTTATAGCTTGTTTATAGCTAAACAAATCACTCACTAAAGATTAGTCGAAAACAGACAGCTGATCGGCAAAACTACCCAAAGACAACAAATCGATTAAAGCATTAATTTTCTGCGTATAGTGGGAAACCCACCAGGTTGTCCAGAGCGATTTCGGGCTATAGTTAAAAAAAATTTAGGAAAGAACGGTAGAGTTGCCGAAAATATGAATGAAATGAAATAAACTGAATAAGGGCAAGTCGCAAAGCAGGTGTACAAAGCCTTAGAAAGGAGGTCAAACATACAATTTTTGCAAAAATATGGGCTTCACTTTTTTCCAAAATATTTTTAAAAGAAAAAATTACTCTTGATTTATAGCTTTTTATTTACAAATGCCACCAAGTGGGCATTTTCTTTTCGGAACATATAACACAAGTTTACAAAAAAAGGCCAACTTTTGCAACAGAGAACTTTGCAACCGTTCCTTATGTATTTTGGGCCGCTGAACGCAGATAAATTGTCCGTTTTCTTCCAGCATGTCAGGTTCACGAGATATTTGCATAAACGTGTGTTTAGAGAGGTATCCTTACATTTGTTGTTCCTGTGGCCACATTTTCTATTCTATTCGAACCAACTTTGTTTTAATGTAAGCTGCATTGAATGACGTTACAGAAAAACCAAACACGAAGTTTTGATTTTGCTGATAAGGTACTTATTTTTGGAATTAAACATTTAAAATGTGGTTATTTTCTGCAAATTTTTCCGCTAATATTAAAAATTTTAGAAAAAAATAAAAATACATAAGGAACGGTTGCAAAGTTCTCTGTTGCAAAAGTTGGCCTTTTTTTTGTAAGCTTGTGTAATTATTAATTTTGTTTTTTTCCTTTAAATTTACCAATTCAATTTCGATTCATATACCAAATATTCATTTTGTTTCAGCACCAATACCAATAACAGTTACGACCAAGCCAGCGCCAACTCCTCCGAGCTGGCCGTGGTTCGTATTTACTTTGCCTCATCGCACATTCAATACTTTCGGCAGATTATTAAAAACGCCTGGTATGAGACATTCAGTGAGTACTACAATCTTTGCTTGTCCCTCCCCCCTTTTACACTCACCCGTGGGCACAAACCAGGTACAATTGGCAACATCTGCGGCATTATAGCGGGCTTCTCATTGATTGGCATCTGTGAGCTGTTATTTTTTCTAGCCAAACAATTATGGCACGCATGCAAAGCGGAACTGAAGGAGGACCGGACTAAGGGCCATGCCAAGGCAACCCAGCGGGAGCAGGAGTATCGGTCACCCATGGAGTTGCTTATTTTGCCGTAATTGAGCAAAATAAAAACAAAAAACATTGTTAATTTTAAAGCTCACTGATTTTTATGCACATCCTTGTACACTCACAACTGCACAGAGTTAAGACCCAATCGGGAGTTCAACTCAAGTGCACTTACTTTGCATTGTTCACATAAAAATAAACGGGGAATGGGGAACGGTTGCGATGCCAACAAAAGGCCCAGGCGGTGACATTAGTGCCACAAATCGTAACATTTTGGACTTCTGCCGACCAAGGGGTCAGAAATTTTGGCACTCATCCGTACTCACACCCCCAGCACTTACAATCAACATGAATTTTTATTTGTCGTATTTGCTGGACGATAAAAATTGGGAAAACAAAGTACAGGAAAATGGTGTGCCATTTACTGTTATTATTGCAAAGTTGGGAAGTTTAATTCAAATACTGATACAACAGAAACTTTTTATAATGCTTTCCTACCTAGTTAAAAGCAGCTTTGATTTTTTTATTATTTTCTAGCCACTCACCAAATGTTAAGGCATCGAAAATTCAACAACCACAGCAGCATTACATTAGAAATGCTGCACATTATAAACATACCAACAGACAGGAGACTCAACAACAAAACGGACACCGAGAATTGCGCCCACTTAGGCTGCCTTCACACTTACTCGTGAAATAAAAATAAATTGAAGACTCCACGTTACACAGGCAGACGTGTAAAAAATGGTACTGAAACTGTTTCTTTTGTGAATTTTTGTTAAATGATTGTATGTTAAGTATTGGTGGATAAATTTATAGGAAAAAAGAATCATAAATTTTATTTTTTTATCAACCTGAGAAAAATCACCAAATTCCAATTGTTTTTTAGAATCACCCATTATAAAGCGACTTTGTGGGCTTTTTTGGGAAATTTTGACTTACCTTTAGCAATATAAAAATTGGTGTAAATGGTCTAAGTGACTTGGAAATTTAAATTTTTTTAGGTGGGTGGGTGGTGATGATGGTGAGAGTGTGGGTCGGGTCGGGCTCTCGGGGTCGTGTGCCACACACACCGTAACCCCCCGGCTCCCTCTTAAATTTTCTATAAGTCTTATATTAAATCAGGTACTGAAAAATTTACTCTGGGCTCAAGAATTTTGCTATTGGATGAAGAATTTTTACTCTTACCGTACTTTTGAGATCTCTATTAAAAAAATTAATTTGTTTCTTAGTCACATTCTGAAAAGTCGTTAAGAAAATGCAGTAAGTATAAACTCCCATCAGATCACGCTCTCGAACAAAATAAAATTTGTGGTCTAGACACCGTATTGCAACACTGGCATGATAGGCGCTATTTTCGCTCTTCGAGCAAGGTCTCTACTCTTGATCTCCCGTAGTAGCATTTATCTGAGAGCGTAAATTTTTTTTTCGGATTTTTAGGCTGACGTTGTTGTCGCCGGTTATCATCTTTCCGAGGTAGACAACGTCCACTACAACTTTAAAGTTGTGCTCTCCCATTGTTACAGGTTGTCCAAGAAGCGTAGTCTTCAGCTTCGAAGATCTATTGGCATTTGGGCATGGCGCAGTATATATTTCATTAGCAGATTAAGAAGTCACACGATAAGATATCACCGTGCCCACAACCTATTTTGGTATCAAAAGACTAGGAGAGATCCGTTCCTATTTTGACAAAGTACTTCTCAACGTCATCATGCAAAGTCGAAAGTTCTCTGCTGGTATACCAGAGGTAGACAGGTCTTCAAAATCTGACCTTATCGGTGTGTCGACGGCAGCTTTGTGATCGCCAAATTTCCTTCAAGTATAATATAATTTTAAATCAAAAACATCATACACGTCACTTGGAACATTTAGGAACATCAATAGTATTTTGCGGTCAGTCAGCTTTATACATTGCATCTTAACTTTGGAGGATATGACGCTCAAAAATGATAACCGTGACTTTGTTGTATATCAATTCTTTTTTAGTCGCGGTCCTTCGATGGTATTTTTTTTTCGAAATTGTTGTTAGGGACGTATACAAAACATTTACCAGTTTTTCTTAAGCCTTTATCTTTTGATTTTGGTAATGAAGTGCATGAACTGCACCAGCCATGTTTAGTTTTAGATGGGCGGTATCGGGTTTGACACTGCCTGCTCGGGCGCCAATGACTAATGTGAAAGGGTATCTTCGATGAGAAAGAAATATTTGGACCCGGGATTAACACTCAGCCTAGTGGTTGGTGGATATTGTAATTTTAATGGATTAAAGGGCCTTCTGAGGCATGGCACTGACTTTGTTTCTGAAGCTTTGGCAGTCGAAAGCCTACTCAAAGGCCCGACTAGCCAGGCTGGGCTTGCATGCTTACTTGAAGTATAATTAAATTTTAGTTTCAATTCACTTCTTTTATATATACTTAAAAGCTAACAAAACATAAATGCCCTCTTAGCCTCATTTATTGTCGTTAAACCTTACCGAAACAATTTGCGAATTATTTTTATCTTCCTTCTTAATTTACACCACTTCCAATAAGTGCACCAAGCAATTGTGTTTACTTGTTCCCGAATTGAAATTTATTTCGCTTGACTTGTGCTTTTAATGGAGAAACCTCACCAAGTTGAGATACCAAGATGCGCGGTGCAGATGCAAGCATTTGGTGTGTCTTCATTAAAACCCACTCGCGCTTTATCTAAGTGAAATGTTGTATGGATTTTCATGTTGTCGGTTGTTTAAATTGTGTGTGGGAATATGCATGTAAATTCTACAGTTGTTTGTTTTGCCAAGCATAAAAATGCCGAAAAATTGCCAAACATTTAAATGAACGCATTCGAGCACTCAACAGGACTCGGTAGTATTTCTAGCAAACAAAGCCAGCCAAAGTCAAAGAAGCGAAACGAGAAAAAAGAATGGCCTAAAAAGTGGGAGTAAGAGTAGACATGTACAGCTTATCGCACAATGCAATATGTTTGTTTGTGTGTGTGTGTGAGTGTATATATTGGATTATTTCGTATTTTTTTTAGCTAGCATTGCCAGGACTACCTGGCAATTGGATACCTCATCCTTTGGGAGCAGCCAGCTGGTGAGGTTCTCTTTGCATATTTTTTTTATTTTAAATTTTCTACCAATAACGAACAAAATCAAAAATATTTTCTATGATTTTTTTCTTGTATTTTCATCCACACTCTGCTTAAATTTTTTTCTCTCTCTCGCCTTCTGTTCGACATGAAGTTTTTAATTGAATTGTGCAGGGAGTTTTCACTTTACTCCTTTTTTTTGTAAGTTTTATGCCAAGTTACTGCATCAAAAGTGTTAAAAGTTGAAATTGAATGGAGTTATGTTTTGTGGGCTAGTTGTGGGCGTTTAAAGTTGTTGTTGGTTAGCTGAAAGACACCTTAATAAGGAAATTGCATGAATATGTATGCAGAACTTTGTTGAGTCTTGTTGAAGTGCCATTAAGGCTTTGGTAGGGAAGCCTTTTCAATAAATGAATCTTGCATTTGCATAGAAAATACGTATAATTATGTTAGGAATCTACGAATAGGCACCTAATGACAACGGTTTTTGAGCATATAATGTATTACATATGTATCGTCATCAGGGTTACTCACAAGAAGTATTTATTTAATACAAGTAAATCGTTTTTATGTATGTTTGTAATATTTCTTAACTTTTATTTAGATTATGGCTAAACTAAAGCAATAAAACTATTGCATGGGATTGATGATTTTGTGGCTGGCGACAACTGATTTCCGACAGATTAATCTCAGGAACGAGTACTGTGTATAAGTGTTCGCAAAGGAAAATTAATAATTTTCGTACTTCGATCAAAAATATTCAGTTTCAAAACTTCAATATGCCAAAATCCTCTTGATTTAAGAACCGAATTTCTTGATTTTGATATTTTTTCAAGAACTTTTAGACCTCAAAATAAGAATGATCTAGACTTATTTTTGTTAGCTAAGAGCGATTTTTACTTAAAGAAGAGCTCGATATTACATCAAGAACGACATAATTTGAAAATAAACCTTTTTTTCTGGTAGCAAGAGGGTTATTTATATTTTCTCATTTTCAACGGTGAATTTCGATTTTGAGAATGATTCGTACTCAAGGTAAGAAATTCCAAGAGCGAATTGTTATTACAAAATTCAAGACCTAAACAGGATAAAATCAACAGACTAAAAGTTCGATTGGTCTTGCAAAATTTCTTTTCCTCCCCCCTTTTAAAGTTACAACCTCTTCGCTTAATATATATTTACCTAGGCCTAAAACCTGTCATTTCTGAAAATCGCTATAAGATCCGAGCAAAAACACCAAAACTAATATTGCTTTTGGGAGCGGGGGGGGACATTGTGCCTTTCTTAGGCAGCTAAGGCGTATTAGTCAGTTTACGCTTGAGTGTGTGTTTGTTTCAATTGTACATGGTATTCTAAAGTAGGGAACGTGTTAATGTACATAATGAGGAGTTGATTAAATCTGCTGACTGAAAATAACTATTATTTTCGGTCCCTGGTTTGAATGCTAACTATGCCTCCTACAACTAACATAAAACAGTGAAACTAAGTTAATTTCGCTTGAAGTTGAATCCCTTCATTTTTTATTTATATGTAATTAACTTCTTTATTCTCAAATGGATTAATGGAATGAATTATGTGTCGCTGTATTTTTAATAGATAAATCTTTAGTGACAATTTTTTTCGTGGTGAATATCGCACCCAAAATCTTGCCATTTTAAAAAAATCTATAAATTAAGTGCAAAGTTGCAAATAAAACCCTTTACAACGCCGAAGTCAAGCACGGGATTAAGATGTGGTGTATGAATGAATGATATGGCGTTCAATTACTTTCCAATAAAGCATTACCTTTTCATAATGAATGAAACGATAATGTTAATATACACATTTTTCTAAAGGTACATTTTTTCCGCGATTTCTCGAAAGCGGCCCCACTAAAAAAATTGTGCAATAAATTTTTGGACTCAGCGTTGGGATTTATATAAGAAATTGCTACCAAGTGTTTGGGATTGTGAAATTTTTTATTATTTTGTAAACTAGTGTTAAAAAAAGATCATTAAATATTACAAATACTGGCAGCATAGTGCTGTCGGCTTTTGCAGTTAAGTCAATTTACAATTCCCAAACGGCGCTGGCATGAGGAGGCAGGCGAAGACCGCTCGCTGAAGATTAAGAAGGGATGCTTATAAAACAGCTGTACGGTCAACCGGCCTCCTTTGCGGTGAGGTATGTTCCCGTTCTAATGTTATGTGGTAGATTATCGTAGATTATCATAAAGGTCGTAAAAACATGCACTTATTTTTTGTCTCATTATATTTTAAAATCCCGATATAGAACCGGTTATTTTGTTTCGGTTATGGTCAACCAATATTAAATCCATTTCGGCTTTATATATATGGAAATTGCTAGACGCACAGCGTTAGTTAAATGTATGAAGCTAATTTAAGGTAACGGCAGCGTTAAACATTCTTGTTTGATTTAGAAGCCAAAGAAAACACTCTTCATTCGGTAGAATCGCATCTTGAAACACATTTTCTCTTTTATTTTTTGTATAATGTATATTATTACCCTAGGGCCTAGGGGAATGTGTCTTGACGACCCCTATTCTAATGCCACATAACATTTTCCACACATAAATAAAGCTAAGCATCTTTGGTGGCCTTATGGGGTTAAGCTGGCAGTAAACCCTGCACGAAAGCCAATGGAGCAGCAGTCCCAGTGGCGGCCAGATCCGCAGTTTTCTGCTCCCCAAATCCTGCATCACATTTAAAGCACTTTGCTTAGCCTCACGCGGAACGACTTTTTTGTTTGTTTGTTTTGGAGTGTGTCCCCAGTTTTTAAGCACCGAGCACTAAGAGATGGCAAAACTCTCAAACCCTCTGGCCGTTTAAGGTTTCAATTTTGTAGCCGGCTGTTGTCGAGAGTGCCTGAGCTGAATTATTTACAGGGGGTGAAGGGTGTTGTGTGCACCTAACTCGGTCGCTTTAAGCGTTTCGCTTTTGTTTGCGCTTAAATGTGAGTATTTATTTTTCGTCTGCCTGTTGTCTGGCAAGCAAATTATAAGAACAAAGGCAAGCCTTAGAATAGTTCGCACCTGTGGGCCGAGTTTTTATCTCGTTTGGAAAGTAGGCTAAGATTTTAATGGTAAAATCCCAGTTGCAAGAAAACAAATTTGTGCTGCAATTTTGTTCAAGATGCCCAGAGCCAGCTACAGTTAAGTACTCTTATGGCCATGAAGTGGAGAGGAAAGTCTGGTAAGGTAATCTTATTCAGTATTTGGAGCTGCAAATGCTTCATTGCATTTCTAAGCATGTCTAATGCGCTTGAATGGCTGGCTCAGCAGCTGGCCGAGAGCTAACCAGAAGAAAAATTATTCAAGCATATTTCAGCATATCACAGTGGGACGCACATCGAGAAGTAGTTCTAAAATGATAAATATAAAAAAACTAGCTGAAACCGCCATACGTTGCTGCGTCGCTTTTAGATCTCCTCTTCACCCATTTGCCTTCTGTCAATTCTCGTTATGGTCCACCTAGCCCTGTCTAACCTCGTTTTGCTCAAAATGTATTTTTATTGAGTCCACCCGAAATATCTCCTTTTGATCGACAATAATCTTTTATTAACAGATGACGTAAAATTAAAAAAAAGAATAATGGTTGTAGTAAAAAAATTTTCTTTTCTGATCCGGAGAGTAAATAAATGAGGGAAAAAGCATGACATTTGCAGAATTATGCTGCACACTTCTATCGAATGTTATGAGAAGTATTTGTGGCATTTCGACTGATGCGTGCGCTCTGTATGAAATGTTTGGTACATATCGTTAGGCTGCAAGGGAATCGGCCCTTCAATAGCACTTTCCTCTACCGATCGAACAAAGTTGGCAATTCCTCTTCTTGAAATCGCACCACTTTTCTGAGCGAAATTAATAACCACAGCAAAATCATGTCATTTAAACTAAAACCTGTACAAATTTTATAAGTAAGAAAAAATTTAAAACAAACAAGTGAGAAAGTCGGTCAAGCTCGAATAAAACATACTCTGCACCTGAAGTGCGAGCTAAATGCAGCGCTGCTGCGGCGCTCATTTTAGTTTTTCTTTTTCTCTCTCTCTCTCTCTTTGTTGAATGAAATGCTGTGTTGGTTGTTGGGTAGGGAGAGAGGGGGTTTTTGGTATTTTTTGCTCATACCGGCAAACAATTCCACTTCCACAAAAGCTTTTCAAAAGTGGAATTGAGAAGAAAGACTTTTGAGACTCTAATTAATTTTACGAACACTTTCGATTTCTTCGAGGCTAGTAAAGCGAAAAGTAAAACGTGAAAAATTCGTGTCCTGAATTCCACAATTCGAATATCGATAGTAGCCTTGTGTTAGTTTAAGGGTTGCCAAAATACTGAAAAAGTTATTAAATTGCGGAAAATCAAATTTGTTAACAGCGGAATGTTAGTTGAATTCAAATTAATAGATATTTCTATATGATAATTGACATTTCTAATACACATCCACTCTGGCAAAAGGTTTTGTCAAGGGAGTCCGCGTCAATGCAGAAGCCAAATGGGACTCGTTGACCACCTATTTAAATGCGGTAATGAATTAAAATTAACCCTCTCGCTTAAATCAAAATGTCCACCTTCACCTTCATTAGTTTCATTGTCTTGGTTGCTAATGTAAAATTCTTCTAAGAGTTCGCTGCAACATATTAGTTGAATGACTTCAGGAGAAACGTTTTCGTTAGCGTCTATCTATAAATTAGGGTTTGTCGAAAATATATCAATATATTGATAATATTTTTTATAACTGATATATTTACATCGTTATTTTTTGTCAGTATGGTAATTCCGTTAATTTCACACGTGTTTCTCATAACTCATTCAAATCCGATCAAGAATAACGAAGTTATTGGCACTTTAGTAAAAAATGGAAGGTTTCAACTTCAAGCAAATTGACTTAGTTTCACTGTTTTATGTTCGTCACAGGAGGCATAGGTAACATTCGAATTTCGAACTATTCTATTTAAGAGCTACTATGACCTGCCAAATTTATTTTGTACCTGGTAAGGTTATTTTCTGATTGACTTACGCGTTTCAGGTGAAGGTGCCAATAACTTCTTTATTCTTGATCGGATTTTAATGAGTTATGTGGCGTTGTTTTTTTCGTGGTTCAAATCGCTCTTAAAATCTACCTTTTTTTTAAAAAGTGATCAATTTAATGCAAAGTTGCCGATAAAAGCCTTTATAACGCCGAAGTACAGCACCGGATTAAGAAGTGGTGTATCAACGAATGATAGGGCGTTCAATTACCTTCCAAGTAATGAAAGAACCGCTACCAAAGATATACGCATTTTTCTAAAGGTACTTTTTTTACAAATCGAAAAACTATCTTTTCCGCGATTTCTCGAAAACGGCCCCATAAAAAATATTTGTACTACAGATTTGGACTCAGCAAATGTATTTACATACGAAATGACTGCCAGATGGTTGGGATCGGAAATGCTGTAAACTGGTGTAATTGAAGTGTCAAATTTATAAGACCTAGTGTCAAATTGATACTAATAAAGTAATACAAAAAAGTGTCAACCAGACACAAGGTAGTATCAATTTGAAATCCTCGAAGTATCATGTTAATACTTTCGAAGATATCAATTTGATACTTGGAGTATTAGAGAGAATTCAATACTCAATAGTTTCAAATTTATGTTTAAATTGTGTCACTGTGATGACAACTTTTTTTTGAGTGTAGGTTTAAAAAATGTACATTTCGACAATCAGGGCACAAGAGGCGACTAATCATATTTTAAAAGAGTTGGATACATTTACCCAAGAAATAAAGAAAAAAGAAATGCTAATTAATTTTATTAAAATTTTTACAGATTTCATAAGTTGAAAATTCAGATAACCCGTGTGTTGACTTTATAGAAGCCCATAATAGGTCGATTTTAAAAGGCCTTTCAATGGAAGAAACGCAAAATAGTGAACTGAAGTTATACCTTAGGTTGCCGAAAACATCATGGGAGAGGAATCCCTTAATCTTCTGGAATTCGCATAAGTTGTCCATGCCGGGACTATCCAGGCTGGCCCTAAGGTATCTTACTATGCGTCATTTTCGACTCCCTTAGCCGTTTGACGGATTTACATATAAAGCAACGCGTCTTTTTAAAGTCTTTTAAGTCCAAATATTGGAACTAAAATTATTTAATATGTATAATACATAGAAAACTCAAATCTCATGGAAAATATTGTTATGTTCGCTAAAGATATTCATATATAATATGTTAAACACATACACAACTCGAATCTCATGAAAAATATTGTTTTGTTTAATATTGACCATATCTTTTTATTTTGGGGCAGAGTATTATTTTTTTGGGAAAATAAGGGAAAAAATTAAAATATCAATTATATCGATATATCGATATTTTAAAAGATATATATTTAATATATAACAGAAGTCCACGCGCCTAGGGCAATCTGTTGCAATGGGAGAGTACAACTTTAAAGTTGTAGAGGACTTTGTCTACCTCGGAACGATGATAACAGGCAACAACAACATCAGCCTGGAAATTCAAAGAAGAATCACGCTCGCAAAACGATGCTATTACAGGCTAAGTAGGGAGCTCAAGAGCAGAAACCTCAAGCGAAGAACAAAAATAGAGCTATATAAGTCGCTTATCATAACAGTCCTGCAATACGGCGCAGAAGCATGGGCAATATCTTCAGCGGATGAGGCGGCGATTGGCGTTTTCGAGCGAAAGATTCTTCGCAGGATTTATGGACCTTTGAAAGTTGGCGAGGATTTTCGCATCCGAAGGAATTACGAACAGTATGAGCTCTATGGCGATACTAGTCTGGTCAAGCGCATAAAGCAACAGCGGCCCGTATGGATGAACAAGCTCCAGCAAAAATGGTCTACAAGAGGAATGCGAAAGAACTGGGACAAGGCAAGGTGGGACGACCACCTCTAAGGTGGGACGACCAGGTGCGGAAAGACATTTCCAAGCTTGGCGTGAAAAACTGGTGCCAGCTCGCACGGAGTAGAAGCGACTGGCGGACATTAGTTGCAGCGGCCGAGACCGTCAAACGGTTGTGATGCAAGCATCGGGCCAATAAAGAAGAAGAAGATATATTTAATATCATTTGATATTTGTTCAAATCAGTAAATATCATCGATACGATATTTTAAAAATATTCGGCAACCCTACTATAAATGTTGTAAAAATTTATGGATCTAAAGTATAGACAGCCCTATTAAAAACGTCCAACAAGTTATTGGTGCGGTTATTTTTGCAGCGGTGATGCAATCTATCGGCTTTTCTGTTCATAAAGACATTTATCTTCCTGTAAAACGTTTTTCACATCTGAGCTGATTTCAAGCAATACATTTTTTGTTTGGCATTACATTTTCCCTTTTTATATCCTGGCAAAGGGTATTAAAACTTTGCCCAGAAATTTGCAACCCATAAAAATATTAATTTTCGACCCTATAAACTGTATATATTCTTGATCACGATTTAGTCAATTTAGCTTTGTCCGTCCGTCCGACTGTCTGTTTCTATGGAAACTATTCTCTCAGTATTAAAGCTATCTAGCTGAAACTTTGCACAGAGTCTTCTTTTTACTGCACACTGCTAATTTGTCGGAACCGACCGGTTTGGATGACTATATCTTATAGCTGCCATAGGAACTATCGGTCTTAAAGTGGTCCCATACATGTCAAACCTCTATCTCTTACCATCTCCGAGATCTGTTTGTTCATACGGACGGACAGACATACTTTTGCACAAACTTAATGTACTCTATGTACCTTTGGTATAGAGTATAAAAGTTGTGTGTTTTAATCAGGGAATCAAACCGGAACCGGAACCGTATACCGAAAAGAGCCGATTGAAACTCAGAACCGGAACCCGAACCGGGACCGATATTTGTATTTTATTGTATACCGGTATCCGAGAACCGATATTCTTGGAACCGAATAGACCGAAAAGAACTTAAACGTCGTACCGGTACGGTTTCGGTTGAAAGTTCAACCACTAGACTTCGAAGCGGGTAAGATTTGGTGAATTTTTATTTAAATTTGGCTCAATTGTTAGCTTCAAATAAAAAAGATTCTGGCTCAGCAAAACTTTTGTTCAGTGAAAGAGAAAATCGCGAGACCAGTCTCTTTTCTTAGACCCACGTTATAACGTCAGGCTAACCTCTGAACAGAAAAGTACATGTGTAACTGCTGTGACTGATATATATTCAAGAATTTTATCCACTTCTGTTCAATTGCAATTAAATGAGGAGAGCAGCTCTGGCCCAACTTCTTTGTCTGAAAGTGGAGATGAAGTCGATTTATCTATAAATTTCTATGAAAAGAAACAGGACAATACAAAAACTTGGTTTTTTTTTACAAAACAGCTTAATGGCATTAATCAAGAGTTTTCTGAGCTTGAAATTGTAAATGGTGGTCGGAAAATTTGACAACGTTGCTGGAATTGTAGGAACTGTCAAAAGTTATTATTGCTGTTCCAGCTACACAAGTAAGTGTAAAACATTTATTTTCCGGTGTGGAGTTTATTTTGACTCCGCAAAGAAATCATATGGACGGAAATACTTTGAACGCTATCATGCTTCTGAGAAATAATCATTAGTTTACCATATTTGTTAATAATTTATATTTTTTTTTAAGTAAATTTGGTGAAGACATTGTTAGTAAAATATTAGTTTAATTATCTTATGAATACAAACATGTATAATTTTTATGGGAAACACACGCAAATGAAATTGATAATTTATATACACATACATGTCGCTCACTTACTTCAAGACTGGCATAACTCAAAAAATACGATTTTTGACTTATTGGTGCAGAAATATACGCTAAGTTGTGTACTATTTTGTATACAAATTTTCGTATTGATATCTCTTATACTTTTCATGTGAGATCAAAATATGTCGAAATATAATTTTAAAGGTTAATTTTCATGTTATTGTAAGAGCGTCATATCTCAGTTGTCCTGCAGTCGATATTGCGCAAACAAACTTCGGCTTTCAGTGAAAGCATCATAATTTCAAGATTGATTAATGACCATTTTAAATTTCTAAAATTTTACTAGATTAACTCGAAACTAAAAGAATCAGTTTTTTCTGAGTTAAGCCCATTGAGAACTTTGAACGCGTTCTTCTCAAAATGGAGTATTTTTAGTTATGCCAGTATTAAAGTAAGTGAGCGATGTGTACTGCTGCTTACACACTTTGACTGGACTTAAGTTTTAAAATTTCTGTTAGTTTAACCGGTCCATACCGGTACGTACCGGTACGATACCGAAATAAAAGGGTACCGAAACCGGAACCGAATACCGAAACAGTAGCAGAACCAAAACAAAACCTTTTACCGAAACGTTAGTAACGTTACTCCGGTAAAACGTTAGTTTTGCCGGAACCTAAACCGGAACCGAAATTCCTTTTGGTTTGATTCCCTGGTTTTAATGTTGGCGTTCTTAAACTCTGATGTATTAAAACATTTGCAAGGGTATTAAAACTTCGGCAAAGACGAAGTTAGCTTGGCCTTCTCGTTTTTATTTGAAAGAGGTCGAATGAGAGATCTTATCACTTTGGCACAGATAAGGCGGTTATTTGATCTAGCCATCATGAATTTGTATAAGTCGCACATTTACTTTCCACTAATGTACAATTTATCTTTGAAACAGCCAAAACATGACAGCAAACAAACAAAGAAGATGTAATTTACAATTGTTAAATAAGTGGAAAAATAAAACAAATGTCTATACCACTTGTTGAACTGCTGGTTAAACTGAAAGACGAAATGTCCCCCTACAGCGCTTTTCTCTTTCCCTCTATCCTATCTATCTTCGCTGAGCAATTGCAAATAAATCCAAAGGGGCTTTGGTCAGCCCGCAAGCCGAACAGTGCATTTTCCAGGGTGCATTGGCAACGCCAAAACTGACCATGGCTGATCTTCAGACTAATTTTGGCAATTCTGTTTGTTGATTTACCCATTGGGGCCAAAATCAGCTTCAACGCAGAGCATGAATTTTGATAATAAAATGCAATGATTTGATTGATTCATGGTGAAATAACTTACTGATCATTTTTGGCGTTGCCACATGTTTCGGATCACGCTGGTGGTGTCATAAAAATGTACACTGAAAAACCAAATAGCATAAAAATCACCTGCTTTATAGAGATAATTAATAAATGCAAATGGGTTTTGTTCCATTTGTTTGATTTCTCTTATTTTTATTTATTTATTTATTAGGTCGACAAAAAAGGCTGTCAATAAAATTACAAATACGTTATAAAAAAGCCTTAACAACTTAGAAAGCCTAACAAAGAAAACTAACAAAATTACAGAATAACTAATAATTTTCTAGTGCTGTTTTAAGAGTTTTTGAAGATTGGTAATTTGAATAAAATCTTCTATAGACTATCATAAGATGACGAAATGGACGGGACTCTTATGGGAGTTCCCTTGGTCGGGACGGAAATTAATTGAAAATTGAGAGAATTGCTCAAAAGAAACCGGAACCGTTTGCCGGCATGATGTACCTTTTAGGGTTTACAAGCTTGACTACCTTATGGTTTGAGTTTGATCCTTAGTTCCAAACAGAGCAGGTCGTAAGTTTGGAATGTACTAAGGGGTTCAATTCTGGATTGTGACAAATCACACAAAATTTACATACTTTATATACAATTTGTGCCACTGTTACTAAGCGTAACTATGACGCCCTACGGTAGCCGAAAGTCTCAAATCCAAAGCTGTCAAAAAATATGAAATTCTCTCAAAGCGGCTCAACTATCTGCTACGCTATTTCCAGTCGTCCATGCCCCCCTCTTCACCGTCTTGTCTAGACATCAATCAACACCTTCACCAAGTTGATTGACAGCCTGGAACAGCCTGAAATATAAATCTGTCATTTGCATTTCGAGTTGCGTATGAAATCAATATGAATACAGTACTTGAAAATTGTTGCTGTTGTTGTTGATGCTATGATTATTATTGTAGCCAAAGTCAATTTGTCAGAAACAGGCCCACAGGCCGCGGCCTCGGGCAGATGCTTGTCAAAGCATTTCAATTCAAATTTTTTACAGCGGTCATAACAAGTGAATAAATTTAAATTTAACAAAAAAAGGAATTGGAAATCCCCCTCATGTTTTCCTTTCATCTGTGTGTGGCTTTCAGCTTGAACAAGAAAAAAGAAACAGATTTTTCTCGCCCGCTGCTCAAATTATATAAATATAAATATGCAGCTACATACAAAAACCGCGTATTTAATTAATATAAAATAAATGATTGGGAAATAAATTGTGTGTATGCAACAGACGTAAAAATGTGGCAGGGAAAATATTTGTTTATGGTGAGATTGGCTTTAAAAGTGACCAGACATATTGATTGTGTCACTTAAATGCTGTTTAAATGGTATCTGAGGCAAAGTCTGAGTTTTTAATTATTTTAAGCTCTTTTCACAATAAGCATGGGCTGTTAATGGACTGAAATGAACATGGAATTGAGTTCTTAAGTAAAGCATTAATTGTTTATTAATCGCACTATGAATATATTTGAATATGATTTAAAAGCAAGGAATGAAACCGGACCCAAAAGAATCTAAATATTATTACATTGCAGGTATGATTCTGTGTGGAAGACTAAAACAAGAACAACAACGAAAGTATGTATATATTTGGCGCTCTCTCTGACTTAAGTTTTGTTTTTGCATGTTCATATCCTGCTAAGTCTTAGCGTCCTGTTTTTTTTGTATGCAAAACGAAAGAACTCAGTAGTAGCGGTTAATGGTTGTTAAATTTCTATTTGTGTTTGAGCTGCGAAACTACTTAATTAGTTTAAGAATTGCAAGTTAATCCGAACTATCGCTTTAAATGCCAAGTCCAAAATCCCATGTGTATCGACAGTAATTCGCCTTTGACATTGAAAAAAGGTTTTGTTATATGTTGTTAAGGTAATTGTGACCAATCCTGGTCTTTTGTGCCCCCATAGTTTGCAACTCTCCTAGCAGCCCTTTACTAAACAAAGATCAGGATTTTCGTAGGTTCTAGGTTACTGATATTGATTGTCTTATCGGAGGCAAGGAGTTGTCCTTGGAACGCTTGTCCCCGGTGGGAGGTGAGCCCTTGATCCCTTAATTTTTCCTTACCGTAGGAGCTCGTCAAGGACCTCGTGGAGGGATTTAACGCACTGTGAGCGTTTCTCTTCTGTTACGAGGCCTCAACGCTCCCGGTTCAGCTGTCCTTTCTCAAACTGTCTCTTGTCATCGGATGGAAGGATATCCTGCTTATATTTGAAAGCGTTATCTTTTATCACTCTTGAAAGACTTTTTCTTGGGACGTTCAGATGGTCGACCACCGACCGAGACCCACAGACGGATGCCACTTGAGACTGGACTACTTATGCACTACGGCGTGACACTCGCTATCTGTCCAGGACTGCTTATTTGTGGGGTAAGCCCACTTATTCGCAGCCCAACAGCTAGACTTACAGGTTCTTCGGGATTCGGAAAGAAAATGTAAGCGATTGCTTAATAAAAATTTGGAAAAAAATTAAGCTGGGTCTAATGTTTTCGCGATGTGAGGTTGGTTCTGACCCGACATTTGTAATTCGAGCAAGGGAGGAGTCCTTGACCTCATCTTCTCCCGCAAGTCGCTTAAACCTTTTATAAAGGATTGGCAGGTCTCATTGAAGGAATCAAGGTCAGACCAGTTTAGATTGGAAACGAACACGCAGCAAAGTATAACTAGCAGATACCCTCGTAAAACTAATTGGGGAAACTTCCATTCTAGGATTTGGTTACCAAAACACCCCTTAGAACTAGAATTTGTAGTCGACAAACGAAACAAAGAAGAATAATTGTGCTCCTATCAAATCTACACCCAAAAAAATTTGTATCAATATCAATTTGAAACACGCGTTTCAAATTGAAACTGAAACTAGTATCATTTTTTTTGTATCAATCTTAGCCTAGAAAGTACTGCATTGAAACTTAGAATATTAATTTAATGCGCAGAAGTATCAATTTGAAACTAATAAATTTTTTTTGAGTTCGAAATTTCAAAGAATGTATGAATTGTACAAGAAAGCAGGCCAAATGTGGTAGCAAGCGATGCTTGACCTGTCAAATTTAGTGTTTTAATTTATGTGAAAAAATTTCAATTATAGGCTAATCACACTAAGCACATCTAACATCCAACATCTTGAGTTTAAATCAGTGGCTGCAAAATACACAAGGTCATTTTGGCATCGCGTGTGTGTGTAAGTCACGCTTTTGCACTTGTTTGTTGTTGCAAAAGAGTGCAGTGTAAGCTCGTATACTGTCGGTGTAGCGACGCCGTTACTACTCTGTGCTCTGCCAACATTTTTAAGATTTTGTCAAGTTTCGACTTGGTGAATATTTTTGACTCAGGATGTTGGATGCTAGATGTACTAAGTATGATTAGGCTATAAAAGTAAACGCTATGGAAGACAACCCGATGAAGATATATAATTGGATTTCAAATGGAGCACACTTACAAGGAAAGTTTAAGCAGCTAAGTATTAATGTTGCTGTGGTCGACTTTTGCAAACATATGTAATAACAAATGTAACTATTCAGACAGGACACATAACATGCCACAAAGCTGCGGTGCTTGTTTCAGCGCTTTGCAAGTTAGCGCACAACGCGAGAGGAATCAAATGAAGACAGCTGCTGCAGAGGCGATTATACCCGTTACTCGTAGAGTAAAAAGGGTATACTAAAGTCGTGTATGTAACAGGTAGAAGGAATCATTTCCGACCATATAAAGTATATATATTCTTGATCAGCATCAACAGCCGAGTCGATATAGCTATGTCCGTCTGTCCGTCCGTCCGTCTGTCCGTCTGTCTGTATGAACACCTAGATCTCAGAGATGGTAAGAGATAGAGGTTTGACATGTATGGGACAAATGCTTCTTTTTTCTGCACGCAGATCAAGTTTGTTTCAAATTTTGGCCACGCCCCCTCCCGCCCCCGCAATTTGGAAAAAACGTTATATCTCCTACATTTTTAAAGATAGACGATTTGTTTCTGCTAGAGATAGTTAGTAATTAGCAAAATGAATCGATTTGCTAAAGAAATAATGAAGATCGGATGAACGGTTCTCAAGTTATAAGCAAAAAAGTGAACCGAGCCCCCCCCGCTACCCACCCTAAAAAAATGTTGCATACTTTTCTGATGGTTACCCTAAGGAACGCAGGAACACTGTTAAACATGTTTTTCATGAGTAAAGGGTATATCGAAGTCGGTTAGAGCCGACTTTAACTTATGCTCTCGTTTCTTCAGAGTCTCTGAAGGAGTAACGCGCTACGTGTATGGGTTCCAGCAAATGGCACATCAGTACAGTGATTCTACAAATACAACATTCGCGTGGACATGAGACATGCAATGGGGGACCAATGTTTCTCCATAGCGAGGTGTCCACACTCGAAAAATTCAATTTATTAGTGTAAATGAACTAAATTTAAAATAACGAGAGCATAAGTTAAAGTCGGCTCTAACCGACTTCGATATACCCGTTACTCATGAAAAAACATGTTTAACAGTGTTGCTGCGTTCCTTGGGGTCACCATCAGAAAAGTATGCAACATATTTTCAGGGTGGGTAGCGGGGGGGGCTTGGTTTACTTCTTTGCTCATAACTTGAGAACCGTTCATCCGATCTTCATCATTTCTTCGGCAAATCGATTCATTTTGCTAATTACTAACTATCTCTAAAAGGTACGAATCGTCTATCTTCAAAACTGTAGGAGATATAACGTTTTTTCCAAATTGCGGGGGCGGGAGGGGGCGTGGTCAAAATTTGAAACAAACTTGATCTGCGTGCAGAAAAAAGAAGCATTTGTTCCATACATGTCAAACCTCTATCTCTTACCATCTCTGAGATCTAGGTGTTCATACAGACAGACGGACAGACGGACGGACGGACAGACGGACATAGCTATATCGACTCGGCTGTTGATGCTGATCAAGAATATATATACTTTATATAGTCGGAAATGATTCTTTCTGCCTGTTACATACATTTGCACGACTTTAGTATACCCTTTTTACTCTACGAGTAACGGGTATAAAAATATAATGTTTTCGAAATGTTCTTTATTTATTTTAATGGCAGTTTGTAAAGAATTGAAATTATACTACAAACTTGATAAGAAATAATATTAAATTGATAAAAGCTAGTTTCAAAATGATACTAAAAGTTTGATAATTGAAGTGTCAAATTAATAAGACATAGTGACAAATTGATACTAATAAAGTAATACAAAAAAGTGTCAACCAGATACACGTTAGTATCAATTTGAAATCCTCGAAGTATCATGTTAATACTTTCGAAGATATCAATTTGATACTTGGAGTATTAGAGAGAATTCGATACTCAATAGTTTCAAATTGATGTCTAAATTGTGTCACTGTGATGACAACTTTTTTTTGAGTGTAGAAAAGAAATTGATGCCCCTTGGTGAAATCCTACCTTGGAGTAACTCAGAAAGAAGAACCGAATTGTGTTTAAGAAGCCAAAAAGAATGGGGACTGGCATAAATACAAGCAAGCCCTGACACAAATGACAGAATTATAGGAAACTGTGCGAGTCTATAGAAGATCACGAAAGAATGAGCGAGATTACATAGAGTCCAAGGCCAAGAAAAGCCCGTAGCATCTTGCAACATCTCGCTCAAAAAGGCAACTGAAGCCACTTCCCGGGAAACATCCCCGTGGAAGAACCAAGAAAACTGCTACTACCCTCTTTGCTTCAGTCCTTCGAATCCCCTGGACCGGATAGCATTTATCTAGCAGTCGTGGAGGAAGGAAAGGACATATATCCTTCTTCCCTGCCATGGGGATGAAGACAACCCTTGCTCTGCGCCAAGCACGTGGGCAGAAGAATATAACTAGCCCCAGACACCGTTAGACACATTAGTTTGACATCGTTTTTAAACGAAACGAAAATGATTGAAAAGCTTGTGGACAAAAGCACGCGAAGTACGCTGCTGAAGGAGGCAACTCTCCTACCTACACAGCACCCTTACAGAGTGGGCCGATCGATCGACATGGCATTGTATCAACTCGGGCAAATGCTCGAGAAAAAAATAGAAGACAAGGAAGTGGCTCTATGCGCCTTCATAGACATTGAGGAAGCATTCGACAACACATCCCATAGTGCTGTCAAAGATGCCCTAATCAGAAAAGGAATATACCCACAAAAGGCAGATGGCAAATAAAAATTGATTATGAATATCTTTTGAACCGGGCGCTGCATTTTTGAAGAAGACATATGTATGATCTATGTTCCAATACCTTTCCATTGATACATCAAATTTCCTTGAAGGATCAATATTAAGGATACCAAAAATTATTATTGAATCAGTGCATATCGCTTACTTACTTCAAGTCAGGTTATCAAATAAAAATCATAGTATATTGAATCAAAGTATATTCAATAAATATTCAAACTTTTTAGGCTTACCTCACCTCCTATACGGTGGAACTCAACATACAATATGCTGAAGTTTTCAGTAGAGCACTTTAATGTCATTTTGCAGTTAACGAATTAAGAGTGGGAAGATATTGAGTTGCTAATGGCTGTGTTGGTACCCATGTACATATGTGGCAACTCAATGGTTGTAATCGATTTTTATAAAAAATCGTTCGGTCTATGAATAATGCTCATAGTGAGGAACTCGCCAAATGTATAGATTGTACTTAAGAATCCCATTCAACTTAAATTTGCCAGAAATCACTTGACAATATAATGCGAAGAATACTAATCGTAAATAAAATGGTAAGCTTTTTAAAAAAGTTTAATATTCATATAAATTCTGAAATGTATTTTAAGTGTTAGCAAAATGAAGTCCGAACCGAACCTGAACCGGAGCAGAAGAATTTTTTTTTCCGAACCCGAACCTGAACCGAAGCAAAAAAAAGTAGAAAAGTGTTTGGTTCAAAAACATGTTCTCTTACAATTGCCAATTGTGGGTTGCCATTTTCCAATATTTGTAAGCATTTAAATAAAAACAGCTTACAAAGAAACACTTTGCTTCATTGTATAATATTTAAATGGAACTAATAAATAATATCTTTGAAAATACTGTAGGACTCCCATCGACTGTTGTCTTCGTGATCGTCTTTGTAATTAGTAAAATGTAAATGTTGGCTATGCAGCTCCTACAACGGGGCCAAGCCAAGCTTCTCACGAACTCTTGGCGTGTGTGCTTTAAATTTTTCGCACAAGAGAAAGGGACCTACAGTTTAACGCCGGATCCGAACGGCAAAGTTTGAGAATTTGCTTTTTCATGGCTAGTTACTTCACAGTTGGCGCCAATAGCTGGTGAAGGTGACCGTATGTGTAAAAGCTATTTTCTAAAGAAAGAAAAAAACTTTTATTATTAGATGTTCAGAGGCAGGATCGAACCCACGACCTCCCGCCCAGTAGTCCAGCACACTAACCACTGGGCCACATAATTAGTGCTTCTAACTAACACCTGTATTTCTACACCCAAAAAAATTTGTGTCAATATCAATTTGAAACATGTGTCTCAAATTGAAACTGATACTAGTATAATTTTTTTTGTATCAATTTAAGCCTAGAAAGTATTACATTGAAACTTAGACTATTATTTTGATGCGCAGAAGTATCAATTTGAAACTTATCAATTGTTTTTAAGTTCGAAAATTCGAAGAATGTATGAATTGTACAAGGAAACATGCCGAATGTGGCAGCTGGCTACGCTTTACATGTCACATTTAGTGTTTTAACTTTTGTGCAAACAATTCAATAATAGGCTAATCACACTAAGCCCATCTGACATCCAACATCTTGAGTTTAAATCAGTGGTGGCACTAAGTGTGATTAGTCTATAAAAGTAAACGCTATGGAACACGACGTGATGAAGATATATAAATGGATTTCAAATGGAGCACACTTACAAGGAAAGTTAAAGCAGCTAAGTATTAATTGAGCTGTTTTTGTTTTTTTGCAAACATATGTAATAACAAATGTAACTATTCAGACAGGACACATAACATGACACAATGCTGCGGTGGCTGTTTCAGCGCTTTCCATGTTAGCGCACAACGCGAGAGGTATCAAACGAAGACAGCTGCTGTAGAATCGTTTTTCGCGTTTTTTCTTCGGAGTCTCTGAAGAAGTAACGCGCTACGTGTATGGGTTCCAGCAAATGGCACATCAGTACAGTGACTCTAAAAATACAACATTCGCGTGGACATGAGACATGCAATGGGAGACCAATGTTTCTCCATAGCGAGGTGTCCACACTTGACAAATTCAATTTATTAGTGTAAATGAAATAGATTTAAAATAAAAAGATAATATTTTCAAAATATTCTTTATTAATTTTAATGGCAGTTTGTATAGAATTAAAATTATACTACAAACTCGATAAGAAATAATATTAAATTGAAAAAAGCTAGTTTCAAAATGATACTAAAAGTTTGATAATTGAAGTGTCAAATTAATAAGACCTAGTATCAAATTGATACTAATAAAGTAATACAAAAAAGTGTCAACCAGATACACGATAGTATCAATTTGAAATCCTCGAAGTATCATGTTAATACTTTCGAAGATATCAACTTGATGCTTGGAGTATTAAAGAGAATTCGATACTCAATAGTTTCAAATTGATGTCTAAATTGTGTCACTGTGATGACAACTTTTTTTTGAGTGTAGCACAAAAAAAAATATGAGATAAATGAACAACAGACAGAAAGAAGAAGGTGCACACGCACGCGCAAAGTCTTCTGTCAATTTGGAGTTGTCAGTTTTTTCACTTGTGTTGCCTTTGGAATTCCCAAACAGTCATAGCAATGAACTTTAAAGTTGCAGAAGATATGTAAAGCCTGTTTATAATAGATCCGGGAGGTTCTTAAAACATCTGTACAGTCGACCATCCTCCTTTGTGTCGAGTGTGTGTCTTGTTTTAAAAGTCTAATTAAATAGACCTAACGGTTGCGCTGTCAGAAATTAGTCAGCTGTTCACTTTCACCTACGCTCTCTAAGTGCACTTTGGAATACGCCCGTATCGCTCTAACTGTGATTTGCTTTACGAACAATAATAATCTTATTGCGGACTATTTTTTATCATCACTTAAGATTGAGAGGCAGTGTACATTTTATTTCTAATACTCATTCTTCCATCATTTATTGACCTGGAGTCCGCTAAAAAGTCCGATGATCCAAGTTCGAATATAATGTTAACAAGCCTCTGAACTTCTATATGGGCATTTCCACCAAAAGGTCAACCTGGGCCAAAAAGTTAAAACTGGTTAAAAACACTACATTTTATTAAATACTAGCAAAACCCGCCGCGACTTCGTCCGCGTGTCAGTTTTAATAGACAACCATGGAAGAATACTTTTGTTTCATTAGCAAATAGCCCGTCACGCTTCGCCGCGCCTTCAACAGTATAGAACCAACGCACACCCACTTCAGGCCCACATCCCACCCACATCCCTCCCACTTACCGCCACATCCCATCCACTTTCCGCCCACTTCGCACCTACATGCCTCCCACATTCCACACACTTTCCACCCTCTTCCTGTCCACTTCCCGCCCAGAAACCACCCACTTCCCATTTACATTCCACCCACATCCCTCCCACATCCCACCCACATCCCTCCCACTTTCCGACACATTCCACCCACTTCCCATTTCCATCCCACCCACTTCCCACCTACATCCCACCCACATCCCACCACTTGCCCACAGACAACTTCGCGTACTATGCTTACAACTTATGTTTTGTTATGTGTAATTTTGCAAATGAGTTTGACGCTAATCGCTGGCAACTATAGTTTCGCCCATACAACCTTGACTACCCACTTTCCACCCAATTTTCCGGAAGATTGGTATGCAGTTGTGGTCGAATTTTCATGTAGATCTTTGAAAATGAGTTTGAACTTGATCGGATGAAAAACAAAAAAGTTTCATACAACAGTTTTCCGCGAATTTTTCCACTTTGGGGATAAATTTTCCAAAATTTGAAAGTCACTTTTTTATGTTTTGTTATATGTAAATTTGAAAATGAGTTTGGAGCTAGTCGCTGGCAACTTAAGTTTCGCCCATACAATCTTGACCACCCACTTTCCACCCAATGGGGTGAATTTTCCGGAAGATTGGTATGCAGTTGTTGTTGAATTTTCATATAGATCTTTGAAAATGAGTTTGAGCTTGATCGAATGAAAAACAAAAAACCGCGAATGTTCCACATGGGAACGCTGTCGAACGGGATTAAAAGTATCTTATGTCCGTCTCCTGGCTCTAAGCTACCTCCCTACCAATTTTCACCCAAATCTGTTCTGCCGTTCTTGAGTTATAAGTGGTGTAACTAACACGACTTTCTTTTATATATATAGATTTATAGGGAAACAGCCAAATTAAACAATGGTGGGATAATCTTACATTTACTAATAACCAAGGCTGCAAACCTCTAAAATTTTGCACAAGGTTCGGTTCGGGGGTTCGAACCCGTTGTAAAGTCTGGGGTTCGGTTCGCGGACCGGTTCCTGAAACCCCTGAACCCAAGGTTTTGGTTCGAACCTCGGTTCGCTTGAATATAAAAGCTAAGTTTCCATTCATTAATACTCATTTTTTATTAACTAGATAAAATAGTTTTTAAATTCATTAGCTAGCACTGACAAAGTTAGAGAGATGCTTAGTTTAAGTTAATTAGCATTATAAACCATGCTCCTATTTTCGCTTTCGCAAAAATTTTCCGATTCCAAGTCCAAACTTGCTCTAAAACCGGTTTGAAATAGCAAAAGATTTACGAAAGCGAAAATGGGAGCATGGCTGTATATCTTTTAAGAGCTGTTCATCTATACTAGCTTAATAACACTAGTTTACAGCCAAAAAGACCCATTTCTACTGAAAATTTTTTTTAGTGTAGTTTGGAATGGTGATCTCAAAAATCAATTTCAAAAATTTTTTCATGGCTCCGTTTTTGAAATTTAATTTTTTTTTATTTTTTGGTAGGGGCACTTACATTTTAAGCCATATCTCACTTTATAATGGTCAGATAGAGTCAAGCAAGATAAGAATCGAAAGGTTATTTCGCTGCCGGTAATCGAGTAGAACATTGATTTTAAATCGGTTCATTAGTTTGACTACAATATCCAAAAATATTTCGAAAAAATCGATTTTTTGCTCGAAAATTCATTTTTGGTCGCCTGGAAAAAATATAAAAAAATCCAAAAAAATTATTTTTATTTTTTCTACAAAAGAACCGCACTTCTACAAAGAAAAACAGATATCGATGATCAAAATCTGTGAACAAACACAGGAGCTGTAAGCAATTTAGTGCAAAAAAATGTGATATTTTCCTGAATATTTTAAAATAAATTTTCGTTTGCTTCGACTTTTGTTCCGATTTTAATTTTTATTTTTGTTCTGGCTTTTCGTTCACTTCATAATTTGACCAAAAAACGAAGAAAAGTACAATGTTAATTTTTTAAAGCACACAATATACTCAAATTTGACTGTTAGTTCCTCTACTCAATTTGATCCATCTATGGTACGTGTTACACGATTTTCCTCACCAATACCTTATTTGCTTCGTAAAAGTGCGATTCTTAAGTAGAAAAAATAAAAATAATTTTTTTGTACTTTTTTATATTTTTTCTAGTCGTTTAAAAATGAAATTTCTTGGATTTTCGAGCAAAAAATCGATTTTTATGAAATATTCTTGGTTGTTGAATTCAAACTACTGAACCGATTTAAAAACAATGCTCCACGCAATTATTGGCAGCTCCATTACCTTTCAATTTATTTCTTACTTGACTCTATCTGACAATTATGAACTGAGATATTGCTTAAAATGTAAGAGTACCTACCAAAAAAATTTAAGAAATTAATATTTCAAAAACGGAGCCATGAAAAAATTTTTGAAATCGATTTTTTAGATCACCATTCCAAACTATACTAAGAAAATTTTTCAGCTGAAATGGGCCATTTTTTTTTTTTATTTTTGTAAACTAGTGTAATTAGAAAAATCAAACTTGAGTGTTGAAAAGGCAATGAGAATTTCAATATCTTTGGTTCTCAGGTACCATTCAGCTCCCGTAATGCGCCTAAGGATTTTTGCCTGGACCTCTCTAATCCTTGTCATTTTAAATTTATAGGCCGTGTCACCGTAATGGAGCCAGAATAGCCTTGCAAATTAAGACTTTATTTCTGAATGACAGCTTGTTCTTGAAGTTCAGGAGCCACCCCATGAGACTTGCTTTGGCAGCCACTGCCTGAGCTATTGCCTTAAGATATGGTGTCCAATAGTCAGGCTTCTCTGCAGTTTCATCCCAAGGTATTAATGGACTGCTTAATGCTCCATAAGCTGACCGTGCAACAACATGTAGTCCTGGGCAGGTGACACGACGGGTGGAATAAGTCACCGAAGCACACTTGTCCGTGTTATGGCAATGTTCCATCTAGCGGCCCAGTTGCTAAACTTATTCAGGTATTCTTGAAGGGAATCTGTATTAAGAATACTGAGAACACGTAGTAATAAACCATGATTTGTTGAAGATTTTAGAACATTTTCACGACATAAAAAGCAAGCGTAATAAAAATCAATTGGTTGCGAATCGTTCAGCTCTAAAAAAGTTCTATAAATTGGAACTACGGTTCAATCAAATATTTTAGAAACTCGTTTCTCGTTTAGGAACTCGTTTAAGAAACTCTGAATGCAAAAACCTTTAGAAGGTAGTTTGCGTTTGCACATTTTGTAGATAGAGTTCCATCGATCCACACAGCTCTAGTTTTTTCAACATTTGTATAAGCAATAGATTTCATATTGTGTGAGTAGAGAGTTTCTTACGAAGCTCTACTAGTGCCGAACTGAACTTCCCTAAAAATATCTTAAAGTACATAGAACTTTTTTAAGCAGGCTCTAGGTCATTTAAGTTTAGGATATTGTCTAAATCTTGTCTAAAACAAGACACGCATAACACCACAAAGGAGGCTGGTTGACAGTAAAGCGCTTTTTCATGAATACCAATTCAATCTTCAGCTGTCTCTGCCTGTCCTTAGTGTGTTAGCAGAAGTTACCTCATGACAGAATTGCTATAACCGCGTGGGAATCCCAAAGACAGGCTTGTAGCAAAATCCGGCATCAGCAACAAACGCCAAATACACAAAGGCCTTTGTGTGTTTGTGTATCCCGTGTAAACTAATTTAGATTTTATGCAGCACAACGAACTGTAGTTATAAAGTCCTCTACGGAATCTATTGAGGTAACTTGGTCATCGGCCAAATCAAGGAATGCATTTGCTTTACGTAGCAACCTTCATTTACATTATATTCTTCATAGTGGCATTTCTTTTACGCTCTGCAGTTGTCATTGAAAATTTCTGCTCAAACTATATTCGCTTCATTATCGACGGCGATTGTATAAATCTGACATAGGATCAGACAGAATACAAGAAATTTCTGTATGAGTAGTTTGAAAAACTACTTGATTTTGTGAACCGAACCTAATTTTTCGAAAAAGTGGTCCGGTTCGGGTTCAGGTTCGAGGGCGCAAAAAAAAAATGGTCCGGTTCGGCGAACCCAAAAAACCCGAACCGAACCGGTTCTAAGGGGTTCGGGTTCGGACCGGTTTGCAACCTTGCTAATAACTCAATTGGATATTCTCGGTTTCACGGCCGGGCTAGCGTAATTTTTCTCATTTTCACATTAAAATTGCTTAATTTTTTGGAAAAAAGTGACTTTAGATTACATGTACTTTCGCTATCTAAAATCTTTCTGATGGTTCAAAGGGGTATACCTGAAAGCATAAGAAACCATGAGAAACTATGTCAATACAATTTACTGTAAGTTTTTGCTTCGCATTATAAAGAAACCACATAAATATAATGATGGAAAAAACTGTGCCGTGCGACATGTCTCGTGCACAAATACCTAAGCTTACATTTTGAAAAACCTGTAAATTATTTTTGGGTGAAATAAAAACCATTTTAAAAAGTCATCAATGCACTACATTCTAATATTTATCGCATTTATATATTGCCTCAGGATTCGCTGAATTCGGCGTTTGAATGGTTTCCCGCGAAAACCACTACTATTTTTGTCCCGTGCAAATGTCATGTTTTTTTGCGATTATCTTAAAACCAAAAATTTTTCCAAAATCGATCTTTGCATCAATTGTAGGGCTATTGAAGAGCTATAAGTTAAGCCTGATGTGAAAATAAAAATCCCTTTAATTTTGACTTTTTTGAATGTTTAAATGCGTACGATTGTCCCGTTCGACGTCATGGAAAAGCCCATATATAAATAAAATGTTCAAGGTCCGATTTCTCATCTTCTACATAGAGCCATATGTAATATAAACTGAATTAGATCTGAAACATAGCAGATATCTGGAATAAGGAAAATTGGCACCAAATTTGTTTCAACTTACGTACATGTTTGCTGAATAAGCGAAGAACAAAATTATTCCTGATCCTCGGTTCGAACCCTAAACTAGGTTCAGCGACCATCTAAACCCGCTCCGTGAACCCGAACCCAAAAAGATTCGCGGGTTCGAACCCAGGAGTAAACCCCTCCCGATTTTAAGGAGGTTTGCAGCCCTGATTTAAATATTTATAATACAAATAGTTCTTTAAAATAATTTATATTTTAGAAATTATAATCGTTACGATCCCTGGTATACACTCAGCAAATATACTAGAGCACTATTTATACCATTGCCGGAAAAACGTGGGGCATGGCACCACGCGTACTCTGATGGCTATACCTTATGGTTGTAAGAAAGGGGAGCTCTAAGGCTATTTCAGGTAGCTCGAGCGGAAGAGACAATGTATTTGGGAGTCAGTCCACTCGACTGCAACGCACTTACTCGTTTTTTTTGTTACTATGTTGGCAGCAAATTTTGTCAACTCTACTAAATAATTGCAAAATTGCAATTTTCAAAAAGATGGGAAAAAAGTTCCTTGCGTTTGACAATATTTTGAAATTTGTAACAAATTTTCCATAATAGAGCTAAAAACTTAAGAAAAATCGTTTAGAACTTTTTTCTGCAAGTTATATTAAATATTGTATTTCATTGCTAGACTCTCTCGTTTTAAATATTTTTTCTTAACCCTCAATTGTATGTTAATCTCACTTTAAATGTAGGTATTCAATTGAAAATGGCTTAATAATATTCCTCATACGCCGTGTGAGCCACGCCCGGCGCTTTCGGCTCGGTCATATTAAAAGTAGCTTGAAAGTTCTCTCTGTGAAAATGGTTGTTTAAACATATAACACACACACACAGGCACACACTCCCACACACAGTGTGTAATTTCGCTGGGAGAATCTGGGCTGGTGAAAATATCCTGCAGCTGATTTTTAATTACGAAAACACAAAAAAGGATGTTGTTGCAACTTCATGTATACACACACACACACTTAAGCATCTGCAGACATTCCTAGAGACCTCAATGAAGCCACCGCCTGTGTGCGAGTGTGTGTGTGAGCCAACAGATTTCAATTTTTGTGTGTTAATTACATTGCCGGCATAAGTTCAGGCCCTCACCAGCCCACTTGACTCTGTTTGTGCTTGTGTTAAGCATTTTGGCGCTTGTGAATGTTTAATTATCAAAAATTTGCACTTGATCCCTGGTTGGCTTTATTCTCCTTTTTATTTTTGGCACATTTCGTTTTATAGTCCCGTGTGTGTGTGTGTTGAGGCTTATGGTAATTGCATGCTGCCAAGTGTGCTTGTGTGTGTGTTTGATGTTTTTACAAGTGTGCCTGTTGGCTCTGGCTTATCCTATGAATTTGATTTGCTTGTGCTTTGACAGTTTCCTAGGCTTTAAATTTCATAGTTGCCCTTTGGTCTATTTACTTATTAATGCACTGTAAAAAGCCAAGCAAATTATTTATAATTACAAGCCGGAAGAGCACAGAAGAACAACAACAAAACCAACAAAGTTGCCGCACATTTTTCATTTTTATGCTTTCTTTTTATAATTTATTTTTACTGTTGGGCGCCAAAGACAATTTAATGCCTTTGGAAGAGCAAAATGCCGTTAAACCGACAAAAGAAGGTCTCCTTCTCTCTTAATTTTTACTCACTCTCTCCGTCTGCTTTGCTCTGTTATTATCCTGTTGTCGCCTGACAAATAAACACATACTGTCCTCCGAAAAAAAACAGAGACTCGGGAACAACAAGCACATTAAATTAAAAACATAAATCATTTTTTTCTGCATGCCAACTGGCTGCTGATAAGGTCAGGGAGTAGTTAGGGAAGTGGCACGCCGCAGCAACAAACTTTAGAGAAACCAAACAAAAAAATAAACAATGAACAAATTTTTTTTGTTATGATTAAAATTGTCTACCAGTTGCAGGATTTCATTGTCATTTTTCAGGGGCAAAGGTTAAAGTTACTTTGCTTGAAATATCAATCCATTTTATTAAAGCTACTAAACATTTCCAATATCTTAAGAACTTTTTTTACTTCTAAAAAATGATTTCTGTTTTCTGTCAGGTGGTTACGTTCCAGTCCCGATTGGCCCATACTTGAGCAATTTTCCGACTTACAACTTAACGAAATTTAACAAGTAAGAGTGTTGCGGTCGAGTGCCCCGACAGCAAAATACCCTGTCCCAAATAATGTGGTTCCTATAGCACTGAATTTCATTTACAGTGAATATCGCTTATATGCAAAAGTTATAATGCAGCAAAATTGTTGCATATAAGCGATATTTGCATTTAAGCGGTTATCGGTTATATGAAAATCATTTGCATATAAAAAATAAATCGGTTGTACGCAAAAATTTGCATATAAGCAATTCAGTGAATTATGTTCATTTTGTTTTAACGACAAATAGTTAATACTTATATGTGTAATTTAGCTTGTAGATAAGGATAACTTAAATCACTTTTCATTGGAAATGTCGCAAATGGATTTTACCACTCAGATTTTGTTTCGGTCTTTTCTATATGAGATTATCATACACAAATTGATTTTTAAAAATTTGTTATATTTTTTTTGATAGTTGTTTTTTCAGCATTTCCCAAGATCTGAGCTTCAATTCTTAAAATGCGGTAATATTATTATTATACATATAAGAATAGTGTCGAAGTAGTGAATCCAAATTTAGTAGGTCCTCTTTGGTTAAGGAATGTTTTGTATTGAATTCACATAGAACAAAATAACTATTCTCAAATGGATTTTTAATTTCATTCAATACGATACGATAATACAATATTCTCGTCCAAAATAATTCTAAATCAGGCAATGATCTGTCACTTTGAATGTGTTCGGTACCTATTTAAAATGAACTCTGCAACTTCGGAACTTTATGACATTTGGAATTCATAGCACTAAAACATCAGAATTGCTTCTGATTTTTGAATTCTTTTTGATTTGATGCTTTGATTTCGGAGAACCTTGAAGTACAATCTAGTAGCATCGGCATTATATATGCAATCAGTGTGAGTTTGCGGCAAATGATTTGGGTAAAAAGCAGCTCATTTGCAGTATTATTTTACTGGATTCTCTATGAATATTTGCGAAGTTAATAGAACTTAGTTTTGCACCATTCTGACGACCTCTCCAATCTAAAGCACACAGCCCTGTTCTCAATTCCACTTCGACTTTCTTATAAACGTTTGTACTTTATGTTAATAAGATTGTATGGAAAGTGACACCTTATGTTATGTTAGTAAGTCCGCTTCAAGTAAAAGTGGATTTGCTCAAGCAGTTAAAACCGACAGTTCAATCACAAGTGGATTCAATTCGTAGAAAAATGGACCCTTGATCTAGTAACCAAAGATATTCTTTACACCACCATCCATTCAAATTTGTAGGAGTAAAATGGCCAATTCATTGTTTATACGAAAATCGAAGTGAAATTGTGAACTGGCTATTGTGCCATAGCGCGAATAAGACTGGTCTACCAACAATTCCGTGTTAACAGCAGATTTGGTTAATCTATGACAACAGTGCTGTCTTTAAGTGTACATATGTGCTATATCTATTCCTTTTCTTGTAAGGATTGGTTACAACACCTCGCTTGCTTTGTTTCAAATTCACGAGATGTTGTGAAACCTTGCTTTATCCTTCGCAGCAAGAATCTTTTGATAATTGTTGGTTTTTAAGTCATTTAAAATCGAAATTTTTCTATAGCTGTTAGGCTGCCTTTACACTGTTCGACACATGACACATGATAGTCTAGTAGTCCTGCTTTTTGCTCTGTTTTAAATTTGAATAGCTTGTCAAATTCATAGAATATCATGGGGAAATGCGGGCCTACTAGATGTCATGGGTCATGTGTCGAACAGTGTGAATGCAGCCTTAGAATTTGATGTAAAATTTTTGCAGATTTTATTAAAAAGTCATCTGTTCAACTATCAGCAACTGTAATGCAAAATTTGCGTACATCCGATTGAAATAGTGCGCAGAAATTTTAAATTTTATGTATAATGTTTGCATATAAGCGATATTTGCTTATAAGCGATTTGCATACATGCAATTAAATTCTTATATCCAAATTGTACATAATGCTCTAAAATGTTCAGTTTGTGCATATAACCGGTATTTGCATACAAGCGGTTCGTCATATAACCGATATTTACTGTATTTAAAAATTTATTTCAATATATGGGCAGGCGCACTTGCATATGTTCGGTGGTTTTGCTCTGATCTCATTGTGGTACACAGAATTGATAGATGTTGGGCCTAACTGAATATATATTAAGTCAAAAAAGGACTTAAGGACAATATTAAAAATTGTAGCTCTGACAGTTTTTCGCGGTTAGAAGAAGATGGAGGTGGAATTTGCCAAACCTGGAGCAAACTTTTTCTGGGTACGGCGTACATCTACATACATGCAATATTATGTGGCTCTACTTCTTATAGTCTGTGTGATCAACGCGTTTATACATAGAAAGTGACAGTTTTTCGCTGCTAAATGATGGAGGAGGTGGACTTTTCCAAATCTGAAGCAAACTCGATGTGGCTACTGTATTCACATACATACATGCCAAAACTTGTGGCTCCATCAATTACAGTCTCTGAGATCGACGCGTTCATACAGACAGACGGACAGACAGACAGACAGACGGACAGACAGACAGACGGACAGATGGACATGGCTAAATCGAATCGGCTGTTGATGCTGATCAAGACTATATATACTTTATAGGTTCGGAAATGCTTCCTTCTCCATGTTACATACATTTGCACAACTTATGATCCCCTTTTTGCCATTTTTAATGGGAACAGGGTATAAGAAATCTCACCATCTCATCAGCTCACCACCCTCCTTTCCATCTTCCACCGCACTTCTCTCTTTCCCCTCCCCCCTTATTCTAACACATCCCAGCGGTGCCAATTGCAATTACAAAACGGACTACTGCTACACAACTTTGCTACAAGTATGCTGGAAACAATCACAAACAATCTGCTTTACATTGTCATATGCATGGCCAATTTTTATACCCTTGGAGAGGGTATATTAAAATTGTCCGGATGTTTGTAACGCAGAGAAGGAAGCATCTCCGACCACATAAAGTATATATATTCTTGATCAGCATGACGAGCTGAGTTGATATAGCCATGTCCGTCTGTCCGTCTGTCCGTCCGTCTGTCCGTCCGTCCGTCTGTCCGTCCGTCTGTTTCTATGCTATCTCCTCCGTCAGTTTTAAAGCTATCGTAACCAAACTTTGCACGAAGTCTTTTGGTACAAATACGCTGCACATTTGTCGGAACCGGACGAGCTGAGTTGATATAGCCATGTCCGTCTGTTTCTATGCTATCTCCTCCGTCAGTTTAAAAGCTATCTTAACCAAACTTTGCACGAAGTCTTTTGGTACAAATGCGCAGTACATTTGTCGGAATCTGCCGGATCGGATGACTATAGCTATAGACGTATAGCTGCCATAGAAACGATCGGTTGAAAAAGTACACAGAAAAAAAAAATGATATGATAAAATATCAGATTGATATTTTACAAATTTTAAATAGTTATTATTTTACATATCATATTATTATTTTTAACATCATTCTGAAATTTTTTAATATCAATTTACGTAAATGATATTATTTTGGATCAGAAAGATATTAATTTATTGTCAAAATGAAATGAAAATATTCATATTTTTGTAAAGTTCATTTTAATCTGGTTAATATCGGCATGAATTTGATCTTTTTTTTTCTCTGTGTAGTTCTAGTGGGAAAAACTTTTTTGTTTTCAAAATTTTGTCAAAATTGTGGTGCCATATAACAAACTTGCTGGCAGATATCATGCTCCAAGGGTATATAAACTTCGGCCGAGCCGAAGTAAGCTTTTCCTTTATTTTTAAAATTGTAATGCGGAATGTTCACAGTTTGTTTGTTTTCTCGCTACTTTTACTATCTCGCTAACGAAAAGCAGCGATTGTAGTGCATTACATTTTCGACAGGCGTAATGCATATTTTCAACAGAACAAGTTGAGTTCTTCGCTACAGGGGCGTAGTAGCTGTCATCTTCTCTCATGCTCACTCTCTCCCTCGCGCTCGTAGAAAAACAGTTTAGTCCAAAATATTATCTGAGCGCCTCAGTTTCGTAACCTTTCATTGGCTACATATCATCAGACGAAGGAATTGAAAGGAAAGTTATAAATAACTGTAACCCAAAACCCGAAACATAATAAGATAACTTACCGTAACCCATATCCCACAACCGTAAATGGAAAAAATAGCCGTATCCCTAACCGTTGTTTGTTTCGGTTTTAATCTCTGCTTGTATTATTCTGTCGAATTATAAAGTTTTTTGCTACATTTAAATTAAAGTGGAAATTTTATAGAAAATTGGAAAATACGGAATAACATTTCTTTCCACTCAACTCTCCTGTCCAGTTCCATGAATTCAATTTATGTGTTTTAAACACGCGTTGACTGTTTACCATTCCATTTGCCGCTCATTAGGACCACCTGTCATCACCTGTAATTACCAACAACTAGTCTACAGTTAATGTCGTGTCTTGATCAATATAATCATTAATGTTGCCCACTTGCACACACACACACACACAGACATACTTACATTCCTATACACCCATACACTCACCTATTATCTGCATAATTAATTGTGAATGTTAATGACGATAATATACAATTAACATGCACATTTTCCACATTGGCCTCCCACATTAATTTATGCATTTTTCTGAGATTTAAAATTAATTTCGCATTTGCCGCTAAATCAACTGTAAATGTGATAAATTAATAGTTGAAATAAATCACAGAGCTCTGCAAAAAATGTTGGATTTGCACTAAGCAAAAAATAAATAAGAGAAGAAACATTAAAAATCGAATAACATTAAAAATGGAAAAGGCAAAAAGGAATTCACTAATCGGTTTAACCTGAAAGTCCTTGGATTTGGGTTGGTTGCTTTTTACGAGGCAAAAGTTACTTAGGCAAAAAAAAGGGTGTTAAAAATGCTCAACACAGCAGCTGTGCATCCAATTTGCTTTTGTGAAATTTTAGTACACCTTTAAAAACATCCACAAATTTCGTGATGAAAGTTTGTTGTCACTTTTAATTGCTGCATATTTAATGTGCTCGCCTTGTGCTGATTACTCTGAGTTTTATGCGTTTTTCATGGCACGATTTTCTCCCCTTTTCATTTTCATCAACCATTTCTCGCTCGCATTGCATATTTTAGTTTGCTGTTTGTTATACTTAACTCTTACAATGTCCATTACACATAATTTTCTATGTACATTGAGCATAAAAAGTGCATAAAAAGAGGAAAAAAACAAAATATGGAAACCTGCAATAATAATAAAAATAATAATTTGCGTTGCCAACGCAATGACCAAGCGAATGAAGGGTCGGCTGCGCTTTTCAGTTTCATTTTAAACGATGATACTTAAATTTCCATTAAAGCACTTGCCAGCAAACCATCAATAACTGGCCAAGGAAAATGCTACCCGGTCTCTGAACCAAAAGTCAAGCATGCGGCTGCGGTTTCCATTCCCCAGTTACTGTTGCCACTCCAGATGTGGGTGGTTGGGGCATTTTTTTGCATGGTTGCTACCAAATATTTACTGTGCACAACTTCTGCAAATACATAATTGATAGAGATGGTAATAGCTGCCATATTTAAAGTGCAGTTGAGTTAATTTAAGAATAGTTTTAAATTCAATTACTAAACTTTAGTTTTGTTTTTAAAGGGAGTAAGAAAAATGATGCAACGTCCCTCGTAACTCATGTTGTATTGCTTTCGTATTATATATTGTAATTGTTTGCGAAGCAATCAAGATCTTTACCGCAGACAACTCCCAATCAAAATTAAGTTATAAGAAATTTTAAAGGCTACTGAAAGCTTGGGAAAACAAGTAAGAGTGATATAGATGTCGTATATATTTCCTAAGTTATTATTTAGTTAAATTATTCTCATAGTTTGGATTTTACCTAACTTAATCTCTATAAATATAAAAGAGAGTGTCCTGACTGACTGACTGACTGACTGATTGGCAATCATCGCAGAGCCCAAACGGTAAGAGATAGAGGGCTGTAATTTTCACAGGACTTTCTGTTGGTGGTGAAAGTGCGTACTAAGACGGGGTTTTGGAAAATTCCGCCCGGAAAAGTCGGAAAAGCGTAGGAAAAGTTTGTATGGGAAAAATGTTATTTTTCATCCGATTGACTTGAAACTTGGTAAGCATAGTACCGAAATAATTTAACACGTGTTTTCCCGAATTTGGAAAATCCGCCCAGAAGGAAAATGACCGGAAAATTCTGCATGCAAAAAAACTATTTTTCATCCGATTGGCTTGAAATTCGGTTTGAAAGGAAAGTAGGTGAAATAAATTGAAATGTGATTTTCCGAAGTTGGAAAATTTGCCCTGACGGTCGGAAAATTCCCGGAAAATTCTGCATGAAAAAATCTATTTTTCATCCGATTGGCTTGAAATTCGGTTTGAAAGGACAGAAAACGAAATAGTTTTAAATGTGATATTCCGAAGTTGGAAAATTTGACCCAACGGTCGGAAAATTCCCGGAAAATTTTGCATGAAAAAAACTATTTTTCATCCGATTGGCTTGAAACTCGGTTAGAAAGGTCAAAATGAGAATTTATTTTGTTTTTAATTTTCCGATGTTGGAAATACCGCCGGGGTGCTCACTGTGAAGTGAATGGGATGTGGATGGGATGTGGGTGGAAAGTTGTTTTGGAAGTGGGTGGAAAGTGGGTGGTAAGTGGATGTGAAGTGGATGTGAAGTGGGTGAAATGTGGCGGGAAGTGGGAGGGATGTGGGTGGGATGTAATTGGGAAGTGGACGGAAAGATGGCGGGAAGTGTGTGGTATGTGGGTGGCAAGTGGATGGAATGTGGGTGGAATGTAGGTGGGAAGTGGGCGGGAAGTGGGATGAGGGCAAGTGGTGGGATGTAGGTGGGAAGTGGGTGTGATGTGGGTGGAATGTGGCGGGAAGTTGGAGGGATGTGGGCGGAAAATTGCCGGGAAGTGGAAGGGAAGAGGGCGGGAAAGGGCGGGAAGTGGGTGGGATGCGGGTGGGATGTGGGCGGGAAGTGGGTGAGATGTGGGTGGGATGTGGACGGGAAGTGGGCGGGAAATTGGCGGGAAGTGGACTGGAAGGGTGGGAAGTGGGTGGGATGTGGGCGGAAAATTGGCGGGAAGTGGAAGGGAAGAGGGCGGGAAAGGGCTTGAAGTGGGTATGTGGGCTGGAAGTGGGTGGGATGTGAGCGGGAAGTGGACGGGAAGAGGGCGGGATGTGGGCGGGAAGTGAGTGTGCGTTGGTTCTATACTGTTGAAGGCGCAGCGAAGCGCGACGGGCTTTTTGCTAGTCTATATATATATAACTGTTCAACCTGACTGACTGACTGGAGACCGTCGCACAGCCTAAACCATAAAAGATAGGAAAATGAGATTTTCACAGTAGTTTTATCTTATGCTGAAAGTAAGTACTAAGAACGGATTTTGGAAAATTCTGTCGGGAAATGTGGAAAACTCGCGGTTTTTTGTTTTTCATCCGATCAAGTTCAAACTCATTTTCAAAGATCTATATGAAAATTCAACAACAACTGCATACCAATCTTCCGGGAAATCCCACCCGGAAAGGCCGGAAAAGCGTCGGAAAAGTTTGCATGGTGAACATTTTTTTCATCCGATTGAATTAAAACTTGGGTTGCAGGCATAGTACGCAAAATATTTGACACGTGTTTTCCCAATTTTGGAAAACCCGCCCACGAGGAAAATGGCCGGAAATATCTGCATGCAAAAAACTATTTTTTACCTGATTGGCTTGATACTCGGTTTGTGAGAATAGTAAGTGAAATAAATTGAGATTTGATTTTCCGATGTTGGAAAGTTTGACCCAACGGCCGGAAAGTTCCTGGAAAACTCTGCATGCAAAATACTATTTTTCTCCCGATTGACTTGAAAGTCGGTTTGTAGGGATGAAATACTAAATAATTAGTGATTGCATTTTCCGATGCTGGAAATACCGTCGGGCTGCCCACTGGGAAGTGGGAGAATAGTGAGCGGGATGTGGTTGGTAAATGGGTGGGATGTGGGTGGGATGTGGGCGGGAAGTGGGCGGAAAGTGCGACGGATGTGGGTAGGAAGTGGGAGGGATGAGGCTGGGATGTGGGCGGAAAGTGGGTGGGAAGTGATCGGGACTTGGGTGGGATGTGGGTTTGAGGTGGGTGGGATGTAGACGGGAAGTGGGCGGGATGTGGGCGGGAAGTGGGCGGGATGAGGGTGGGATGAGGGTGGGATGTGGGTGGGAGGTGGGCGGAAACTGGGTGGGACGTGGGCCGGAAGTGGGTGGGATGAAAGCTGGAAGTGGGTGGGATGTGGGTGAGAAGTGGGTTGGATCTGGGCGGGAATTGGGTGATGAGTGGGTGGGATGTAGGCGAGAAGTGGGTGGAAAGTAGGTGGGAAACGGGTGGACGTTGTGTAAGAAGTAGATAGGGAGTGGGTGGGATGGGGGTGGTAAGAACGCAGCAGTAAAGTCGTAACGGTTAAAAAGAAAGAAGGTAAAACGTTAATTTCAAGCTTATATATGTATGATTCCATTTCTGGGTGCTACAGAGAACACAAATTTATAGAATGTTTTTTAAATTTGGTAAATATTTGATTCTTACGATTGACTTCAAACTGATTCTGATATTGGTTCTACACTGTTTAATGCGCAGCGAAGCGCGACGGGCCTTTTGCTAGTATATTATATATTAAGTTACAAGGAAAAATTTTCCAAATCTGAAACAAACTCGGTTTGGGTACGCTGTACACATATATACATGCAAAAAACACATCCCTCTATCTTTTTCAGTCTCTGAGATGGACGCGTTCATACATTACTTAATCCTTTCGACTGTTCATGGTGATCAAGAATATACCTGAGAGGGATGGAGATGCTTCCTTCTGGCTCTTACATACATTAAATAAACTTCATGATCTCCTTTAACCTATTTTTAAAGGCAAGCAAAACAGAGCAATATAATCTCATATTCTGTCGGTGTGTCGAGGTCGCTGCCGCACAGCGGTGTTTTGTGCACAGTAGATAGGAACGTGTCAGACTCTGGTATGAAAAAACAGCTGACAACTAAACTCTAACAAAAATTTATTCTTTACTAAAATGTATGTACAATAAATAAATGGTAGAGAAAACACTAGCTGCATTTCGCAACTATGTGAGTCTGTGACATAATTTAGTCATTAGGTTGGAAATTTGAGTTACAAAATTTCACATTACTTTTAAATATCTTGTGATCAGTTTAAGGAGTTGTTCCTGTGTTTGCCTGCCTTCTTCTGTCCTTCCTTCTTCCCTCCTTCCTTCTTCTTTCCTTCTTTCTTACTTCGTTCTTCCTTCCTTCTTCTTCCTTCCATCTTCCTTTCTTCCCTCCTTCTTTCTTCCTTCTTCCTTTTTCTTCCTTCCTTAAAGTAAATATCTTATAAAGTGACTCTTTGCAGACTTTTGAAAAAAAATAAAACAGTAACAGCAACCAGGGTTGCAAACCTCATAAAATCCGACAGAGGGGTTCGAACCCTCGAAACTTTTTGGGTTCGGGTTCACGGAGCGGGTTAACAAGGTCGTTGAACCTAGGTTCGGGTTCGAACCGGGGTTCGGGAATAATTTTTTTTTAAGAAAACATGTATGTAAATTCCAGGTTCCAGGTAAACATATTTACTCTGCTTAACTTTAAACGGTGTTAGGAAGTTTCCGCATAGAAAAATACAGTGGCTAGAGCGAGCCGAACACATTTCCAAATGCACTCTGAGAGCGTAAGTGAGATCAAACAGCTGACTTATTTCTAACAGAAACGGAGTAGACTGCGGAACCATTTACTCTATATATTCTAATTTATTTAGTACTAGTTGACCCGGCAAACGTTGTTCTACCACATAAATTGTGTTTAGTCTATATAGCAAATAGCCCGTCACGCTTCGCCACGCCTTCAACAGTATAGAACCAACGCACACCCACTTCAGGCCCACATCCCACCCACTTGCCACTCACATCCCATCCACATCCCTCCCACTTACCGCCACATCCTACCCACTTTCCGCCCACTTCGCACCTACATGCCACACACATTCCACACACTTCCCACCCTCTTCCCGTCCACTTCCCGCCCAAAAACCACCCACTTCCCATTTACATCCCACCCACATCCCTCCCACATCCCTCCCACATTTCTCCCACATCCCACCCACATCCCTCCCACTTACCGACACATTCCACCCACTTCCCATTTCCATCCCACCCACTTCACACCTACATACCACCCACTTCCCGCCCACATCCCACTCACTTCCCACCTACATCCCACCCACACTCCACCCACTTGCCACCCACATCGCACCCACATCCCACCCACATCCATCCCACATACCGCCACATTCCACCCACAGACCACTTCGCGTACTACGCTTACAACTTATGTTTTGTTATGTGTAATTTTGAAAATAAGTTTGACGCTAATCGCTGGCAACTATAGTTTCGCCCATACAACCTTGACCACCCACTTTCCACCCAATGGGGGTGAATTTTCCGGAAGATTGGTATGCAGTTGTTGCTGAATTTTCATATAGATCTTTGAAAATGAGTATGAGCTTGATCGGGATAAAAAGTATCTTATGTCCGTCTCCTGGCTCTAAGCTACCTCCCTACCAATTTTCACCCAAATCTGTTCTGCCGTTCTTGAGTTAAAAGTGGTGTAACTAACACGACTTTCTTTTATATATATAGATTTCTAAATGTATGTTTCTTCATAACTTTTAAAACAAGACGCCGTAAAGGGGGATTATCCACTGTACAGCTGTTTCAATAAATTTGCGGTTTTATCATCAGCAGGCCTTGCCCATCTTTTGCAAGTTTTCAGGGGCCATCTCATGCCAGCATTGCTTTGACTGTTTGGGAATTCTAAAGGCAATACAAGTGCAAAACAAACAGCTCCAAATTGACAGAAGGCGTTGGGTATGCCCCCTTTCGGCCTTTCTAAATTAGTGGGCTCCCCTCAGTTAACGCACTTCATTAGTGTGTCTTCCAGCAATCTTTCATTATTACTGATCTCTCGATAAAACAAAAATATATGATTAGAAAAAGTGCACTAGACTGATTCTTGTGTGGCAGGAATTGCTAGTACTACGACATTGGAAAATTCTTTAAGCCTCGTCACAGTATTTCATACAATTAGAAACACCTTAGCTTTGCTTTGATGCTCATGTGCTGTTAGAAAGTGTTTCTATTCATGTGAAATACTGTAACAATGAAAATTTTTCCAAAACCTTAAAGAATTAAGAGTCATTAATTGTTTTATTTACCATTCTTTAAGCTTTTACTCCAGCTTTTAATCCAATGCTTTAAAATTGTGGGAAATGACAAAAAGCAGCTTTAAGAAATGTAATAGAACATCTTTTTTGAACCGAACCCTTTTCAACTATTTTTGGCTCCGGTTCATGTTCGGGTTCGGGAAGACAACAATTTTTCTGCTCCGGTTCAGGTTCGGTTCGGACTTTCCAAAAATTCCGGAGTCTCCGGCTTCGGAGCGGTTCAACTCCGAACTGGTTTGCAGCCCTGACAGCAACACAACCTTCAAAATCAAAGGCGAAGTGTACCATAATGTAGGATCATTACTGCCAATGCCAAACGAAACACATATATTTTAATAAATCTATTTAATGGGCGGTGAGGACGTCAATCGTGTGAATGCACGTTGCGGCTACAATAACCTTGATTCGCCTAAGATAAGTATAAGACTACTCGTACTTATTGCCAGAGATCAGAGATGTGAATTTTAACCACTTTTAAACCGGTTTGAACTTCACTTAACCAACTCTGACTTGGGATATATCCTATGACTTCTGATCGACATGAGCATACTGTGAAAAATTTAGTCAGCGGACTCTCTGTGTTGCCGTTCCTGCCATTTGCTTGTGCAATATATAATATATACATACATTTATACAAATTAAGTGGCTCAATAACGAGTGCCGCACAATTTCATTACAGGTAGGTACCCTTTTCCCCCTTCATTTTGTTTGGCGGCCGCCGGCCGCAAATATTTGCACTTTAAAGTGAAATACTCCAAACCAAACGGATTTTTCACAAATGTACAAAAGGTAGGAACATTCGTTGCCTGGGGCCCAAAATACTACGCACACAACAAAAGTCCAAGCAAATCCCTGGAAAATAATTATATAATGCTGCCCCAGGTGAAAATATTTATTAGTCGCCTGGTCCCCACTTGGCATTTCGGTCTAGTTCCTGGAGCCCTGATGCGTAAATGGTAACTTGTGTGTGCCTCCTGGCTCTCCAGGCAACCTTAATAATAATGATAATGTGTCATAAGGTAATTATTCAGTTGCAGAAAGGGTGGCCCGCACATAAATAAATATCCGGCAGTTATTTGGAGTGTGTGTTGACAGCGAAATTGATTGCAATTAATGGAGGCTGGACTTGGAAGAGGAGAGGTGGAGCTGTCCTAAGCCTTAATCTGCTCCTCTGGCCTGAGGCCTAAAGTGCAAAAGTTTGGGCCCGAGTGCCTTCCCTCAAAAGCAAACAGAAACAGAGTCTCAACTCTTCTTAAGATGCAATTAGGCAAATTAGATGTTTGTGCCTTTTTGCGTAGTAGGAACACTAAATAAAAATATTAACCTAACTTGATTTAAAATGAGAAGAGCTTTGCCCCATTCCCTTTTTTGTTTGATCTAAATCTGAATCAGTAAGCCAACAATTGATTTAAAGTTATTTAATATTATATTTAGCCCACCGATTTTCTAATGGATTTCAATCATGGGCTTAATATTGACCTTAAAACGAAACGATACTCAGTACTCAGATGTACTCAGATGAGTTATAATAAAAATCAACTTCATATAAATAAGACCAGTTCAAACCGGTTTGCAGCCCTGGTTTTCATATCATCATTTTTAAAGTAAAATGTCCAAATGAAACTTTGACTTTGCTTTTGCTCATTTTGGTACCCTATATTAAATTTTTTTCGTATATTTTCAGTGCATTTTGAAAACGACAACAGAACATCAAGCGCGCTCGAGGGCTACAATAGTTACTTGGCTCAGCTGATTCCAAAATATTTATCATTTTGGGTTTTTTTTAAGTCTTTAAGCTCGATACTCATTACTTGATTCTCAGTAGTCGCAACTCAGAATTCAATACTTAGTATTCGATACACAATTCTTCATAACCACAACTTGCTACGCATTACTCAGTCCTCAGAATTCGATGCTCAGCACTCAATAGTCTGTACTCGCTACTCAAAACTCGATGATCAGTACTCGATGGTTTTGAAATTCAGTATTCGATATTCAGTTCTCGATAATCACAATTTGATTCTCACTACTCGGTCCTTAGAATTCAATACCAAGTACTCGCTACTCTAAGCTCGTTACAAAACTTGCTTCTCGGTACTTGATAATCAATTCTCGACTAATTAATTTCGTTTGATGACAACAGCTGTTCAACCGCTTTACCGATATCTATTTGAACAGTAAGGCTTTTTTGTACATTTGTTTGTTAAATTATTTGGAATAGTTTTTGATTGGTGCCCTGTCGAAGATGGAGAATTGAAAACAGCACTCGTTAGTCAATACAAATCGTAGAATAACAACTCGAGAGATTGCTAAAAGAGTAAGTTTGTCTAACGACCAGATTAATTTCGAAGCTTGACGTATGGATTCCTCATGTTCTTACATCATTCTTGGATCAATATTATTTTCCATATTATTTAATAAAATGTTTCACACTGTAAAAAAATCATCTTTAAATTGAACGACCCAATAGATACGCAGTACTCGACACTCAGAGCTCGATACTGCAGCTACAGCAAATGGTGCTACACTTTGCAAAGACAAAGGCGTTTCCAGGAAAACCTTTCGCAACGACATAATATTTATACTGCTTCCATCTGGAAATAAGCATTCTAGAAGAAGTTATCGCTATTTGGGGATTCCAGATATCACACTCGGTCATAAATATGAATTGGCAGATTATGTAGAAAAAGACAAAAGCGAAAGTTTTGTCTGGACCTTTTTAAATAAAGATTTTTAAAATGTACTATAATCATTCTATTCGAACAGTGCACTTAAACTTAAAGCAGCTTAGTTCACATTTGTAAATCTCCCAGTCTAAAGCCAATTTGGCTGAGTCAATAAGAGGCGACATGAAAGAATGTGTGGGACATGTAAATATTCAAATCAAAAGCGCAAATGTCATCGTATCTTGCATTCAAATCTTTGATTGCCAGCCATTCAAGAACCGGGGCGAGTTTATTGCACTACACTTGGCACTCAGCCAGGCGACGACTACCACCATTCACCTGCTTCTCCAGTTCTCGAATGACACTCAGACACAGTGCCGGGAATTGACACAGAATAGCTGCCAAATGCCAAGGCACAAAACGAAATGAGGAAGTGTTTTTGCACAAAAAAAAAAAGAAAGAGAAAACCAAATCTCCCTCCCTACAAACTTATAAATAGGGTAGTAGTTGTAACAGGAAGTTGGCAGAAGCCAACGTGGAGTGGCATTGATCTTAGCATTGGACATGGCTGCTGAGGTTGAGGTTGTTGCCTGCGGGTCAATTCATATCTAATACCCAAGCGGGTTTCGAGTTGCCACAAGTGTAAGCCATTGGTTACGAACGCAGTTTCAAGTGCTGCTTAGTTAATGCCTTTTTGGTTCAATGAACTATATGAACTGATAATGGAATTGGAGAATAGTGCTTAAGACTTAATGGGAGAGAGAAGTGGGATTAAATTTGCGTTATGAAGAGCACTAAAAGGGGATAACTGAATGCCAATCACACAATCACGTAGGTGTACTAGGGAAATGGGTTAGAAATCCATTGAACAAGACATATATGTGATTAATGGGTAATAAGCACAAAATGAATGATTATTTATTATACGACAATTGGAATTTTAACAGGGTCTTCAACTTTTATTAGTCAGGGATTTCAGCAAAACTATTTAATGTGTACTTAAAAATAAAAATATATGCAAATTTTGTGGCTTGATTCCAAGATGGTTGACTGTGCATACTCAACATTTTGGCTCTCAAGTGAAACGCTACGCTAGAAATTGGTATTTTAGTTTTTATAATAAAATACGGTTTGAAATTTGCTGTAAATTGAAAGCCAAAGCGTTTCTTATGATATGAAATACTGTAACGAAATAAATTTTCCGGATATAGGCTTTAAAGCTTATTTTCTTCAATAGTTTTGGTGATATTGATATTTATGATAGTTTCATAGATTTTGCTTATGCTTGAAAGCATACTAATGGGGCGCAGGTTTTAAATGTTGTTTAAATAAAGAGCAATAAATGCGAAAGCATCCTTTTTCGTCCACCAGTGGCCAAATGCAATTATAATGTTCGAAAGATTGGAAAAAATTCCAAATCTCAACTTGTTCCAGCTCTCTCATCCCGCTTTCCGAAAAAGTCAAATACTTAGGAATCTATCTGGATAAATTCCTGTATTATGACGAACATGTAAACCTTCAAATAAAGAAGACGACTAACGCTTACTACGCATAGAAAACAAGTGAGAAAGTCGGTCAAGCCCGACTATAACATACTCTGTACCTGAAGTAGAAGCTGAATGCTATGCTAAGTCTGCGCTCATCTCTAATTCTCTCTCTCTCTCTCTCTCTGTAAGGGTGGGATAGGGTGGGGGTAGGGTTCCATACTTAGTTGCTTATAACTTGAAAACCGCTCTTCCGATCTTTATCATTTCTTCGGCAAATCGATACATTTTGCTAATTACTAACTATCTCCTGAAGTTACGAATCGTCTTTCTTCAAAACAGTAGAAGATATAACGTTTTTTCCAAATTGCGGGGGCGGGGGGGGGGGGGGGGGGGCGTGGCAAAAATTAAAAATAAACTTGATCTGCCTGCAAGTATAAGAAGCATTTGTCCCATACATGTCTATCTCTTACCGTCTCTGAGATCTGTTTGTTCTACGGACGGACAGACAGACGGACGGACGGACGGACGGACAGACGGACAGACAGACAGACGGACATGGCTATTTCGACTCGGCTGTTGATGCTGATCAAGAATATATATACTTTATATAGTCGGGAATGATTCCTTCTGCCTGTTACATACATTTGCACGACTTTAGTATACCCTTTTTACTCTACGAGTAACGGGTATAAAAAGATCTTTGACTCTATCGGTTTGTCGAAGTCTGATCAACAAAAATAAAGTAAGCTCTAAGGTCTCTCTCATAGGACTTCTCCAGGATTTGTCGTAATGTGAATATTTGTTCTGTGGTGGACTTACCTGGTCTAAAGCGACACTGATAAGGTTCAATCAATGTGCTAATAAGGGGTTTTTTTGCTTTCGGTTTTTATTGGAGGAGTATTGGAGGAGGGTACCAAGCCCGCCCCATGAAGCTTTTATAGTATACCTTGTAGGGAGGGCTTGCCGCTTACGTTAGCCAGCAGCTTTGCGGAAGCATCGCCCTGTTACCGGTGGACACAAACGAGGAGGTGTGAGTGGACTTAAGCCTGGTTTCGCCAAGTTGAACCAGGCAGCAGCTTAACCTCTGTTCATACACAAATTTAGAAATAATCCAAGTCTTAATACTTGGTATGCTATACTCGACGAAAGTATATTTTTGCTGTAACACTTTGTTATTAATAATCAATTTCTTTAACGTTTCACAGACCAAACTCTTCAACAAAACGCACACATTGCGTATGCTTGATTTAATGTTTGAGCATGTTTTGCATCTAAGGTTCCGTTAATTTATAATCATGGTCACAATATTTTTGCGTTGCATAAATTCAACTGCCACTGTCATCAACGAATGGAAACCACTTGCACTTGTGCTGTTTAATTTGCATTTAATTTAATTCAAATTTTATTCGTTTGCGAATTAATTAAAATTGCCACTAAAATGTTTTTGTCCTTTCCGCATTTGATTATGGCTAGTTTGCAGCAATTAAAATTGACACATTTCATATGTTATCCTCAATTGGCAATTGACATTTTGCAGTAAAAACTAAAATATGAAAATCTCGCGTCACTTCACTACTCTACAGCAGGGGGAGGGGAGTTGGTGAGGGTGAAAATTAAAACGGTAACTGGGACTGCAGTCTTAAGCTTATTGCCTTGACAGCGGTGGGCGTGGCGAGGCGCACAAGGCTTTTGTCTGTAGTTGAACACGTACACCGAAATGACTCCAACGGCATAAAGTTGTCTATCAGGAGGTTCTCATGCGAGTGCGTCTGTGTGTGTGCGCGCCTGTGTGTTTGCGGATGTGTGTTTGCTGTTCCACTTGAGGTGTCTTTAAATGCGACGAAATCTTTATGGAGTTGCCTAGCTCTTTGCTGGCTCTTACAAATACGCTCCGTGCCCAAGCATCAGAAGGGGGCTATGTGGCTGTATCTTCAGCTTTAGCAGCGTTGCGTATATTTTGCCTGAATATTGCGCACAATGAGCATATGCACTATTCCATTCGTGAAGACACAAAATTCCTTTGAAAGCAATGCAATTTGATCGGAACAAATATACCGTTCTTTTAATTTATTTTGGTCTAGCGTGAGCGGATAGAGTTAATGAGAGAGATAAGGAGAGGGTGTATGCTATTTGGTGCGTACGTACAATAATGCAATCATTGAACTATGTTCGCTGAGTGATTTCCCAAGTTCGCCCATACATGGCGCCACTTTCACTTTGGGCAGCCTATTTAATATTTACATCCGAATTTGATCAAACTGGATCATAAGTAGAAAGCTCAAAGACGCTACCATTAAAATCAAAGGAACTACATTTTCGACCGATTTTTTCTACGGCAGCTGTATGCTAGAGTCAACCAGGCGAAATTTTTAGAAAAAACCGTAACCAAAATTAAAAAAAAATTACTTCGATGGACCGAAACAAAAATTATTTTGAGGTCAAACATGGTTTTCTGGTTTGAAAGCAAAAGCTTTTCGAATGAAGTTTTTTACGCCAAAATAACTTTTGTAGTAGGCTTCCTGCAGAGGTTTGTACTGGAGGCTGATATAATTGGACTACGTTTTTTGGAAACATAAAGTCATGCTAAAAGATTAAATTTGCCCAACTGTGGAAGTCAATCCGTTCTATCTCAGTGTCAAAGTTGCTTAAGTGTAGAAAGAGTACATGAGATTTTTCCTGACAAGTTGTCTAGAATAGTATTCCAAACCCTCAAAAAATTCGGAAAATATTTGTTCTCGATTTATCGAAGAATAAATGTGAAAATTTGTTCTTATTTAATTGACACTATTAATTTGGTTGTTTTTTTTCCCATGTATCAAGGGATTAAATAACTTATTCTGAATTGATTAAAAAGTCTATTTGAAAACAAATTTATTATTTTGCTTATAGGATAGAAATTTTGGGACTTTAATATGGAAAATGTGGTTATTTTGTGATAAAATCGATTTTTTTTAATTATTGTTCAGTTGACATAATATTTGTTTAATAAAAAATTTTAAAACCGTACTACAAATCTGCATACGCCCTTGATAACATAATCAATATGTAGGAAGTGCTTGATAGGAAGAAGCAGGATGAAATTGTAAGAGAAGCCAAAAATCTTTGATTAAGTCAAACACAAGGTTTAAAAGCTGCAGCATTTTTTACTCCGTCCATTCTATATGACTGATCTTTAATCCCCTTAAACAGACTCGTAAGCTTTCTAAAATGCATTCAATAAATATTTATTTTATTACTAGATCTTGAAGTGCATAATCTTGCAATGTTCTCTATGTTGAAATGACAGCAGTGTCTGAATCATAATAAATTTAAAAGAATAATAAATTTAATATTAATAAATTTAAAATTGTTTACCAGAAGAAAAGGAAAGAGGAGAAGCGCCTATTTAGAAGAAAAAAGAATGAGCAGGAAAGACGCTTGCGCGAGTAAGTTGAGATGTTATTCGGCATGAGTGAGACTCGCAAATTTTACCAAAAGATTAAGCAATTAACAGAAGGTTTCAAGCCCAGAGTCGCACAATGCAAAGACGAACAGGGAAATGGATAAGTTACTTCTCCAACCTACTGGGAGACGATGTCGAACAGAATGCCGCCATTAGAGAAGTAACGATGCCACCAATCGGCAACATAGAGATAGATCCGCCGACCCAACAGGAAGTCCGTTTAGCCATACGAAGGTTAAAGAACAACAAGTCGCCAGGCGCTGATGAGCTGCAAGCTGAATTGTTCAAGGCTGGATCCGAAGAAGATATGGTGAAGGTGCATGCACCAACTTCTGTGCCGTATATGGGTTGACAAAATCATGCCCGATGATTGGAATCTAAGAGTTCTCTGTCCAATCTTTAAAAAGGGAGACTCTGCAGTTTGCGCCAACTACCGCGGTATCAGTCTCCTGCCCATCGCATATAAGTTTCTGTCCCGCATTTTTTGTGAACGTCTAAAGCCTTTTATTGATACACTGATTGGACCTCATCAGTGTGGCTTTAGACCTGGTAAATCCACCACAGACCAAATTTTCACACTACGACAAATCCTGGAGTAGACCTATGAAAGAGGCGTCCAAACGCACCATCTTTTTGTTGATTATAAATCAGCCTTTGACACACCGATAAGGTCAAGCTTCTTCAAAGCCCTGTCTACTTCAGATATTCCAGCAAAGTACGTTCGACTTTGCATGATGACGTTGAGAAGTACGTAAAGCTCCGTCAAAATTGGAAAGAACCTCTCCGAACCATTTGACACCAAATGAGGTTTTAGGCAGGGCGATACCTTATCGTGTGACTTCTTTAATCTACTGATGGAACATATACTGCGCAAGTGCAATAATGCCAACACCGGCGGATTTATTTATAAAAATCTAATGCTACTTGCATATGCCGATGATATTGACATTATCGGCAAAACCACACGGGCAGAAAGCAAGGCGTTTTCAGAGATTGAGAAGGAGTCTAGATTAATGGGTTTAGCGGTAAATGAGGACAAGACGAAGTACCAAGTATCCGCGGAAAAAAAGTCATTGCGACTTGGACAATCTGTTGTAGAGGATTTCGTCTACCTCGGAACGATGATAACCAGCAAGAACAACATCAGTCTGGAAATCCGACGAAGAATCACTCTTGCGAACCGATGCTACTATGGGCTAGGTAGGGAGTTCAATAGCAAAGACCTCAAGCGAAGAACAAAAATAGCCCTTTACAAGTCGCTTATCATCCCGGTCCTGCAATATGGCGCAGAAGCATGGACAATGACAGCAGCGGATGAAGAGGCGATTGGAGTGTTTGAGCGAAAAATTCTCCGGACGATTTATGGACCTTTAAAAGTCGGCGATGATTTCCGCATTCGAAGAAACGACGAACTGTATGAGCTCTATGGAGACACCAGCCTGGTCAAGCGCATAAAGCAGCAGCGGCTGCGCTGGCTAGGACATGTCGCCAGGATGAAGGAAGAAGCTCCGGCAAAAAAGGCGTATAAATCGAAGGCGGATGATTATGGAGGCGGCAAGAAGGGAAGACCACCACTAAGATGGAAAGACCAGGTGCGGGAAGACATTGCCGAGCTTGGTGTGACCAACTGGTGGCAGCTCGCACAGAACAGAAGCGAATGGAGAGCTTAATCGCAGAGGCCCAGCCCGTCAAACGGTTGTAATGGCCATTAAAGAAGAAGAAGATTAAATTTACATAATAAAGAAACAAAAGACACAGTTAACATTTTATTTTACTATTTACTAAAACAAAAGACAAGCATACCACTACCACGAAATGTTGTTTTTGAAATTGCACGCAAAGGCAAAGAGGGCGAATCATGCGACAACAAAACGACCGCTGCCAACAAGAATGTCGGTGGGGACGCACCATTTGCGATTCAGTTGTTGAATATGTCATGGTCCAACTCTGAAGTAGAGCGTGTCTTCCGTCAGTTTAATAGTCTAAAATCGAAACTCCGAAATATAATGAACTTGAGGACGCTCAACTCATTAAAGTGTATAAGATATTGAAGATTAGTGAAACTAAAATAAGCAAATTAAATTAAAAATATAATATGCGCAATGCGAAATGCTACGTCGGTTAAAAGGACCTCCAGAGTTAGCTTTTTTAAATACTCCGTTCCGCCAAAAACAGAGAACCAAGTCTACGTCCCATTGGGGAAAATGTTTCAAAGAGGAAATGCCACCAAAAGTTCGCTGAGGACTCAGCAATAATGGCAAGAGACGAGTGCATCTACACCGCAACCGACACTCTACAAGAGTACCTCAAGAAGTTTGAGAACTGGGCGTGCCGTTGGAACATTTCTATCAGCCCAGAAAAGTGCGTCTGCGTCACCCACACGCTAAGAAGGGATATTAGCCCCGGAGTATACCTTCACGGAGAAGTCCTTCCACACAACGCGGGACACAAATACCTAGGCGTGACCCTAGACAAGCGGTTGACGTTTAAGCAGCATACTTCTGAGATAGTGGCAAAACTCCGAACCAAGGCGATAAAAATGGGCTGGCTCCTTAACAACAACAACAAGCTATCGCTCAAGAACAAGGTCCTTATTTATAAGGTTATCCTGGCGCCCAGCTGGAGATACGGCATTCAGGTGTATGGTATTGCGGCAAAAACCCACCTGAACAGAATTCGTGTCTTCCAAGCCAAAATCCTCAGACGAATCACAGGTGCTGAGGGGTACATACGCACTCGGGATATTGAACGTGATTGCGGGGTCCCTATGGTTGGAGACTCTTTAAACAAACAGGCAGCGCGTTACCTCGATAAAGTAGCATGCCACCCAAACAATCTGGCTCGAAGACTACTTAGAAGGCGAAGGATCAACAGGATCAGGGCCAGAAGAAGGCTCCAAAGGATCCACCCAACCGATCTGACCAACAGAAGAATATAGCTGCAAAAAGACCTCAATACCCACTATACCTTTTCACCCACCTGTAAATACACAAACACATACCTTTACAATTAAGCACTTACCTGCCACGACACATCACCCACCCGTATCTATAGGTACATATCATTTACATATATCTACTCGCAAGTTCAAAACACAAATTAATTACTACATACTTATTAAATGCAACCACAGCATAACATACTAGGTAACACGCTAAAAATCTAAAAGTTAAAATCCTTACTTTTAGATACACACACACAGAAAACTCAACATACAAATAGCATTAGAAAATCGAAATTATTATAATCTACAATATAAGTTATTTATCTAAGGTAACTAATTGCGAATAAAATATATATTTTACTCTTTCAAATAAAATTCGTAACCTATAACCATACCTGTTAAATAATGATTATTAATTGTAGTCATTATTAATTAGATTATTTTTGTTTAAAAGTTGAATTAATGATTAAATTGCGATTATTTTCGGTTTCACACAATTATTTAATGATTAGGATTAAAAATAATCAAAAATAATGGAAAATTACCATAAATTATTAAAAATAATTGAAAATAATGGAAAATAATGGAAAATAATCGTTTCCATTATTTTCCATTATTTTCAATTATTTTCCATTATTTCCATTATTTTCCATTATTCCATTATTTTCCATTATTCCATTATTTTCCATTATTTCCATTATTTTCCATTATTCCATTATTTTCCATTATTCCATTATTTTCCATTATGTCCATTATTTTCCATTATTTCGACTATTTGAGACTATTTTGAGAGAAACAAATTATTTTCAACATCACATTTAATAACAACAATGTTTCTGTACGAGATTGGCTTACAAAATATTATCAAGAACGTGTTTTCACATTAAATTAAACACAAACATTAAACATATTCAGGGTTTGCCTTCATTAAAACTAATTTTTCGAATGAAAAATCAGACAAGAACAACTTTACGTATTTTTTTTGTTCGTCTGTTCGCTGCCTATGCCAATTCTTATTGGATTTTATAGCTTTAGTTTTATATATTTGAACGTTCATATGTTGAGTTTAAGCTTGAAGTGGTTTTGGTTTAATTTAATTTTGTGAATTTTCTGTGTAATTGAATATTGTATGAATATTTGTATTGAATGTATTGAATATTTTGTATATTATCAATTGTGAATATAATACAATATTTGGTAAGTATTAAAATTAAAACAGTTTCAAAAAACATATAAGCTAAATTAATACCACCAGTCGGCTTATTTATTTTGACAACATTTAATGTAAAATCTAATGTTCTTTGATATCAATGGAAAGGTCATTTAATTTCTGTTTGAATGATACAATATTTTTCTTAACTTATTAAGTACTCATTGAAAGTTTTCAATTCTTGTAAAAGTCTTTTTTAATACACTTTTGTTACATACACAAAATCTTCAAGCGTACTTTTGTCCAATTTCCAGCAGTCTGATTAATTTGAAATTTTGCATACGTATCAAGAACCGATGATAAGTTTAAATAGCATTAAATGTTATCAAAATAAATATGCCGATTAGTGTACAATTGTTATGTAACTTTTGCCACTTATGTATGACTAAGTGAGGTACAAAAACATCCAGACTTCCTGCCTTCAACAAGCACGAGGAAAAGGCGCTTATTAGGGGGAGAGTCCCAACTATCGCACAAAAAAATTTGTTTGGAATCGCCAACTGATTTGCAACAGTTAATTTTTAATTTAATTTGTAACATGATGAAAGCGCAAGTCTTCATCTCAAGATGAACTACGCACGACACAACGGTCTTTAATTTGCCATCAGCTCTTCAGCTATTTGAGTGATAATGCTAGCTCGGAAGATATATGGCTAAAATATGGCATTTTAAAAGAAACGTCTATTGCTTTCAACACGCCTTTAACATCTTTGGCTCCTGAAGAGCGTCTGTTTTCATATGCTGGTATTATAAACAGCCCTAGGCGCCAATCATTGTCTGATTTTTCATTGGAAAAATTAGTTTTAATAAAGGCAAACCCTTAATATGTTTAATGTTTGTGTTTAATTTGATGTGAAAACATGTAATATTTAATACGTTCTTGTTAATATGTTGTAAGCCAATCTCGTACAGAAACATTGTTGTTATTAAATGTGATGTTGAAAATAATTTGTTTCTCTCAAAATAGTCTCAAATAGTCGAAATAATGGAAAATAATGGAAATAATTTAAAATAATGGAAATAATGGAATATAATGGAATAATGGAAAATAATGGAATAATGGAAAATAATGGAAATAATGGAAAATAATGGAATAATGGAAAATAATGGAAATAATGGGAAATAATTGAAAATAATGGAAAATAATGGAAACGATTATTTTCCATTATTTTCCATTATTTTCAATTATTTTTAATAATTTATGGTAATTTTCCATTATTTTTGATTATTTTTAATCGTAATCATTAAATAATCATAAATTTTTCACCAGACAACTATATAATCACTACGACTATTTTCCAAAAATAATTTAATTGATTAGTAATTCTAATGGCAACTTAACAGGTATGCCTATAACCCACAAAAATCCTGACCTATGTACGAGAAATTGGGCTGCAGTAGGCGGGCACAATAACAACAAATATAAATATATTATCTAACGGTAAGAACAAAGCTCAAAAATAGGTGTAACATGGTCATCACATGTAATTAAATATTATTAAATATTAAACAAACGGGAGCTACAACAACATACCGTGATTGCCTTGATTTGACAACCCGATGACCTTTTGTTAGCTATAACAAACCTTCTTAGAAATAATGCAAAGACTTTTTTCAGTTTATTGAAGGGTTAGTGTTGATTCTTGATGATTTTTGTACGAAATTGTTTTCATTAATGGTTCTTCACGTCGAGATTTGTAGTAATTTGTGCTTAAAGTTGCAAAAAAATGCTTCTTTTGACCCATTCCAGACGCGTTTTGTGGCGAAAATATACCCCCTTAAACCCTTTAATAATTATTTTCTAAAGAGTATCCAGTTCTCGTCTTCTCATTCCTCTTGCGTCATTCTTCGCCTTATGTTCTGTATGTATTTATACATTTATGCTAATCGCGTTGGTGCGTTGTAATGCCGCTACTTTAACTCTTTGGCTTTTAAAGGCAACAGCAATGCAGCTGCCAATGCTTCGTTCCATTCCCTAGTCTCAGTCCCAGTCTTATTCCCATTCCCGATCCGCTTGCCAGTTACACACGTTTCTGTATTCGTATTTGAGCTCTGCGGATTTCATGGTACATTTTCTCAGCATCCTTTCATAACAGCGGCTCACAATGCGCTTTGTGTTCGACTTGCTTGAAAAACTATTTTACATTTAAGCGCGAAATTCCACACTATGAATGAATTTTTCATGAGCAGAGAGAGAGGGAGCAGGTCCAGTGCGCCCTTCCTTGTTTTTATGGCACAGTCGCCATTGCCCATCATTATCATCAGTCGCGCTCCCAGTCTGGGTCTGGCGGTCTCGTCTGGGACCAGTCCTCATCGAACACCCTTTGGCTGGCATTTTAATTGAATTGATTATTTCACTGGCGGTCCGATCCGGTCCGGGTGTGATGTTGTTTGTACTCCACGTAACAAATAATAATCATTTGTTTCTAACTTGGCCAGCACCAAAGGAACTCCTTTGCATACCAGCCCGCAGCTGAAATGTGGCTTATCAGCTACAATTTAACCCAAATTCCAAGCCAGCAAAATTGCATTTGGTGCAAGTTAAGAAATGGTGCAACCAGAGCAACGCAGGCGTGTCCAGAACTCCAAAGCCGCTTTAGGGCAATGCCAAGGAAATTGTTTGCAATTTGGCTCTAGCGTTTTTGTGCCTTGCCGTTGTCTGAGTTGAGAGTGCTTTTGGCATTCGAACAAAATGATTATTGATCACTTAATAAGAATTTTCCATTCAATGGCGCCACAAGAAGCAACCTGACGAATTTCGTCTTTGTCCGCCAAAATCCATTTTAATGAGCTGCCCACGCAACACTGCACCTAAATATAAAACTGAATACGAACCGCAAATTGTCAAAAAAAAAAAAAAAACAGCCACAGTCAGAGCTAGACATGTTCTGATTTACGATTTCACTGATAAGTTTATTACATGCATATTGAAAAGCAGTTGACAAAAAACACTATGGCAATAGACATGATCAACTCAGCACCTGACTAACTGATAAAATAGCATGACAATGAGAATGCTTGTGCAATTGAGAACACACAACAGAACTGAACGAATGTATCTTTTGAATTGTACATAATCAGGCTGTTGATATGACGTGGATATTGGAATGACAGCCTTCAGCTATATACACTACAAAAAAAACACTTTAAGTTTGTCTAACAAATGCAACAAAGGGACAAAGTGCTAAAAGGTAGACCTTTCTGTGCGAAAGGAAGAAATTCTTTCAATTACTGGGGCTAAAAGACATTCTTTCATTCAAATGTGTACACTAGGTCGGACATTTTATATATGACAAAATGTAACGTCATACTGATACCCGCTTAAACGATGCATATTTGTGTATAAAACGCATAGCAAAAATAATTTTTGAGAAAAAATAGGGTTTAGGGTCTGCGACTTGGACTTAAAGTTTATCACTCATACGTACTGTTGCCCATGCCTACATTTTTAATTTTTTAGTAGTTGGCGTAGACTTGGTTTGAAGTCATAACATTTGACAAAAAGGTACCATGACCAATAAAAATGTTTTTTATATAACAGACACAATATGTAGGTAAATATATATGGTACTTAATATATTTGGTAAAAATTTTATATTACGGCAAAATTTCTACTATTTTGCGCTCATTACTTCTAGATGAAAGCAAGTTTTAGCCGTTTATTAAGAGGCTATCAAGATATCTTTGAAGTCAGGTCCCACACTGAACTGAAGTGCTGCGCATCACGGTTGCAGCCGTTCCAGCGAATTGTCTACTTTTACTGGGCTGCTTATAAATAAGCTTCTTCAGGATCGAAAAATAATGCGGATTACTATACTACTATGGGCAAAAAATACAGGGAAATTATTCATAAATCAAAAACTCTTTATTTAATATTGTCAATTCATTTCATTCCCTTGAAAGAAACCTCCCCCTACTGCATTGCACTTGTGCCAACGTTTTTTACAATTTTGTTTGTGTTTGTAGGACAATTTTAAGAACATGCTGGAAAGTCTTCTTCTGGTATAGTCTTTAAAGTCTTCTTCGTTTGGGGTTCTATCTCTTTATCGATTCAAAACGGTGTCCACGGAGCGATCTCTTGAGTTTAGCAAATTGCCGATGGTAGCCAAAATGAACACTCAAAATGGTTTCCACCGTTATGTCTGTAGTATCTGACTAGAAGGGAAGTGCGTTCATGAGGACAAGGTCCTGTGAAACCCCGCTCGTGGACCATGCTGACTCCAACTTGCGAGCCACACAGTCTTAAACAAATAGTCTCATAAAAGAGCGTGGATAAATCGCATCTCTTCGCTGAAAATGGGCTCGCTTTTACAAAACAAGGTTTTAATTTACCGACCAAAAATACATTCGATTCCTGCTCCATTTTTATTTGTTTCTCGATTAAATTTCAATATGACAACTTTTAAAATGATACGAAGAATTCGTCTACAGAATTTCGATTCGGTGAACGAATTGTATTCGTAATATTTGTGGAAACTTTAAAGGCTTTTCGCAGAGGTTAAAACATGATATAAAATTTTTTGATTTTTCGATTCATTATGTACACCCTAAAAGTAATCGTTTAAGATGGTATCAGTTATATTTTTTATCGGCGTCCACCCTAGTGTACACAGATAGGGTATTTGTTCAACGTATTCTGTAAATCCTACATTTGATTAAGCAATAATACCGTAAGACCTAGACAATGCAACGATTCCTATTTGTGCAGTTTCGTGGGCAAAAATACTTGATTACCCCCCGAACAGTTCTTCTGACGAAGAGGTTTTCTGCCAAAGTTTGTTTCATGAATAACTTTGGTGTTTTTGCTCAGATCACATTGTGCTTTTTAGAATAGACAGATTAAGGGCCTAAGATAATATATATTAAACGACAAGGTTGTAACTTTAAAATTGTGGCTTTGACAATTTTTTGAGAATTAAGGGGGGAGAGGGGGGAAATTTCACAAATCTGAAATAAACTTTATCTGATAGACGGACGGACGGACAGACGGACATGGCTAAATCGACTAGGCTCTTGATGCTGATCAAGAATATATATACTTTATAGGGTCGGAAATGTTTTGTTCTCCCTCTTACATACATTTGCACAACTTCATGCCCTCTTTTACCCATTTTCAATGGATACAGGGTATAAAAATTAGCATAGCAAACATTGTTCTGCCATATAAATTGTATCTAGTTTACAAATCAGAGATTAAAACCGTAACTGAAACCGCAGCCCTTAACCGCTAAAACAACTTTAAAATTTGTAACCGAAACCGTAACCGTAACAGAAAAAAAATGTTTCTTTTAACCGTAACCGTATAACTTTTATCAACATAACCAGACATCATTTCCGAAACAGAAACAAATATACGGATTAACTTTGGTTTTACCCTACAGAACAGGACAGAAAAGTCTGCTTGTTTTAGTAAACAAGAGAGCTCTCTCCAGACTACCGCCGGTTTACTTGCAATTCAATGTTCACCAATTCAAACAACCATAAGTTCCGCTCGCGCTCGCATAATAACATGAGTGACTTCGGTCCTGGTTGCTGTAGGTTGCCGTAACTTTATTTTATTTACAACGCCACACTGTTGCTGAAGGGCACAAAAAAATAAGAGCGAACAAGAAAAAGCAAGAGCAGCTAACCAAAATCTTTACCCTTCTCATCTTTTCTACACATATTTGATATGAAACTGTATGCTGGCTCGTTTTGCCGATCCAAAATTGCACTACTTCTGCTCAAATTTGGCAGCAGTTAATTCTGTTTTCTTTTTAAGTTACCTAAGGTGTGTGACAAGATTAGCGAAATTGTTTTAGTTTTACCACCAGCAAAAGTTACTACAACAGATTCAATGTTATTATTAAATTGAAATCAGAAACACCGCATTGATCAATCTTTTGTGTCACGGGTAAAAAATTAAGGAACCTAATATGTTCGAGAATGATGCTTACTTATGTGGAAGTTTTCTTTATCAGAGATATAATACTTCTTTATCAGCAGATCAGAAATTTAATGTTTTTAAATGTTACAAAATCATTCAATTAAAAGACAACAATAATATGATTGAATTATCAGGGGAAAACAGTTCAGAACCAAGTTTGCGGGTAATTTGCAATTACAAAAAAATCCAAAAATGAAACAGTTTTAATTAACAACGAGAGCGTAAGTTAAAGTCGGCCATAACCGACAGACGGACGGACAGACGGACAGACGGTTAGATTGACTCGGCTGTTGATGCTGATCAAGAATATATTTACTTTATATGGTTGGAAATGATTCCGTCTGCCAGTTACATAAATTTGCACGACTTTAGTATACCCTTCTTATACCCTTGGAGAGGGTAGAAACGATCGGTCGAAAAAGTTGTTCTAGTTTTTGTCTTCAACGCAATCGTCCCCAAACCTCGTATTTATAAGTTTTCTATGCCTTCACATAATTTTACCAAGTTTTATGAAAATCGGACAATTATAAAATATAGCTGCCATACAAAAGATAGTTTTGAAAAAACGTTTTAGTAGGAAAAACTTTTTTGTTTTCAATGCTATCGCTCCCAAACTTGTTACTGGTATATATATATTTTATGCTAACACACAATTCTGCCAAGTTTGATTCAAATCGGATGACTATAGCGTATAGCTCCCATAGAAACAATCGGTCGAAAAAGTAGTTCTAGTGAGAAAAACATTTTTGTTTTCAAAATTTTGTCAAAATTGTGGTGCCATATAACAAACTGGTAGGCAGATATCATGCTCCAAGCCGAAGTTAGCTAGCCTCTATTTTTACTCTACGAGTAACGGGTATAACAATCTGACATCTTCATTAAAAAAATGTTTCTAAATCAAACGAGGTCGTAAGTTTAAGTCGGCTTCAAACGACTTCGATATACCCGTTATTCATGAATAAACATGTTTAACAGTGTTCCTGCGTTCCTTAGGGTGCACATCCGAAAAGTACGCAACATTTTTTTAACTCGACTATTTATCACTTTTTTGCTCATAACTTGAGAACCACTCATCCTATCTTTATCATTTATCAATACGTAATACGAATGACTAACTATCTCTAGAAGGAACAAATCATCTGTCTTCAAAACTGGGGGAGATTTGGCGGTTTTTTCCCAAATTCCGTGGCAAAAATTGAAAATAAACTTGATCTGCATGCAAGTATAAGAAGCATTTGTCCCATACATGTCAAACCTCTCTCTCTTACCATCTTTGAGACTAGGTGTTAATACAGACAGACGGACGGACGGATAGACGGACATGTCTATATCGACTCGGCTGTTGATGCTGATCAAGAATATATATACTTTATATGGTTGGAAATGATTCCTTCTGCCTGAAAACGTCGGAAAAACATAATATATCATATAATATATAAAATATAAACAATAGTTCAAAATCTTTTAATATTTTCAAAAGATGTGCTAGCAGGATGTGTTTTCAGGAGAAAAATTTATAAGAAGGCCGCGTGGACTTTCAAAATCTGAATGGTTTTATGCTATTTAGATCTAATTACAAACTCGATAAAGATGACATTTCTGAGAATTAAAATATGTTTACATAACATACATATGTAAACATAACGATAAAAAGTATATATGTCGAGCAATGTAATTTTAAACTTTTGTAAATGAAGTGGTTTCTTATCTTTAAACTAAAACTAATAATGTAACGCTTTAAAATACGCTAAAATACTTCCGTATAAGAAATTAAAACTAAGTATATTTACTGAATAATTGAGATTTCAAATGGGGCAGCTTTTGTCAAAATGATATTTTATTCTTATAACCACACCGGAATCGAAAATCAAAACAGAATTAGGTTAATAACCATAACCCGTACCCTTACCAATATCCAACAAGCGTAATATAACCGTGAGCAGAAAAAACTATTGGCCAAAATGGTAAGCGTAACGCTTACTGTTATTCGTTTTGGTTTTAATCTCTGCTATACATATAAAAATATCATGCCTTTTCTCCGTTACGTCTATGCTGCTGGGTTTTCTTCCACTTCCTAATCACACACACAGTTCCTACCCACTTCCCACATACTGCCCACTCACTTTTCACCCACTTACCTACCACTTCCCACTTATTAAGAACAATTTTGTATTTATATTTTATATTTATAATTTTATTCAAAGTTTGTTTAGCCGGCTTAAGGTCATTATAGTATCAAAGTCGGTATAGTTCAGTAACATTAGGCAACAAGGATCAGTATAATAAAAAGATTCTAGCTGATTTTCGTTCGCCGAATACGATTTTTAGTAATTTGAGAATATAAATTCCAAGGAATTTTGTCAGTCGTTAACCTAAATCAGAGCTAAAAGTTTCAGCTGCCATTTATATAAAGTTTGTCACTCTATATTCTAAAGCTGCGATAGCCTCTGAAGGATAAGAAGGCAGTTGCAAAAAAGTGAATTTGAAAATATTTATTTTTCATAGCATTTGTCATGGATTTCGTTGTTGTAGCACACTTCTTAGCAAGTTCATTGCACTTGATACGCCGTCTGCTTGTGCGCGCTGGCGTCGGTATGCATTTTGTTGTGTTAAATTACTTCTAAGCGTTCAGCACAAGTTGCTGGAAAATAATCTCGGAGCGTGTCCACCGCTGGCCTAAGAGATCTGAACACTGTCTCTTATTTGTACAATAGATCAACATTGTTTTCAGCCCACTTTTTCCCAAAGATATATAATAGTAGCGAAAGATAGCTTTTTTGACTCCTTGTGTATTGCCGATGATGACAATGAACTAAATTCTACATAGCTTCTTAATTTTATTGAATATTTCACCGAACCGTTTCATACGCTTAATATTTAAACAAACAAATTTCCGTTCTAGAATTTTCGAATTTTCAAATTATCGTTTTGTTTTTTAAGTGTACCCACAAAATACACATGTATGTACATACCGTGATTTTGCTTTGACAAAAGGAAGTTGCCCTGCAGCTGGTGCTTCTGCTGCTGACAACTTGAGACAACATAATTTGCTACTTGAAAGCGAACAACTTATTGCGTTTTGTATCTTGCAGATACGACTATAAATCAAAGCAAATTGAAAGGGCAAGTTTTAAGTCCAAATCATCGAAATCGCAGCAAAACAAATTAATAGCCAAAAATTAATTATAGAATAATTGAAAAAGTGTCTTGAGTCGAAAGCCATGAGCCAATTTAAGTCGTGACTTCAGATGAATTGATAACAAAAGGATTTATTATTGCCTGACAATACAATACGTAATATAATAGATACCAAGCCCCAAGCACTTTGTATATGCCATGATGATTTCAGCCATCAAAGGTTTCCAAGTCAATGAAAGAAGATTTTTATTGAATAAATGACAGACGTTTTTATTGTGACGTTTCACAACGGAACGGAACCCAGCAGGTGAGCTTAGGAAAATAAATCGAGAAAAGCTCAGCTGGTGTTCGCCTTAATTGCTTTTTTCCTCTGGCCGAACTTTAAGGATGTGACCCATATGGACTCCAATCAAAAGTGAAATGCTGAAAGCAGAGTGCACAGTTTACAGTTTACCTTCAAATGCAAAAGCCATAACGATAGACATCTCTTGCTCTTCTCTCAATGCACCAGGCATTCAAAACGTACAAACATATTTGCTCAATGCAGATTGTCATTTGGCGATAGGCCCGCCTCCGCCTTGAGGGCACAAGCCAAATGAAATCGAGATACATTTGTGGCCGCATGTGACCCAGTTCCGTTATTTGCGGCAAGTAATGAAAGCAAAAACCACTCGTGACTCGTGGATGCGACTTATCAGCAATTTTGTGTTCGGGCTTTTATCGCATTTTATCGTTTGCCATTGAATTTCGCCATACATTTCTATCAGTCTGACATTTTGTTTATTTGCTTAAGTATTTGAGCGTGTCTATTTTTAAATGGACTGACTAAGATTCGCAGCTAAACGACATTTACCAGACGCCAAGACAAACAATAACAATTGCAATTACAATTGCTAAAATGTAATAAAATATCGCTGACAGGTCTGCGCTCCTAGGGTTGCTCCTGGGTTGCCAACGGGCAACGCCCTCCAGCGAGCAATTAATTTCTCGACTGAAAATTTTATTGTTCCAACTGAGCTGCAGGGCATCAAGTTTATTATACACTTAACATAAGCTAAATGGTGGGTGGAGGGGCGTGGACTATTAAAGTTCTCTTTGTTGCCATTAAAGTCATTTTTACTGCCACACTTATTGTGGTTAATCAATATTAAAATTATACGGCAATCAATATGAAAATATTTAATAGCAAATTGTTTATCAATATTTGTTAATTATATTGTGACAGCTAAAAGTTTAAATGCAAATAATTGGCCTAACCAAATTTATTCCACAAATGTATTGAACGCGTATTGTGATAAATTAAAATTCAAATTGAGTTTTTAGGTGGAATTTGTGTTTGATAACACTCAGTAAGAACAAATAGTTATGCATTACGTATTGTGTGTATGGCACGCGTGAAAGCTTTATGTTTTTTAAATGATTTATTTACCGTAGCTGTTGAATTGTTAAATCACAAAAAAGGATAAAGAGTATAAAAATCGTAAAAGAAATTGGTTTTTTTTTTTAATTTTCTTTGGAATTTAGAACAAATTTTCTAATAAATAGAAAAAGTTTTCTTGAACTTCGAAAAATATGCCATAAATTAAAAGTTTTAAAAAAGCAAGAAAAGGAGAGATTTTTCTGTTAGTCAGGATAATTTTCTATAAACACTTTCTTAAAACTATGGCCAAATTGCATTTTCTTTAAAAACAGAGAAGATTTTCTCGAATAGATTTCATTTTTTTTTACTATTACAATTTTGGAGTTATCTCTAGAATTCAACTGCACTATCATTTCTAGGTCAAACTGTCTTGTATAACGTTTAAATATTCTATTTCACCCTAAATTTTCTGCAGAGTCCTGCCGGCTGCCTCATACTTGAATACCTAGTTCGATACCCAGCAAACCAAGCCAAAAAGAAATAGGGTTAACGAGCGATTTGCGATACATTTGTAATATTTCTAGCGAGCCGAAAACAAGATTTACTGAATTATTTACTCCCTCTCTTTTTCTATTTCATTGTTTTTGTTGCACCTCTCTCAACGTTTTATCGCAAAGCTCTCGCAGGAAAGCTCGTTTGCGAGTGCTATGCGATAAAAAAATTTGACTTACATTCTTTGCTCACATGCAAGCTCGTTTGTGAGAATTTTGCGATAGTCTCGCAAAATGCTCGCTTGCTGGTCCGCTGGGTAAGTACAATGTTCATTAGGTTGAACCTCCTAAGTATGCAATTTTTAAAGTCATGGTCTCACCCAACTAGCTGATACTTTACAGTGTTGCCTATTATTATCATATATTTGTTTGATATTGATTTTATTTAAAAACTATTCGAATTTGAAAAGCAATAAAGATTTAAACCAAATATTAGTTTTCGCCTCACATAGTACTAATTGACTCCATTTTACAATAAATAATACCAATTGTCAAACATTTCCATTGCAAATCTAAAATCTACTCTAATTGGACTCACATTTATCTCTTGGTAGCTGCACACACACACACAAGACACACATTTTTTGCTTAGTAATTTATATTGAAAATTCCATATCAAATTTCTGCTCCAGAGAATGCATAAACCAAAATATCTTCCCCATTTCCACCTTCATCCACCTTCATCTCTGGCCTCTTGAGCTGCTTCTTCATAAATGTCGCACATTTTGAAAAGCTCTGCAACTGGAGCAAAAGGGAAATCTAAATGTTTTCCTCGTAATATAACAAATATCCGTTGAAAGCTGAAGCATATCATCCATTGGGAGCAACTGGGTTGAAAATGACATACCATGAAATTACATTTATGCCTGCAGTGCAAATACTTTACAGTTATGAGCATGTCGCTTGCTGCCAACGGACACGAACTGGGAACTGCCACAGTGTCTAATACACTTCCAAGTTGGTCGATCCTTAGGGGAGGGCGGAGGTGCCAGGATGGTTAGAAAGCGAATTGGCGACGCCCTGTCTCAATGGGTCGCAACTTGTGCGTTTATGAATTGAGGTTTCAATGTACTTTGCAGTCAGATGTCACTTTTGCCACTTGGAGCAATTGCAAAATGTGTTGCAAATATTTATACAGTTACAGTTCTCGTTTTTACAAGTACTGGTACAAGTACAAGTAGTGGTAGACACAGTGTCCCGACGGTAGGGAATACAAATTTAGTTTATAGCGAAAGCGGCAAAAAACACAATCCTTCAAAAACAATGTGGACACAAATTTGAACTTAAACCTTAAAGATGAAAAATCTCGCTCCCGCTGAGGGCAACAAATTTGGGAAATTGCGGGACGGTTCGAAATTTCTCATGAGTCCGAAATTTTTAAGGATCCGAAAATAATATGCCACTCTGAACTGAATGAACAGTATGCCATCGAAATCTAAATAAGCACTAAAAAGTTTTGGTTAAGAAAAGCGAGGGCAAAAAGTGAAAGTGTGTTGGTAAGCTAAAATAAAGCAACGTAAACCAGCTCCGACCTACTTCATCGACCGATAGCCAGCGGCTGAAAAGCTGTTTGATGTCTTTGCACAAGCCTCGACATATGTTCGGATCGTGTCAGAGTGAATAGCGAAATGAGTACGAAGTGTCACCGTAATTAGTGTGAATGTTTTATTTGTGAGGATTGTTCTCTGTAGAAGGGTGACACTGGACATTTCGCTACAGTCAGAAAACAACTCTACCTAAATATTCTCATTCTCATATAAGGCGATTCACGCATCTCTGAAATGGTCTTTTTGGATCATGGAGTGGGATTCTGTGACCGTCCTGCCCTTGGCAGATTTCCTCATTGCGTTTTACTGATCTACCTATAACCTTAAGAGATTCTTGAACGAGTTGTTGTTGCGATACAACTATTAAAACAGATCTTGGAAGGGAACTATATTTTCCGAGATTGCCAGTGAAGTACGTGTACATTCGTACCCATTGTGCTAGTTCAAATCACGTCAGGGTCACCACAGTGTAGATTGGACTAATATGAATCTATAAATACTTAGGGTCGATTTTAATAACAATATGGGGAGAACATGGTGAATTCGCCGCACAACTGTTTTGGTCTATTATCGAAAAATTGCTCAAATAATTGTCCCTGAGAATGGAAGGGCCATTCCAGTCTATAGATGTCGCTTGTGTTTATATTATATATACGTTTTATATTTATGTGAGTTTGCATGGTGTTAAGCTAGAGACGGAATGAGCCGTTGGCACTGTCCTTCCTAACCAATGAATCATGAACGGTTGCAGACCCCAGAAGCACACTCCATTATAGGGGCTTCCTAATACTAATTATTTCTCTGGTCCTGTTTATGACCTACCAGGCTCCAGTGGAGTCTGTATCTACGAGCTCTTCATCTACTTCTGTTGGCGAGAGTCCTGTTACGGACGCCCTCTGTAATTAGGTCTACATTAACTGCTGACAATCCGGCTGCCGATCCTGCTGCTGTTCCTGCTTATATTACCGCTAATGATTCCGATGCCAAACTTTATGCCATTTCTGCTGCCGTTAACATTTGCTTTTCACTTAAGAACCACGCATTTTTCAAATTCTTATTAATTTCTCGACTCATAGGAACAGCTACGGATGCCCTGGTCAAACTTTATATATGTTTTAGCTTTAATATTCCTAAACAGGATAAAGTTAAGGTTAGAAAACTTCAAAATTCAAAATTACGTTGCCTGACTCATATAGAGCACTTGTCCTTCTGACCTGAGCATACAGTAGTTCACTTATTTACCGACCGACTTAAGACTACCATATCTTTTATTGAAACGCCTTCTTCTGTCTCTGTTCCAAAAAACTAATACTTTTCTCTATTTGCTTTTAAAATGTCAACAACCTGCGCAGTAAACTACCTAAATACCCTGACATTAACAATGCTATTGTTGTTTTTGGCTTCATGAAAAGATGGTCTTGAGAATTAAATGACTCTGATGTCACCAAAGAACTATATGTTTCCTTGGTCAGACCTATTCTTATTCTATCTTCATGTGTCTCTGTGGTCTCCACACTACCAGAAATATCAGAATTAACTCGAGTCTGCCTGACTTACATTAGGATACACATCTTCCATCACACGAGCAGAGACTCCGGTCTAGCTATTACTTCGTCTGATCCAGAAATAAAATGATGGCTTTGACACTCTTTGATTCCACTGTGCTAAACATTTCGTAACATTACTCATACGCAGTGTATTTGATTAAATTACATACTAAGAAATGTCTGCGAGTGTGTGTGTGTGTGTGTGAGAGTCATTCTGCCAGTTATTTGCATGCAAAGTGGCATAAATGACGCTGTCATGTTAATAATTAAGCCGGCAAATTACATCCTGCGGGATTTCATTTGCCTGGCAAAAGTTGAAAGTTATGTAAATTTTTGTCGGCCTGACTGATAACTGTGTCAACTTGCAGATACTTTAGCTGTTGTACATAATTAAAGGGAACATACCCGCATGTGGACATGGCAACGGAATCACTTGAGCTGACGTTGGCTTAATTAAAAACGGACTGCAACGAAATTCTATCAAATTGCAAATTGTTTCCGCCTGAAACCAGAGACGTCTGTTTTTGGGGCAGTGGCCAGTCAGCCAAACAAAACAAGCAAATCAACGGACCAGGCGAGGGGAAGTCAGACATGAACTTGCAACACCTCATTTAAGCGCTTTGTGTTGCAAATTTTTGAGGTATTAAATTACAATTTGCCACTATTTGTTTGTTGTTGTTACTGCTGCAGTCGACAGCAGCAAACCCAAAAATAAACAATCGAGCGCCAGAGCCAACTGCCAAGCCCTGAAATACAATGCGAGCTAAATAAACAGACAGTTGCAATAAGCGAGGAGGATTGGGATTGGGATTGGCTATGGGCATGGGCTTACGTAGAAATCATGTATGGCAATGTGCGTGGCTAGATTGAAATGTATCTACAAGTGAAGTGACAATGGTTGACACGTTCAGAAGAAAAAGTTGAGCTATTCGACTAACCTATGGTGTTGAATTGAAAGTGAAGAACCAAAAAAAGACAGATTATCTGTCAATCTTTATCTGATTTGTTAAAAGTCAATTAGAGGCCAAAGTTCAAGTTGTTGGAGCATCTTTTGTTGTAGACTGGTAAGGGATGTAGTTCATTGTCTTACATAATTGTTTAATAGAAAATTATTTTCTTTAAGGACTCAAGCTGATTTGCAATTAAGCTTTGTAACTGAAATGACAGTTTGCGTTTCTGGTAGGTTGATTTTACCAGCTAAGGGCTTGAAATCCCGTTTCTGTGTCTTAATTCCTTGCTTAAGGACACGAGCAGATTCAATATTAAAGTCAGGAATGAATTCAACATTATAATTTATCACACTGAATTCACAACTTGACCTCATGGCAGCCCCACTTAACATATAGCTGCCATTGCAACGATCGGTCAAAAATGTACTTTTTGTGAGAAAAACTTTTTTGTTTTTAATGCTATCGCTCCCAACGCTCGTATTTATAAGTTTTTAATGATTTCACATAATTTCACCAAGGCTTATCGAAATCGGACAACTATATAGTATAGCTGCCATACAAAAGTTACGTCTGAAAAAAGTCTTAGTAAGAAAACTTTTTTGTTTTCAATGTTATCGCTCCCAAACGCTCGTTTTCAATAATTTTACATAATTTCAACTTACCACTATATAGTATAGCTGCCATATAAACTGTCAGACACATATCAAGCTCCAAGGGTATATAAACTTAGGTCGAGCCGAAGTTAGCTGGCCTCTATTTTTCTCATTAAAACCCATTTTTTATTGGTTTCAGATTTGAAAATTTCCCTCCCCTCTCCCCTTACACCGCAAAAAACTGCTATATTATCTTAGGCCCTTCATCTACCTATTCTGAAACGCACAATGAGATCTGAGCAAAAACACAATTTATATAGCAAACAAAAACCACCTTTTTGATCAAATTGTGGGCATTATTTCCTAAATAAAAATTTAAAATGAAGTAAGTCCTCAAAAAAAGAAATAAAATAAGACCGCAAAACTAAGTTTTAGGGCACTGTTTAATTTTAATACGGAAATAAGGCGCCAATTTTTAATATGGATTTTTGGGTTCTTATTTAATTTTCATATTTTTCCTAAATGCAAAAATCGCACGGTTTTTTGTATCAAATTTTCATTATATAATTAAAAAAATTAATACAATTTTAGCGGCGCAGGCAAAAATTTGAATTTGTATTTCAAATTTTTTAAATTGGGGTATTATTTCCCGAACTTGGCGCCTTCTTTAATTTTTGTTTTTTTTGGGCTTTATTTCATCGTAGTGGGTCCTTATTTTTTTTACAGTTCAAATTGGGGTCTCATTTCATTATATATTTTCGGGACTTATTTCCTGCTGCGTTAATTGAGCGGTTTGTTCATAAACTTATAACGCGCGTACCTCGGCTCTAACCGACTTCGATATACCCGTTACTCATGAAAAAACATGTTTAACAGTGTTACTGCGTTCCTTAGGGTGACCATCCGAAAAGTATGCAATATTTTTTTTAGGGTGAGAGGGGGAGTAACGGGGAGGGCTTGGTTCACTTTTTTGCTCATAACTTGAGAACCGTACATCCGATCTTTATCATTTCTTCGGCAAATCGATTCATTTTGCTAATAACTAACTATCTCCAGAAGGTACGAAAACTGTAGGAGATATAACGTTTTTTCCAAATTGCGGGGGGGGAGGGGGCGTGGCCAAAATTTGAAACAAACTTGATCTGCGTGCAGATAAAAGAAGAATTTGTCCCATAACGTCAAACCTCTATCTCTTACCATCTCTGAGATCTAGGTGTTCATACGGACGGACGGACGGACGGACAGACTGATCAAGAATATATATACTTTATATGGTCGGATATGATTTCTTCCGCCTGTTACATACATTTGCACGACTTTAGTATACCCATTTTACTCTACGAGTAACGGGTATAAAAATGTGGAGAAAATGAAGTGAAGTTGAGTTCTAGAGGTAACTCCTCTAGAGGTAACAACTAAAATTTATGAAAGTAGAGCCTTTGTTTTCGCCTTTGAAATCGGAAACGGAAATACACAAGCAGAGACAAATAATTTCTCTGCCGTTTCTTTTTATCTAAACGACATATTTACATCTACGGGCCCTCGGCGGCTTCACCGTTTTAATTCCACCATGAGAGAGCATAACTTAGAGTTCTGTGCATAGAAGTGATAGTACTCTGGCAATGCAAAATGTTGCAAAGACAACATTTTTCATGTCTTAGTCTTCGCTCTAACAATACCTTGACTCTTTTAGTAAAATTGTAAAAAGTTATCCATGCATTTTACTTAAATATATGTCGAAAATGCTTTCTTCTGCTTCATTTAGATAAAACTATAAGTACTGGCAATAGCTGTCATTTTGTAAACCTTCGAAGTACATATTTAAGCAAAATTTTCTTAGCTTTATTGCTTTTGCCCTGCCTTTCGCTACTATCCAATAATATTCTTATGTAAATGCATTTCATTGGTTAAATTCATGAGCATAAGTGAAATGCAATTAAATGCAATTGCATATCAATTGCAATGCTTTTCAATGCCACAGACATATGCACTTTATTATTTGTGAGGAATTTTAAAGGCATATTTTAATGGTCAGACTGGAAAATTGCTTAATTGAAATGGTGAAAATGTTTTCATATATGAAAAGTAACTTAAAACTATGATGATATGCAAGGGCCAGGAAGCAAGTTCAAAAGCGGGCAAGCCCGCATCATGACCAGAATATTTCCCCTGTATCAAAATGCAAATGTTTGCCAGTGAATTTTCTTTTGTTTTGTGCTCGCTGGCTGCAGCTTCCGCATTGTTGACCATGAATAAAAATTTAAGTTCTTATTGTTGTGCCCGGGCCGTGGCACGTAGGTTCGTTCGCCCACGCCCGCGCTTCATTGATTTTGGGCTGTCGCAGATCTTCCCTCAGCTCGCTCCTAGTTCTGGACTTTCTAAATGTTGGCCATTAATCTAGCAAGTGTCCAGCAGTATGACTAAATTAATTTCGGTTCTGGTAGCCACGGACATGGCAGTCGCAGCGGTACAAACTTGTACTCTGGTCGTGATTTATAGAGCACTCATTTAGAAAGTTGCTCAACAAGCAGCTGCCTGTTGCACATTGTTGGGGCAAGGAGAACCGATGAACAGTTGAACAGTTCCTTGTTACAGTTTTGTCGTGCCCGCTCCGGTGGATTCTGCTTCCTGGTTATGCCTTCGATTGAGTTGTTTTCGACTGGCCGTGATGGGCAATTGGCATTTCGCAATTGCCCACTGTCAACTGGTTGGCTCGAAATCATTTTGACAGAATCTCTAATTAACTATCTCCCGGGGTCTGCGCCCATTCATAAATTTCCATAGCCTTATTTATGTGTATGACGTTGTCGTTGTCTGTTATTATCAACTCACATAAATTGTGTGATGCGCTTAAACGTTTTATCGCAATTTAAAGAGCCACCTCCAATGTTTATGACAATACTTATATTTTGGCAGCCACAATATTTCACATTTTCCCGTTCCATTGGCAAGTGTCCAAGCCAGTGAGCGGTGTAGGGAGCAGAAAATGGCACCAAAACAAGAAAAAAAGACCAACGACAACGTTTTGTATGTTTTACGAGCTCTGGCCAAAAGCGAGTTTTTATGGCTTTGTCAACGCTTCCAAAAGGCCACAACAGTTTAAGGGTCATGTTCCTGCTGCTGTGAGTATGTGACGAGCTCAGCGTCTGTCAAAATTGCAAGTTTTTTGGTCAACATATTTAATGAGTTAATACTTGAGTTGCGGTCTAAGTTTTTAATTTCAAAATACGCGTAGCTCATAGAATAAGTGCACAACTTTATTCGGATGGCGGCGTCTGTTTTCGATAGTTTTTATCAAGGCGAGTTTTAGTGATCAAATTTACGGTGCTCAATTTTAAGCGGTGTTAAGCGATAGTCCGCATTGAGATTCCTTTTGTCCGCTTAGGACAGTGGTTAGAGCGAGATGGGCATATTCCCAAATGCAATCAGAGAGCAAACAGCTGACTAGACAGTTCAGTCTATATATTCTAAATTTATGTTTCTTCATAACTCAGGAGAGGAGTATGATCGACTGTACAGCTGTTTCAAGAACCTCGCGGTTTTATCATTAGCAGTCTTTGCCTATTTTTTGCAAGTTGTCAGAGGCCATCCCATGCCAGCGTTGCTATGATAGTTGGGGAATTTCAAAGGTAGCATGTAGCTTTGTATTTCGATGGGCTGTGTATTAAGGCAATTTTTTTAAGTTCTTTGTTGTTTTGGCCTTTAGAAAATTTAGAAACATATTTCGAAGTGTGTTCCCCTGAAAAATTGTTAAAGGAATCTGTAACATCTTTTACTGATTTTAAATTTGATATTTTTTATAGTTTTCTCTTGCTTTTAAAAACTTCTTTTTCGCAATCTGAAGTTGATTCATTTAAATGTTCGGAATGCTCGTGCCTCTTGTGAGTAAAAAGAAATCAGTTACAACACGCCTGACACGCCTAAATTCATTTATTTCATGAATTTGTCGATCTGATGTTGCGACCCAAACAGCCACCCCTACGTGTTGCTAGCATTGTTTACTATAAGACACACACACACAGATAGTCTAAATTGAAACGATTGATGAAAAACGATGTTCCGATAACGGTATTCACAATAATGAAACACAGAGGGACACAGAACCAATAATGGCTTGCTATGTTAGTGAGAGAGTTTTCCTCCCCTTTTCTAAATTCTTTTTTCCCATCCCGTCTTAAAGGACCCGAACAAATTTTCTAGGCACTCGAAAATTACTGAATTGTGTATAATTCCCTTCCGTCAAGTGTATGCTGAAAACCTATTTCTCCCACACAGTGAATTTCGGGACTTGCAATAAGAAGATTTTGCATTTCACAGCAGCATCAGCACACTTCAATTATAATTTAATTCAAATTGACTTTCCATATTTTTCCCACTCCCCCTTCCATCGCTCTCCACTCCTTCCTATCCTCCATCATTCTAACACATAACTCTTACAGCAGCTGTCATCTGTCTCAGAGAGCTAAGAGATGTCTAATTTGGTGTGAGTGTGAGTTGATCCCTTTCGCGCTCTTAAACGGCTAATACATATGACAATTTTTGGCGCAAAATTATTCAAATCAAATCCGGCTTAAAAAATTACTCGTCTTAGCACATTTCAAAAATTCCATCACCACACTTTCAGTTTTTTCTGGGCCATTCTTCCATTTACTTTTGGCCAGCCAAAAAAACCAAATTAATTGTTTTAGGCCCAGGACCAACGCACTTTTTAAGCCCAAAAAGTGTGGCAAAGTCCACTAAAGCAAATAAATTGAGTTTTGAGTCCAACAGAGACAAAGGACTCTGCTGGAACAGAGGCATTGATGTGGCTTTTAGTGTTGGCAATCATAATGAAATATTGGCCAGGCAGATGGAGGGTGCTTGGTGGCATCGTTGAAACACAAATGGATGCCATTCAACAGGATATGAGCACAAGCCCTCTCAAAGGGTCCAAAGCAAACAGCAACCAGAATTCGTTTTCATCAACTGGACACGGGACACGGGATAGGACACAAAGCTACATATTCCACATACTCGCTTGCACGTCTGTGTGTGCGCCACTCGTGCAAAGTGTCAGGAGAATGGATACTGTGAATGCTGTGAAGGATGCTGTGGGCAGGAGTATCTCTGCAAGTACAACACTATTGATGTGAAACATGGAAACTAACGCAACGTTTTGAACGTTTGATATGCTGTGGACACAGAAACCAATCACCACCGTGGCACGTTTGGCACGCTGATTTGTTGTAACTCTCAAATTGGATAATTACTAAATTCTTGCTTATTTTATTGTAATGGCCGAGACGATAAATGTAATAGCAGTCATTAGGAGCTCTGCAGTCAGGAGCCACAGCTTCCGTGCTACGTACGAACTGCAAACGAGTTCCAAGTTGCACTTTGCTTTGCATGCTGCCACTCATTAATATTGCGCCCCCGGGGCGAGTAACCAAATTGCAGTTACGTGTGGATGTGGATGTGGAGAGGAGCAGCCGCACCGTCGTCATCGTCGTGGTTGTCAGGGCCAGCATACAGTTTTATGGCTTCGATTGCAATCTGCAAAAATTGAATTGAAATCAATTGCCAAGGCGGCGGCCAACGGACTGAGACCGAGATTGATTGATAGACCCGAGACATCGGCGGGGGCCATTGACACATTGGCCGTAAACAATTTGACATGACAACACGCTTTAGTTGTTGTCACTCACCTAAGCGGAGCATTGTATTTCATCCGCACAGGTGATTGATGTTATTTAATATATGATTGCGGGCCACGCCCACGCCCCGGAAATGGTTCTTATTAACTTAAAAGGTTGCACTGCAGGAAACTTTTCAGCTTTTCAGCCACTTGCAGTGGAAAATGAAGGAAAAATGAAATTAAAATGCGGCTTATTGAAAAAGTTTTCCCGCAAGTTGAGATGGTAGACACAAGACAAGTGTACAACAAACTTGAGCTCAAAAAGCGACAGTTTTGTCGGCATACTTGAAATAGTCATGTGATGGTGCACTAATATAGAGAAGTACTCGAGGGATGTTAAGCATTGTGCAAGCAATGGATGCTAACTTTTAATATCAATTTCTAATAAATCGTTAACTTGCCTTCTTTCTTTCATATGGGATAGGATGATAGGAACAGAAAGATCTGAAAAATATCAATTAAACGATTTACTGTACATTTTAGAATTATTATTTCCTAGTACTGAAGAAAACTTTTCTAAACAATAATGCAAGTTTGGTTGAAGTTTTGGGAATTATTTGAAAATATAATGTTAATATATCGATATGTATTTTAGACATTGGTCACACTTAACTTTTATACTTATACTTTTAGTATATGACGAGTTTACGAGTAAGTAGTAAATGGAATCCGACACAGACGGACGGGTGCAAATATAGAAATAAAATAGGTATATTTGCACAGAAAAGCAAGCCGGTCGGTTTGGTTCATTGATTCAAGGACTTTCTAGACTATTGCTTCAGCTTACAACGCAGATTGTGGTTCAGACCAAATCGCAAATTCAATTTGGTTTAGTGACTAACTCTCTAATTTAAATTTTTATACTCTGTACCGAAGGTACATAGAGTATATTAAGTTTGTGCAAAAATTTGTAACAGGGAGAAGGAATCATTTCAGACCATATAAAGTATATATATTCTTGATCAGCATCAACAGCCGAGTCGATATAGTCATTTCCTTCTGTCCGTCTGTCTGTCCGTCTGTCCGTCCGTCCGTCCGTCCGTCCGTATTAACAAACAGATCTCAGAGATGGCAAGAGATAGAGGTTTGACATGTATGGGACAAACACTTCTTATACTTGCAGGCAGATCAAGTTTATTTTCAATATTTGCCACGCCCCCTCCCACCCCATGCAATTTGGAAAAAACATTATATCTCCTTCAGTTTTGTAGATAGATGATTCGTTCTCTCTAGAGATAGTTAATATTCATAATATGTATCGATTTACCAAAGAAATGATAAAGATCGGATGAGCGGTTCTCAATTTATGAGCAAAAATGTAAATCACCCTCCCCCCACCCCATCTCACTCTTTTTCAACTAACACAATCTTAGAGAGAGAGAGACTTAGATATGAGCGCAGCACCAGCATTGCATTAAGCTTCTACTACAGGTACAGAGTATGTTATAGTCGGGCTTGACCGACTTTCTCCCTTGTTTTTTGTGTGTATTTTCAATCTATCCCCACCTCTACTTGCACACGACAAGTGGTTATTTATTTCGATATGTAAATACATTAAAATTTATGATCGCGTCTTTGTCAAAATTTATTGAAAAAAAGTTTGATATTTGTAAGGATAAAGTGAAACAGGACTTTCAGCAAATTTACCTAATCTATCTATCTAATTGCATTTACCTGCAATGCCATTACTATTACCAAGTTCAATTTGTGAGAGTTAAAAATTAAAGTAACTTTTGTTAATTTCATAAATATTTGTTCAATCCATATTTTTTGAGCGCAGTCGGAATATAGTTCTTTTAAGGCGTCAAATGACGCCTCAATTACCTCAAAAGACCTGTTCATAGTTAAGATCCGGGTTTTTATTGAAAAATATCAATAATATCGATGATTTTGACATCAAAATATTTATATCGAAATTATGCTTTTCAATTTTGCCAAAAATATCGATATAGATATATTTGAAATAAATTAAAAGAATTATTTTTCCCGACCCTTTTATATAAAAATTGTTTTCATCGACCCTCGTATTTTTAGAAATTCTTAGTTTTTCGACTTTTTGGTCAAAAACTTTATAAATATTTATAAAATGTTCAATATATTGGAAAAAAAATTTTTTTGAAAAAAAAATTTTACTTGAAAATTTTTTGGAGATTTTTTTACCATGTCTTGACGCACTTTGACCCAAATTTCTGGAGAACAGCTTAACCGATTTTGATCATTTTTTTCGGTCAAAGCTAATATCCAAATGCACCAAATCCAATTTTTACATTTATTAAAAGTAATTTTTATTTTAAGTTATTATAGTTTATGAAGTAATTTAATTTTTTGTAAACCTTTACAAAATGACACCTGCAGGTATACAGTACCCGTAAGTTAATAAAATAAGCATATTAAAAAGTCGCTATTAAAATCGCTACCTAAGTTGCTAGTTAAATCTGTCTTTCACTGGCGTACCAAATCACTAGTATTTCAGTGGTACCACATTTTTACATTTAAAATTCGAAATTAATCGAACTAATTTTTTTTAGCGTTTTTAGAGTTAAAACAATGATATAAGGGCTTAGATTAATTAGCAATATATTTTCCTTTGATCTTTTGCTTATTTATTGTGTAATTTGTAAGTCGATTCCTGCGAACTTGAGTTCAACAAATTGGCAACGCCGAAGAAAATCATAAATTGTTAGGTACCCAGCTAAGTAAAGTTGTATATGCTAACAAAATCCATAAGTTGTACATGACCATACCATTTCGAAAATTGTGATTTCACCAAAAAGTTATTTATTATCCTTCAGGCCTCTTAAAAAACGCTGGTTCGGTTCACGGTTCGAAGTACGATCATAATTTAGGGGTATTGTGCGGTTAGGTTTTTGGCATATTTTCGATGAAAGACAATATTTTTCAAAATACCAACAAAAAAATTCATTAATCAAATTTGAGCATAATTTTGCTGAGTGCAACGAAATGTCCAATCGAAATTTTGTTACCCATTCAAAAGTAATTTGAAACTAACTGATAGAGTATTCCTCCGTTTGCCTCCGCCTGCCACTCACACTTGTTTTGAACTTCATCACTTGACTTTAACTTTGGAGACAAGTGCCACGCCTCAAAGCGAAATGTCAACTTGTGTTTGTCTTGGGAAAATTGCTAGCGTCTGCATTTTTTCGTCTTCAAAAAATTCGCTTTAAAAGTGTCCTTTTTCAACTACTTTCAAAGGGTGGCTAGATTAATTTCCATGCTTTGTTTTGATTACTAGGCCAACACTCCCGACTTTGTATTTTTCTTTTTGGCGAGCATCATTAATGATGCTTAATGACTAGGGGGTGTTTGCCCCCATTTCTCTCTGGTAACAAAATTATTTTACACTCCTGCCGCTGCTGCCTCATTACACATTTTGCCAGCTCAATTGAAACTGTTGCCACACATAGACGCCACCACCCACTTAGCACCACTTGCCTTCCGCTTGAATTGAAATGCAACTTGTGAATGCAGGCTAAGGAAGCACACACTTCACTGGCGCCACTGACACTTATTTTGCTAGATTTGCCGGATACACTTGAAGAAGGGGAAACGGTGGGTGGCAGCTCCTTGTCCTGGTCTTTAATCTGCACGTACATTCCTTTTTCTAATTTTTTCGGCAGCATTTATTTATGGCTCCCGCACCTCCACAGAACATACCATTCTTACTTTTCGGGTTTTTTTTTCTTGACAACTGTTGCCATTAACAGCTGAGGGCAGGCCACAAAATCAGAGTGCGCCACGTGTCCATGTTGCTGTGGCTAATGCGTCTCCATGGCCTCGTTGCGTGCGACGTTCGTGTTGGTTTCTTGTTTTGTGGCTAAAAAAGTTTGGGCCATTTAAATTCATGGTTAAAATTTAGAAGTAATTCGGTTTTTGTGGCCGACAGAGTTTTGAAAAGCAAAACTCTGGTATATATCAAATAATGTTTGGTTCCAGCGCTCATGCATGGAAATGGTTGAGAAAGAAAGCAAATATGTATAATTTAGAAAGCTGTTACAAAAAAGAGAGAGATGTAACAAGCCGCATTTCCTAGTAAATCGAGAGAAAAAAAAAATAATACTCGTTCATAGAGCAAAAAAGTATCCTGAAGTCGTGTTAATGTAATACATAGGCTAATCACACGGAGCACATACAACATCCTGAATCATAAATATTTTCCTTGGCGGAATTTGCCATCTTTGTAGTATGTTCCTATTAGACGTCGACTTAAAATTTTTACAAAAACATTTAATCTCTGGTTGATGCATCTTAGATGTAAGTTGTGATTAGCCTATTACTAGTTTTTAGTACTACATAGCTTACGTGCGCTGCTACGCCTCCATAAGAATTTTTAACATAAGTCGAAGAAGTGAAGCTTGCTTGCCAATTGCCACCTATCAAATCAATATCAAGGCAAATGCGCTTTTGGATGACATTTCAATCTTTACCATCTGTCTATGTATCCGTCTTTATGAAACTCTTAAATCATTATAAGAATTGGCCAATTTTGCGATTTATTGGTCCGTTTCATTTACGTGTCACGATTTCAACAAAAATCTACCGCGCGCTTTTAAAAATATTCAAAAACGAGAAGGCCAAGCTAACTTCGTCTTTGCCGAAGTTTATATGTATACATCAGAGATTAAGAAAAATTTTTCTAAATAAAACCCACTTTTCGACCGATAGTTCCTATGGCAGCTATAAGATATAGTCATCCGATTTTGACCAAAACTTCCAAATCTTTGTAAAAGCGTATAATATTAATAATCGCTGAAGTGGGAGACGTTAACAGTAAAAACAAAAAAGTTTTTCTCGCAAAGACTCCTTTTTGACCGATAATTCCTATGGCAGCTATAAGATATAGTCATCCGATCCAGCCGGTTCCGACATATAGCAGTGTGCAGTAAAAAGAAGACTCTGTGCAAAATTTCAGCTCGATAGCTTTAAAACTGAGAGACTAGTTTGCGTAGAAACTGACAGACGGACAGACAGATGGACGGACAAAACTCAATCGACTCAGCTCGTCGCCCTGATCAAGAATATATATAGTTATAGGGTCGGCAATGAATATTTCTATGCGTTGCAAACTTCTGGGCAAAATTATAATACCCCTTGCAAGGGTATAAAAACTAAAATAAAAAGAAAATTATTCTTCTACTGGGACTTGATCCACGGCTCCCATGTTTTCTAAGCGAACAAAACATTAACTCGGCCACCCGGATGAGCTCTTGCTGCCGGCCAAATAAATACCAACCGCGTTGATTAATAAATAAGGTTATAAGTATTTTTATTCTAATCTTTTTTTAACGTTTAATTCATTTTCTGTATTTTATTGTTCTCATTTCATTTACTGTTAATTCATCGCTGTAAGAGATAATATAGGTATTTGGTAATGTATAGAAATATGCAATTAAATATAATAAAAATAGGTGTATGGGTATGGGTATGTATATACATATGTTATAATTTTAATAATTCATTCTCTGTCCTTTTCAATAAGAACACTATCGTATAGTTTACGTTACACGGGAAATGCAAAATAGCTCTCGTATCTTAAATAATCAAATTAAAGTAATTTGTCTCTAGAAAAAGTTGCCTTTAATTTGGCATCAGCTGATTAGCTGAGCGCTTCACACGCAGAAATTATAAAAAATTTGAGTGTACTGGTAAAGCCGTTACCGTTGGAGGTGAGAAAAAGCTCGAGTTGAATATTAAAAAAGACGCGAATAGGATGCGAGATAAACAAGCAAAGATTTTAATGTATGGGTAAAGCTCACTCTATCAAAACCCAAATCCAAATGAGAAAAAGAGATCGTAAGAACTTCAAGCCAAGCTAAGCTTTCGCTATGATATTATTTGCTCTTAATTATTTTCAAGAAGGAAATCTTAAAGTTCGTACGACATCACTCTCTCAAAACAATCACTCGCGTTGCACATGTGGAAACTTTCACACTGTCAAATACAGGGTGTTTAGTTTTTATGTTTCACTCACCAGATTTAATCGACGATGGTTGTTGTTGATTTTAAATTTTGTTGGGATGATATGTTTTAAATTTTTGGATTTGGTTTTGTACTTCTTGTCGAGATGTACCCATTTAGGGAGACTTTTCGTTGGGGTTACTTTTTCTTTCAATTCGTTTCTATTTTCAAAGTTTTACCAAACCACACACACTTAAACACATTTTAATTTAGCAAGACTATTTTTGTATCCTTGGCGCGTGGAATTAAAAGTAAACTTCTATGAGAACAATGTACACAAAGACGAATAAAGAAGAAATTTAAATTTGGATAGGATTCTCGTCGTATCTCAGCACGTTTACTCCTTTTGGATGGCTACGCCATTTTCTTCTGTTCACCAGGGTTTTTCTTGTCCCGATCACTGTTTTAGCTCAATTTATCCGCAGCCAAGATTAGACAACCATTTTCGACCCCAAATCTGCACAATGGCCAGATCCGGGGGTCTTAACCATCCAAAACAAATCTAATAGAAAAAGGTACAGGCACATGGCCAAACCTGCATTAGTAATTTGTTTTGGGAGTTTTCTCGGAATTTCACCTAAATACCAACCTGGAGTCTGATGAACTCGATGACAAATTGATTTCCCTTGAAAGGGGGGTAAAAGCGATGATGATGGCTTAGAAAAACTTTGATAACTTTTCTTTGCTTCCAATAAAGATCGTTTGTACGCGTCTGCTCGCTTTCAACGCTCACCAAGAAAAAGGAAGTTAGTAGTAAGAAGCAGACGGACGCCTAGTTTGACAGATGACCTAGATCGTATGCAACCCTGCGTGTATCGATAAGTTACGCTATCGTAGGGTTGTATCTTCGATAAATGTGCGCTCGTTGACGCTATTTTTTAAACCGCAGATCTAAAACCCATGGTGTACTAAAAATAGTTTTTACCTTTCGTTTCAAATAATTTTTGATAGTCTAATTTTGTACATAATTAAAGCAAGAATTGGCTAAGTTTTCAAATCATTAATTGTAATGATTTGTACCATAGTTTGATGCGTTGCTCCCATTATTGCAATTCCTGTAAAAAGCTACACTTCAATGACCCTTTAAAACCTTTTAAGCTCAATCAAATACTCAAGGCTGATCATGACAATGGCTACTGCTTACTTCTTGAAAATTAAACAGACCCCGTAAAGTGCGCGTTGATAGACAAAAAAGTTATTCGGCGGCAAGTGCAAACAAACAATGCTCTCAGCAGACTAATTATTTTAGCTCGAAATGCCGGAGTGGAAGTAGGAGTAGGAGTGGGAGTTGGAGACGGAGATGAAGACACAAACTAATCAAAATATTTTCGCAACTTTCCATTATGAAGTGAAAAGTTGAAGACGCAACGAGGCAGACGGTGAGCTCTCCGTCTCTCCGTCTACGTTTGCATTTGCATGAACAATGAAAAGCAAATATTTTGCTGGTATTGACATTCATCTACAGAGCAGACAAAGTCTTCTGCTCCGCCCTCTCCTTCGCCTCCCCGTGGCATTCAATTAAGACAAATTATAAGCGAACTCTCGCATTTCAAGAGCTTCCGCTGAGGCAGCTGGTCGGGTCGCATCAAGTGGACAGTCCTTGGGCAGTAGGAGTTTTCCACAGAAATCATTGCAAGGTTATCGTAATTTCAAGATAAACAAAAGCATATTTTTATTTTGAGTCGACATTTCTTGTGAATTCCAAAAAGTGCTTGGGCGCTGATTTATGAATTTAATTAAAACAGCAACACGACCGGAGACAACGCGCCTCTTTGTGTGTGTGTGTGTGCGCCTCCGGGAGACATTTTTGGAGCAAGACCTAGTCCAGGTCCCTGCACTTAAGTATGAGTTATGTGGGCACGTGTTTGTATTTAATTAGCTAAGACTCTTTGTTATTTTGGCCATATTTAAAATGCGCTTTAAGCAATTACTTCGCTGTGCCATTGTGCAACATGAGACCGTACTGCAAAGTTGTCCAGGATATGCACCGCAGAGTATCTTATTTTGGAAGCTGTGCTGTACGAACATACCCACATAATCAAGACAAAGCTGAAAGCCGCACGACGACGCAGACGAGATGCCCCTGACGTCCTCTCCTTGGCTTTGTCTGCGCGCTGCTGGCGTGCCATGTTTATCTTTTAACTAATTTTTTTCCATGTTGCTTTCTAGCCGCGCGTAGTTAACTTAGTTAACTTGAGTGTGTGTGTCTGTGATGTTTAATTTCTTTAGTGGAAGTAATGGCCAAGTCGTAGTTGCCAAGTTGCAGGCAGCAAGAGTTTTGCTTGCTCTGTTGCGGCAACCGAAACTGAAAAGAAGCCCAAAAATTGCTTGGCAAAGCTGAAAGCGAGACTTGCCACAGAATCGGGATCATTCACCAAAATAAAGAACGAAAACTTTATTTGCCGGTTCTTGTGTTTCTCTCAGACAGACTTATCCAATCGACTTTAGATTTAAAGCAGAGTTTCCTATCTATAGCCCCTGGGGTACGGGCAAACACTCCAATTCACACCGAATGCTTGCCGAAGTAATGCATCACTGTGTATTAGAGAGAGACACAGTCACAGTTTCGAGCTCTTTCTTAGGTTACCTGATTTAAAGCCAAGTGCAAGAGCAAAAGCATCGGCAACCGAAGTCACTCGTATTTTCACACAGACACGGGTCGATCATCGGAATGAGCACAGAAAATCAATTGTGTCTACTGTCGACTTTAATTTTTGCCATAAATTTGCTTCGACCTGACCGCATCAAAGGCTAGGCAGCGACTGATAGACTTATTGCTATCTTCTCCTCAGCTTCAAAATGCATTCGGCTCGTATATGTGTAAATGGTAAATGTCAAGGCCCCTTGGAGGGATCCGTTGACCATCGCTGTTCTTTACCATGATACAACAAATACGGTATGGCGGGCTACCTAGCAATGTAAGCTAAGAGTGTCTGAAAGCTCGTACAGACTTGCAAGCTGAGTTGTAAGCTGAAACGGAGAACAAGCTGTGAGCTTGGCAAAACTTCCGCTTTCTAATACACTCTCTCTTTTTGGCTTCGCTCTCGTTGACAATCGTTGTCGTTGGTGTGTACCATGAATAATTGTACTTTGCTCTCGGCTCTTCGCCAGAATCGATGCGAGCCAGTGTATGCCATACGAAAGTTCTTGAATCTACTACAAAGTTCTCATTTCAATTACCAATAGTTTATTCTCGAAACCCTTGATTCTTGACTTTTTTGGAAATAATTACAATAGTTACAATTAATTATAATGTTAGTCTGGATTCACCCTTAGGAGCAATTTTCTATAAGATTCCTTGCGTAACGTTTGTGTCGTAAAAATATATGCTAATTTTGTTCTTTGATTTTGTCAAATTCGACTTAAACTTTTCAAGAGCAGTTTTCATTTGGTCCCATCTTAAGTTGGGCTCGCACGATGCCAATGTACATGATTTGCTCTTAAGCATGTCCATGCGGTTACCCTCTGTCTGAGGCTGCTTGACTCGCAGTGGGCGCGATAACCGCAGCAGGTTGATGCTGTACTCGATTATCATCTGACATTGTGGCTGCCGTTGGCGCTTTGGCTGTATCGATATCGTGTTTAATTAAAACTAAAGTGAATTTATTTACCGCACATAAGAATTAGAGTGAATGCCAGAGAAAGAAGTAGCTGCCTCACTTAGCCATAAATTACGGATGAGCGCCAGCATATCATCCAACTGGCGACTCAGTTCGAGTTAAGATAGTGTCACACACACACACACAAAAAACCCGCCACATTTCGATAAGATCAGCGAGGAGGAGACCTTGTGCTGACGTTGCTGTCAGTTCCATTGTTGGGCACACCCCCGTCATACATATGCACAGACCCACAAACGTATCTATGACAAATGTACGAATCGAGTGCGCCAGCGATAAGGAGATACTAATTACTAACAGCCCCCTGGGTGGGGGCTATGACTTGGTGGCTGCTGTCACATGGGCTACCTGCAAAATAAAGGTATTTGCCAAATTAAATGGCCAGTCCAGCTATCGATCGTCCCGATCCCTAGGGCGTGGCATGGCCAAGTTGTAAACATAACCAGTTGCAGTTACACTTGACAAAAGGTGGGACCTTGTAGTTAGAGTATAAATAAAATACCGAAAGGAATTTTGAATCAATTAAGAAAAAAATCGCAAGCCCACTGATTATTTAGTTCGAATATATCTTTCTCTTTTCGTCTATTCTTTCCCACATTTTCTCGCAGTGCAGTTGCAATTTTCATTAATTATGACCGCAAGGGGGCGCCAGTTTGCAGCTTCATTGGAAAAACGTGCAAAACGTTTTGGCCTCGGGCCGTTAAGACTTAAGCCAAGTGAATGATTCGAATCTCTGGCAGGCAACATGAGGCGCCACTGGCTTTAGTTGCTGTTGCGCTGGTGGAGTTGCATGCGCCTAATCGTCCGGCGCCATCATCAAGATTAACATGGGGTCAAGGTAGGAGCAAGTGTCTCGGCATTAACGCATTGCGTTTACATTCTATTAAATTAGCTGTAAAGGCATCTCCTTATTAGTACGATAATTTAAAATGCACGCCCACTCGCCCAGCTGGCCAGCCTTGCCAGCTCCTCCAACTGGGCGGCTACTGTGCAGCCGCAAGTTTTGTTTGCAATTTGTTAATAGGTTGTGGCATGCAGCATGTAAATACCTAAAATCTAAACTTGGCTGTGGAGTCAGGACACGAAGTCGCCATAGCATTCTCATTAGGCATGCAGTTTTACCAGCGCCTCCTCCCTCGCTCTGTGTCTGGCAACTTAATCTGCTGGCCCAGCGCTTATGCTAATGCCTTTGCCATGGATATGGATGTGGATGTGCATTAAATTTGCACATGTCTTTGGCCAAATTAGCCATTGGCCAGTTATTTAAGGCATCTATTAGTCATAAAGTCTATGCTGATGCTGGGCTATTGATTGCCTGCCCTGCCCCGCCTGGGCTTGAGCTCATTCACACGCCTTCGCGTCCAACTGGACAAGCGTACTTGACTTTTGAACCGGCGCCCACAAAGCGTGACTGGACTGGAGCTAAAACTGGAACCAAACCCAAAGACAGGCTTCAAAAACACAAACAAAATTGCCTAACCAAAACTAACAATAATAAACATTAGCAGCCCCCACCCCGTTTACCATGCGGTTGCCATTGTTGGTGTTTGTTGTTCTTGAGTACTTGTTTTTGTTTTTGTTTAGATAGGCAATCTAAGCTGGGCATTGGTTGGAAATAGAATTTTCCCACCAGCTCTAAATATAGAATTCCAATTGCTAAAGCGACGAAGACTTAGACTTCGAGATGCTCTACAACAAAAACATTTTCCACTGTTGAATTCATAAAATCTTGTATTTTTCGTTAGACACCATTTTATTTTATATTATTCTCCCACTTCATTAATTGAAAACAAACATTACATACTTATATCAAATGTTCCCTATACTATCGTCGTGTCGGTACTTTTGTTAATTTGAAATTTGTTTTATGTCGTTCCTTTGTATTTCTTTGTTTTGGTCAAATGATTGATTTTATTGTTGTGTTATTGGCTTACAGCCCACTCTTTTCGTTGTTAAATCCAAAGACTTTCAGTGTCAGTCTTGTTATCTCTCTCGTTTTCAAATTTTCAGTAATGTCTGATTCTTTTTTCAATGGGCCATTATTTCGCCTGCTGTGTGCTATGTGGCACCGTCATGTTGAAACCCAATTTCAGCCACGTCCAGCTTTTCCATTTTGGTCACAAAAAAGTTTATAATCATCTCATGGAAGCGCCCTCCATTCACAGTAAAGTTACTGCCTTCGTCCATGATGCAACCGGCCCATGATCCACACCTAACAGTGCATTTTGCGGGATGCCTTGGCATTTCTTGCAATTATTCTGGTTGTTCTTTGAAACAAATAACTAACTAAAATTGAGTTTCATAGCTAAGCATTTGGACTGATGAGCAACCCGAAGAGACTCGCGAACTACCATTGCTCACACCGTTTGGTGTGGTCTAAGGGTTGCTGGAATCAATGGTCCGTACTTCTTTTAAATTGAGGCGGGACGGAACATGAACGACAATGGTGAGCTCTACCGCACCACACAGCGCGCTCAACAATGTCTTTATTGAGAAATCATCTCGGTGAACAGCTTATTTCGCGTTCTGCAACTGTCAACTGGGCGGTTTGATCATGTGATATCACACCACAGGACTTTTATAAACCAGCTATGATTCAAGACTGGAAGCCAACATTACTTGAGTATTTCGCGAGATACCTGCAGCAATGCTGGAAAGTATGATCCTGAGTCTTATCATTAAAATTTAATTGCCAGAGATGGTTCTTTCAGCCCGTAATAAAGATTCCGCCATACAATTTTATTTATTGTGTTTTATTTGCAATTTAAGGGAACTGTATACCTTCAGGTGTCATTACACCCTTGCAAATAATTTTTTATTTATTTTTAATTTTGCCCAGAAGTTTGCAACGCATAGAAATATTCATTTCCGACCCTATAAACTATATATATTCTTGATCGGGGCGACGAGCTGAGTCGATTGAGCTTTTGTCTGTCCGTCTGTCTGTTTCTACAAAAACTAGTCTTTCAGTTTTAAAGCTATCGAGCTAAACCTTTGCACAGAGTCTTCTTTTTACTGCACACTGCCATTATGTCGGAACCGAGCGGATCGGATGACTATAATTTATAGCTGCCATAGGAACGATCGGTCAAAAAGTGGGCTTTATTTAGAAAAATTGTTAGTTTTAGGGCCGATTTCTGTTCTCTCATATAGCTGCTATGTGTCAGACAGTCTATTACACTGTTATTTGTTAGTTTATGTAGAAGATGTGAAATCGGCCCTTAATGCTTAAAGAATTTGAAAATCGGTCATCAGTTACCCTTAAAATTTTTTTCAACCATTTTGAAAAAAGTGGTTCCGAGATAATCGCATTTAAAGTTTCGACAATTGTTTTCAATGAAATGAAAATTATTTTTGATAGATTTCAAACATTGATTTGGTGCATTTGTGAGTAAGCTTTCACCGAAAAAATACTAAAATCGTTTAAATAGTTCTCAAGAAATTGGACTTAAAATGCGTCAAGACAAAACAAGTGAGAAAGTTGGTCTGGCCCGACTATATCATCATACTCCGTACCTGCAGTAGAAGCTGAATGCAGCGCTGCTGCTGCGGTCATCTCTAAGTTCCGCTCTCTCTCTATTTTTGCTAAATGAAATGCGGTGTTGGTTGTTGTGGAGGGGGAGGTGGAGAAGGGTTTTGGATTTTTTGTTTGCTCATAATTTGGGAACCGCTCATCCGATCTTTATCATTTCTTCGGCAAAAATACATATTACTAATGGCTAACCATCTCTAGAAGGAACGAATTACCTATATACAAAACTATGGGAGATATGACGTTTTTTCAAAATTGCAGAGGCGGGAGTGGGCGATGCAAATATTGAAAATAAACCTGATCTGCCTGGAAGTATATGAAGCATTTGTCCCATACATGTTAAACCTCTATCTCTTACCATTTCTGAGATCTATATGTTCATACGGACGGACGGACAGACAGACGGACAGACGGACAGACGGAAATGGCTATATCGACTCGGCTGTTGATGCTGATCAAGAATATATATACTTTATATGGTCGGAAATAATTCCTTCTCCCTGTTACATACCTTGTACCTTTGATATATTGAAAAATTTTTTTTTAATTGCGACCCTTCAATATACCGGAAACATTTTACTTTTCTTGCCTTGTGTTTTTACAGTAAGAATGAAATTTTTTTGAATCAACACGTTTTCGTACTAACAGTAAGCCAAAGCACTAAGAAAAGCTCGTTAGTAACTAAGGCATAAAATACTTTGGACTTTTAAAAGAATTTGCTCCTAAAATTCCTTCCTTCTGTTAACAGTTTGATTATGGAGGGAGGATAGATTTCTGATTTATTCAAGACATCATTTCAAAAACAAAGTCTGAATTTATAAATAAGTAAATTTTACGTGTAATAACAAATGTGTTTTTTTTTTCTTTAAGTGTCTGTATCCAAAAAGCTTTTGACCCCCTGTTCGTAGAGGAATCAACGATTGTTTCCGTCGAAATCAATATTAATAACCAATAATTATAATCTAAATAAAATCGACTTCTTCGGAAGTGCTACAGAAATCTCTTCCAACCAAATTTCGACCTAATTCCAATTCTGGGGTGCCAAAGTTATCAAAGCTACCTTTTCAGTCGCACTCTCTGTCGATGGTGTCGCCATCTACTTGACAGCCAGTGGAGCCAGGGCAGCAAGTTATGCTGCTGGCGCCAACAAATCATAAAACACATAGCATAAAACATATATCACAATCAAAAAATTTCAGTTAAACATCAAATTAACCCATAACTAAACAAGTAAGAGTGTTGCGGTCGAGTGCCCCGACAGCAAAATACCCTGTCCAAAGTAATGTGGTTCTTTTTCTAATTTATTTCAATAATTTGTCAGGAACTTGCAACTCGTGTTTTTCCATTTAGATATTGGGCCTAACTGAAATAACTAAGTCAGTAGGTTCAAATTTAAAAATTGAAGCTCTGACAGTTTTTCGCGGTTAGAAGAAGATGGAGGAGGAAATTGCCAAACCTGGAGCAAACTTGATATGGGTACGGTGTACACCTACATACATGCAAACATTTGTGGCTCTACCTTTTATAGTCTGTGAGATCCACGCGTTTATACAAAAAACAGTTTTTCGCTGTTAAAAGATAGAGGAGGAGGAATTTTCGAAATCTGAAACAAACTCGATGTGGGTACAGTATTCATCTACATACATGCCAAAAGTTGTGGCTCCATCAATTACAGTCTCTGAGATCGACGCTTTCACACAGACAGACAGACGGACATGACTAAATCGACTCGGCTGTTGGTGCTGATCAAGAATATATATACCTTATAGGTTCGTAAATGCTTCCTTCTGCCTGTTACATACATTTGCACAACTTCATGATCCCCTTATTCGCATTTTTAATAGGAACTGGGTTTAAAAAAAGGAAAATTTTCAATTGGAACATATGATAATGTAACTTGATTTTCTAATAAGAAAATTAAATCTCTTGAAGTTCTGTGGCACCCTACGATTTTAATAAAGATATTATACAGATATTCTAGTTCTACAGATAACTAAGGTTCGTTGATTTTAAATTCTTCAACCGTTTCTACAAACTTATAAAGATCCGCCAACTAGTGGAATTGTTCAATCGACCTAGCAAGCCAATTAATATCTATATCAATTTCTGCTATCAAAAACTTGGTTGCACTTTAGCTCTTGGCATATCCACCCACGTATTACACATGACTTAAGTGGACTTCAGGGTATAATAATCGCATTATATTTAGTTTTCCATTTCTGTTGTCTTTGTCTTTGGACTGAATGTGTATTAATTTACTTTTTCTTATAAATATGTGTGTATTTTATGTATATTTTTTCGCTTGCGGTCGGCATTATTTTCATGCTTGAAAAAAAAACAGACCAGGGGATGTGTGGGAGCCCCCGAACGGACACAAGTGACTGCAAATTATAGTGAATCAAGATGGGGGCTGGTCGGACTATAATAATAAATGAAAATGTCTGTAATTCTCATGTGCGCAAAAAAGGCAAAGAAACGAAAAGGAGAACAACCGAACTAAGGCACCACTTGCTTATTATGCAGCTCATTTGCGAAGTAAGGGGCCAACTTTTCTCACAGTCTCAGTCGCCGTCTGGAATCGGAAGTTAAGCTAAATAAATAAGTCTGGTGTAAATGAACTTTGTGAAGGGTTTTCGATTTTCCGGTTGACCCATTATTCGATAACAACGAAATAGTTTAATTTCACAGAAGCCCATTGATAAGTATAAATAAGTACACAACAAACAGCTGTTGCTCGGCATCTATCATATGCTTGGAGGGGCTTATGATTTGACATGGGAACATCCGTTCTTGTGGGGTGACTTACCTGACTCGTACACCTCGAGCAGCCCTCGACTCACTGGCCGTTGGGAGTTCAATAAACTTGTTGAGCTGCAAAGTTTAAAGAAAAAACCAAAACAGGCCTCCATCACAGCGAACAAGCACAAGGCGGAGGAGGCTGAGCCTGTCAGGCTGCCTCTGTGGGCCTGCGATACACTTAATTTTGACAGATTACATCTCATTATATACACCTCGCGGCCAGACACAATGCGGTGGCTGCTGTTGGCCCAAACGGGTTCGGGGCGCAGTTTGAGAGCCACTGCTGCCCCGGCAGACTGGCCGAAGATGAATTGTCCGATATTAGCTTTGCATAATAATAATTCCCTCTCTCGCATCGATGGGGCCCTGAGTTATGGACACTTAAAATTAATTCGCCATTCCTTCTCCCAAAAATAGAGCATCCAACTGAAATGCGCAGCTTTTCACATTGTTTATGGCAAACTGAATTGAAGTTCATTTGTGCCGCAATTTAAAATCAATTTACGTGTTGCATGTGCCGTTAATTTATCAAGCGAGTTTAAGCACAATTCCCAGTACCAGCTCCAGCTCCAGCTCCTTCTTCTGCTCGTGCTGCCAGAGTTTTCAACAGTCTCATCATAGGCAATTAATTAAAAATTGAACAGCGTCCAATGCTCCAAGTGCCGTTTACCAACAGTTTGGGGCGTGCTGGCATTATGATTTTTTCATTGATACAAATAGAGGAGCATGTCTCTGTGCAACTGGTTGCCCCAGCCTGGGTAGCCGGAGTCGGTGTTGGAGTCGAAGTGGGAGACTTATTTTTATTGCCTTCGTTTCGCTGCCGCCTTCCTAATAAGCACAAATTTATCAGTTCTGTACGTGCGTGGGGCTTAAGTTGGAGGTGTTGAGTTGAAGATGACTTTCATTCCCTCGCACACCCGGCCGCAGACCGTGTTTGCCGCCGAAAGAGCACCTCGATCGACAAAATGCAGTTGGGAGTATATCAAAATATAATTTATTAGAATTAAATACGGTCTACACAAAAACTTAAGTTGAAGATTCTCGGAGCAAAAATAGAATAGGAGAAATAAACGATATTAATGAATTTCAAAGAACAACTCATTTCGCTTTGTTGTGTTGTTGGTTGAGTGTCTGCCCAAGTTTACTTATTGATATAAAAAAAGGTTATTTAACAATTACCTAGCCCTTCAAACACTGGAATATAAACATATGGACCCACAGATCAATGATTCATTCATTCATTTGTCCTATGATGTTCCGCGTTGTTATTTAATTTTTAAAATAAAAATTGTTCATATCAATTAGTTTGTAATTTTTGTATATTAATTAATAAGTTATTTTTTTATAAAAATGTTAAAGTAATTGTTATTTCGAAATTTTTATTATTAAATAGCTATTAATTTCGGTCCCTGGTTACAATCGTTCTTACCGGCAGCACGCCTCCAATAGATCGAACTTGAACCTAAACCGTGCTTTAAACTGAATAGTTAACGTGGCTTAATTGGCCACATATGGTGACCCTTTCTGAAAGAACAAATAACAATGAATCATTAAAATGGTTCTAGTTCGCGACGAAAAGCAGTAGGATCCATAAAACATTCAAACGTGGGTCTGGGCACGGTGGCGCCCCGAAACAAACATTCGAATGCAATGCAACAGCAACAATACTACAAAAGTGAAATGTGCATATAACATTGAACAAAAATCTTTAAGCAAATGTACCTTCAGTGTACTTGCGACCTTAAGCGCCAATTCACTTGTACATACAAACATGAAATACATAGACGCACACTTGTGAGCACGACCAGAATGAACAAAACTACAACGACCAAATGCTTTGCAATTCATTGTCGGAGCTCAACGTCAACAACGGTCTTAGCCTGTTCGCAGCAAACAATACGATTATCCATACATGAAGAAGTCATAACCTGGCTTAAATAGCAGCAATCAAGCAGCCACAACATCCAGCTTCTTGAATCTCCTAGTACTGGAACTACACACAACATATCAGAAATATACAAGCCAGCATTCAGCATTTATAGCCACAGGCCACAGGTTTTTTCCGGTTAAGGTTATGTTACTGTTTTGAAATATGGGATACGGTACAGGTTGCGGTTAATAACGTTATTATCGGGAGTGCCACAGAAACCTCTTCCAACCAAATTCCATCCGAATTCCAATTCTTAGGTGCCCCAGAAATTTCTTTTGGTTGGTTTTTAAGCCTCTCATGTTTTGTTAGGAGATTTTGAAAAGCTCTTTTCTCCCTAGCGCCCTCTGACGATGTGGCGCCCTCTACATAACAGCTAGCGGATTAAGGGATGGAAACTTATACCTCATGTTTGGCGCCAACAAAATTTTAAATTTTGCATTATATTTATGGAGAATATGACTTTAATAGGAATTATTACTTAAAAATGCATCATTAAACATATAACACAATCAAATAATTTAGGTAAATCATTAAATTAACCCACAACTAAAATAGGCGAATTTTTTTGGCAAGAGAATCAGCCCTGTTTTTAGAGTTGAAACATCAATTGAAACATCTGGTGTTCTTACTAGATTTTCTAATTAGAAAATGAAACCTCTAGAAGTTCTGGGGCACTAACGAATTTTTCGAGAGATTTACAAACCAACCGTCGCCAAAATCTCTAGAGATTTCTGTGGCACCCCCGAATATGTCGGAATCGACCGGATCGGATAACTACTTCTTGTAGCTGCCATACAAATGATCGGTAGGAAAATGGTTTTTAGTGAGAAAAACCGTTTTGTTCTCAATAAAACCGCTCTCAAACAAGGTCATGTGTAATAATTAATGTTTATTAGCTGATCTGCAAAGTCACTTATCCGTTCAGATTAGCTTTTCCAAGTGTATCAAAACTTCGCAAACTGAACATTGCGTTAAACGTTATTTACGAGCTATGGTTTTTAACAGTTTCGTTTTGAAAGTTGAACTGTTTTTATACCCTTGCAAAGGGTATTATAATTTTGCCCAGAAGTTTGCAACGCATAGAAATATTCATTTCCGACCCTATAAACTATATATATTCTTGATCAGGGCGACGAGCTGAGTCGATTGAGCTTTGTCTGTCCGTCTGTCTGTTTCTACGCAAACTAGTCTCTCAATTTTAAAGCTATCGAGCTGAAACTTAGCACAGAGTCTTCTTTTTACTGCACACTGCTAATATGTCGGAACCGACCGGATCGGATGACTATAGTATATAGCTGCCATAGGAACTATCGGTCGAAAAGTGGGTTTTTGTAAGAAAACTTTTTTTGTTTTTAATGTAAACGCCTTCCGCTTCGCCAATTAAATATATACATTTTGCTAATTACTAACTATCTGCAAAAGGTACAAATCATCCATCTTTAAGACTGAAGGAGATATGACGCTTTTTCTAAATTGCGGGGGCGGGAGGGGGCGTGGCAAAAATTGAAAATATACTTGATCTGCCTGCAAGTATAAAGAGCATTTGTCCCATATATGTCAAACCTCTATCTCTTACCATCTCTGATATCTGTTTGTTCATACGGACGGGCGGACAGACGGACAGGCAGACGAACAGACAGACTGACGGACGGACAGACGGACGGACGGACAGACCTACAGACGAACATGGCTATATCAACTCAGCTTGTCATGCTGATCAAGAACATATATACTTTATGTGGTCTAAGATGCTTCCTTCCCTGCGTTACAAACATCCGGACAATTTCAATATACCCTCTCCAAGGGTATAAAAAGATTTTCTCACTAAAACTAGTTTTTCAACCGATCGTTCCTATGGCAGCTATATACTATAGTCATCCGATCCGGCCGGTTCCGACTAATGTGCAGCGTATTTGTACCAAAAGACTTCGTGCAAAATTTGGTTAAGATAGCTTTAAAACTGACGGAGGAGGTAGCATAGAAACGGACGGACAGACGGACGGACAGACGGACATGGCTATATCGACTCGGTTGTTGATGCTGATGAAGAATATATATTCTTTATATGGTCGGAAATCATTCCTTCTCCCTGTTACATACTTTTGCACAAAGTTAATATACTCTATGTACCTTTGGTACAGAGTATAAAAATAGTCAAATAACTAATGTCGCTTTTCACCATAACCTATATATATAAATATGTATATATATACAGTCAAAAATATTGCTCTTATATTTCGTAAATTATTGTCCAAAATTTGTCTAAAATTAGTGTTTTGTTTTTTCAAAATTGAGTTTATATAAACGAATGCAATTTACAATCGGACTTCTCGTCGTATAAATCTTCGCTCGTACCACTCGTAATCAATGGCACCGTCTCTGGCAGGACACCTAGCTTACCAGTGAGTGTTGAATAGTTATTTCATTACCAGAGTTCAAGCTGACACAGACAAATGAACCCAATTATCAATAAATTACCAAAAGACTTTAAATAAAAATTCGTCTGAATATTTAATACAAAAAATTTATTAACTATTTAAGATCTAAGTGTACAATCAATTTGCATTCCTCTAATATAAGTCACACGTTGGACAGGAAAGTGTCAGTAAAATTATTCCCTGCACCAAATGTGCTCTCTCTTTAGAAGCCAAAATCACAGTTTCGTCCTTTCCCTCAAAATTATTTAAACTCTAGCAGAGACAATTTAATCACCTCTTTATTCTCCTTTCACAGACAGTAGACCAATGTCCAAAAGAGAGCATTAAACAAAATGAAGGCCAAGGGAAAGACGAAACGCATTTTGCGATCTATCCACAGGGAAACCTCCTTGGGTGTCATGGTGGCAAAGGTTTGAGCGGGCTTCTCCTTGTTCATATCGGTAAGTGTAGCTGTGGAGCCCGAGGAGCTCAGGTTGCTGGCGTTCTCCTCCAGGCTAACAGATGAATTCTCCCGGCTAAGGCCGCCTCCTATGATAATGGGCGTCTCAATTGTGATAACCGTGTTGCCCTGACCACCGCCCACCTTATCCAGACTGCAAGTGCTCATGCTGCTGTTGCTCCGATTGTAGCCACGACGATGACGCTTCAAGTTGGGCACAAAGGTGGACTTGACGATGTACTTCGTGGAGCGCTTCTTAAGCTCTAGGTTATTATTGCGCCGCCAGATGGTGTTGACAAAGGCAAATTCCACCAGGCTGCCAAAAATGAAAATCGTGCAGACCAGGAACCACACCTCCGACATGGTGACATAGCTAACCTTGGACAGATTGTTCTCCTGCGATAGAGAAAGCGTGATAAAGGACAGCAGAGTGGTGCAACCCAATGTGGTGCGGGCGGGCGTTTGATCTGCTTGCAGCCAAAAGGACACCCACGAGATGGTCACAATCATAATGGAGGGCAGAAAGTAGTCAATCACATAGTAGCCCACCTCACGTGTCAGCAGGACACTGAAACTGAGAGTGCTGTAGTTGCCATTGAGGGCACCATGCGACATGGTGTAGGCATCCGACACGGTGATGGACTCGTTGTACAAAGCGCCCAGCAAATTATACTCCGTCAACTGCAGCTGGCTGTCAAAGCTAACCGGATTGCGGGCTTCCCAGTGGAGCTCCAGCATGGAGGTATTGTACATCCAACTCTCCAGAATTGTGGTACATTTCTGCTCATCAAATGGAAACTTCTGGAAATTCATCCAACAATACAAGGTGGCCTGAATGCGGGTGGAAATGATGACCGAGCCGTCTGGATAAATGGTGGTCAGAATATCCTTTTCAGTGGTGCCCAGCACGCTGGAGCTCTGCTCATTCGCCAGAAAGACATGCGGCACCCATAGTAAATCCCTCAAAGAAGCGCCACCCATAACGGGCTGGGTGCGTTGCGGGGCATAACTAGAATAGGCCAAGCGCGGGTCCTGATAGCGCAACTGTAGCAAACCCTGGACTATAAACTGCAAGTTGCTAGAGTTCAGATTCTTCAAAACATAGATATAGAAGCGGGCAAAGACATTGACGGGTTCTTCACCAGAATCTGTTTTGACAATGGGCGGTTCCAGGCGATCGTAGCGACAGATGTCCGTCAGGCGGGCAATCAATTCGGTTTGGCTAAGTGAACTGGCATCGCTCAGAGAAGGACAATTGTTAAGCAAGGGGACTTCGCTTAGGTTGAGGCTGACATTGTAGGAGTTGGGGTTATTGGGAGAAATGGACACTATAGAGCCAACGCCAGCTACAGAAGAATGAAAAAAAAGGATAAGGAAAATTAAAGGACACTACAGCACTAAACACACCTATGCTTTGTCCTAGCCCATAGCTCAAGATCACATTCATCACTAGCACATATATTTGCACTGTTCTGTTAGTCATTCTGCACACACGGGTTTTTATCACGAGTCGCTTAACTTAATTAAATGAATTTCTTGAGCGCTTTGCGTATTTCACGGCCAGCCGCTCGGCCTCTTCTCGTTCAACTATTTCGCGACGAAATTCGCGGACGTTCGCTTGTCTTCGTTCTGCGTAATATCTATTACTAACTTATTTATTTTAATTACGAGGCGCTTTTAATTCATTTGCCCAAAGCACTGACGACAGCTTGTTCTGGCAATTTTGTCTTATTGTTCGGGAGCCACCACCCCCTTATCTGACAATGCACGCATAAATCGCCGCTAAGTACTCCGTACTGGAAGCGTGAGTCGCGGGGCTTTTCTAGCACTTGCCCTGGCATGTAATGTGGCTAATTGCTGTTATCACTGAGAGCCAAGCGAATGGGAAATATTTGCTAATGTCTCAGTTTTTGATTAAGTGGGCAGCACTTTAGTGTCGACGTCTGGCTTTCTTTTTTTTGTGCCTTTTGTTATATTTTTAAATCACCGGACACATAATTGATGATGACCCCTTGTCAGAGTACGCGAACAGCGCCAACTTATTTTTAAAAAATTTCCAACAATTGCTTGGAGATTTGCATCAAGTTAAAATTGACAAGCGGATTGGACTTCTTTGGAATTTCTACACTGTGCAGAAACAAAGTAACTTTTGGTCATACATTAAGTCAAAAAAGTCAGAGTGTGTTGATGTGATCTTTTAACTAAAATACAAAGTTTACGGAACAAAATAGAAAAATATTGATTTTTGGCGAAGTTATGTTCGAAAAACAAAACTATGATCACAACCCCCCATTCTCCCTATATAAATCAGCAAGGGCACTTAGATCCCACCAGATCCACCCAGATCCTACTTAGATCCAACCTATCTACACTCAGTACCTACCCAGATCCCACCGAGATTCCATCCAGATCCTACCCACATCTCGAAAAGATCCCACCTAGATCCCATCCAGATTCCATCCAGATCCCAACCAAATCCCACCCAGGTCTTTCCCAGAACCCACCCAGTTACTCCTCTTCAGCATATTTTCTACCTCTTTGCTTTTTTTGCAGTCACGTTTGTTTGTGAGCTAGGTGGGCATGACTTTCTTTTCTCATTCGCAGAATTAGAGCCGATATCACAATTTTAGATAGCTGTTATGTGTCAGATAAACTAACAATATACTCTGATATATGTTAGTTAATGTGACGGATTGTGTGAAATGATAAAGATCGGATGAACCATACTACCTTAGCTCTCGCTTGCTGGTTTATGGTAGTGGCGCCATCTTTTGGACAGCTTTAAAAATCCCTCAACTAGCACTTGTGGCGGTTCCAGTACATCCAGCTTCAATCACAGATCCAGTTTATCTACCTGGTTCACACATCTCTAACAACTCGATACTCCCGCATTTTTATGTATCACCCACACACACACTCAATCTCTTTGCCTTTCTGTGACAGTCATTCTTACCGGCAGCACGCGGCCCCCAATAAACCGAACTTAAGCCTAATCAGTGTATTAAACTTAATAGTTGACGTTACCTAAATATCCACACACAGCAAATAGTGGCGACATCAATTGGTTAACTTTGAAAATAACTCATTGTTTTGAAATTTTTAATTTCTCAAATTTTTAAGTGGATCAGTGTCTGACAGGAAAATGCTACAAACATTGCAAATTTCGGCTGGAGAATTTTTTATGACATTATGCTAAGATCTGATTTTTTCAGTTTTCAAAATATTATTATTGTCAAATAGGTAAGTTATTATTTTCGTAATTTGTTTATCCTCTTTTTGTTTTGATGTTTGCTTTTCTAAAATTATTTTTTGTTTTTCTTAGTTGTCATTTGGAATTCGCATGATGTACCGTTTTCCTTCGCGAAATAGGGAGATGTATCTAAAATTTGTTGGAGAAGGAAAATTATGAGTTGAACGTTAAGTTTTCTAGGAAGAACATTTATTTTGACTCTACTAAGTAATCGGAATAACGCAAAAACAATGGGCGTATTCAGCAGATTAATCCGATTAGTGATTACCGATTTACGATGTGCGATTGCTGATGAGTCTCTGCTGAATAGATTTGATTGAGGACTTTATGATGTTCGGAAGATTTAGTACTATTTGCCAAAGAAAATTAATCACAAAAATACTCTCAAATATTTATGGATTTGTTAAATTGAAAATTTCATATGAATATCTGAACAAAGGAAGGCTGATCCAGCAATCGTTAAGCAAATTTCCAAAAATTGTAATAACCTGGGTATTGGCATAGGGTAGGCTGTAGAGCAGGTCGCTTATAGCATTTCCTTATACTTGGTTTTCCTCGGGGACCCCCAAAATCTGAAGTTATGGCCCAAAAACCGCTTTTTGCTTTTTGACCTCACTTAAATAGATATAACTCGCGAATGGACCGTCTGATTGCTCATAACCTTATCAATTCCGATAGCCACGAGAGGGATCTAAAACATTATAATCAATGGTTTGACTAATTAAACGCGATGGCTGAGAAATGCGACTTGGAGATCAGGCATTTTGAACTTTTTTGAGAAAGTTGTACTTTGGCCATCACTGGATTAACAATTTTGTTCTATGCGATTTTTCCTTAAAGTTTGTAATAAAAGCCCATTTAATTCTCCTTCGAACGGTTGTTGTCCCAATGAATTTGGATATCGTTTGACGAAGTTATGCGCGACTTTCTGATTACACATTGACAATCTAGTATTTTTAACATATTTATTTTTGCTTTCACATAACACAGTTCAACAAATTGTGACCTTTTGTGAGTATCCAGAGCATCGTTAACTAATTCCAACGTGCCTACTCATGCTGATTACGAGATGGTATGTCAAAGTCATATCTTAGTTTCCGTTTCCAAGATATTCGCGAAAAACTAAATTTCCGACTTTTTGCCGTTCTATAATTTTTGTAGGCCACACTAAGCAATAATTGCTTGTTTTATGAAGCTTCTAGGATGGTACACACATCAATTCAACTGAGAAAAATCAAACACGCCATATAACTATTGCCAATGGTATCGAAATTGGCATTCAAAGTCAAATTTTACTTGATTTATAGCAATTTCGTCAAACTAAACTATTTGCTACAAGCCATTCTATTTGTCGGACATTTATTGGCTCCATACCACCATATAGTTCAACATATGCACTAATTATGGTAATTTTTTGGCAATTTTGTCATGACCGCAAGCAAAGTTACAGCCAATAATATCCGAAAATTAAGATTTAAATTTATGGGAGGCAAACTAGATTCCCACCCCAAATTTTTATAGCAGTTTCAAAAAGGCAACTTGATACAGCATTGGCTTAACTAAATATTTAATGTAATGTTAAATAACAACATTCATGGAGTGCTACGTTAACATTTGCCGATAGTAGAGCCATGGCAGAATTATAATAATAAAAAAGGCTACTTGGATACTAATAAATGAGCCTTATGCTTTTGTAATTTTCATTAAATGTTTTAAAATTTTACAAGTTGTCGGATTGAGTTCCTTAAATTCAGAATTCGGAGAACTTAGTTCGTCAGCACAGCCACATTAATAACGCAAGCTGATTTGAATGATCTTGTAAGGGACTTAGAATTACCAAAGAGCTAAGCTGATCTTCTAGGCTCGAGACTTCAGCAATGGAACCTTTTAAAAAGTGGAACGACTATTACATCTTTACGCAGTAGACAAAAAGAATTTACGCAATATTTCGAAAGTGATGAGAACTTAGCACGTTGTAACGATGTCAGTGGATAATTGGAGGCTAAATTCATCACATAAAAAACAAGCACGAATGGAGACTCTTTATGGATAGCTTTTAAGGCAATTTTAAAAGCTGTTTTATTACATAACGAAAATAGTGCATTTTCGGATTCCCATTGGTCACGCTGTACATATGAAAGAGAGCTATGAAAGCATGATAAACTTTGTGCTGCATATTAAATGACCACTAGTGGCAAATTTGCGGAGATTTGAAGATCTTAGATCTGCTCCTAGGACTACAACTAGGATACACGAAATTTTGTTGTTTCATTTGCGAATAGGATAGTCGTGACAGAAGGGCAAACTATATAAATAAGTGGTGACTTCTGGCAAATTAGTTGACCCAAAAAAGGTGTTTTTTCCACCGTAATACTGATGAAGAATTTCGGTAAAGCAATGGATAAAAATGCCGATGCTTTCCAATATCTACGCCAGAAGTTTTCCAGACTAAGTGAAACTAAGATAAAGGAAGGTGTTTTTGTCGGCCCGCATTTTAGAAATTTATTTAATGATGATAACTCCGACCTAGTCATAGAAGGTAAACAAAATTTGTAAATTTATTTCAAGATAATTGTAAATCTGTTTTTAAGGAAAAGAAAAAAAGCCTGGGACGACTTTCGCCTTGTCGCAAATAATTTCTTATTAAATAAGAGGAATGTCAACTATTCGGAACCAGTTCAAAATATGCTATCATCCTTTCAAATTCTGCGCTGGAAAGGACATGCTACCAGTAAGCAAGAAAAAGCTCCAGTAAATCATATGAACAAACGGAAGGCGAACGACTTTGGGAGACCGAAACTGAGATGGGAAGACCAGGTGCGGAAAGACATAGCCAATCTGGATTTGGTGCCAGCTAGCACAAAGCCGAAACGACTGGCAGGCATTAATTGCAGCGGCGGAAACCGTTAAGCTGTTGTTATTTTCATGCAGCGCCAAAGAGAGACTTTTCTTTTAAATACTATCCGCATATGTTAACGTAGCATTCCATGAATGTTGTCATTTTACATTACATTAAATATTTAGTTAAACCAATGCTGTATCAAGTTGCCTTTTTAAAACTGCTATAAAAATTTGGGGTGGGATTGCCTCCCATAAATTTTAATCTTAATTTTCGGATATTATTGGCTGTAACTTTGCTTGCGGTCATGACATAATTGCCAAAAAATTACCATAATTAGTGCATATGTTGAACTATATGGTGGTATGGAGCCAATAAATGTCCGACAAATAGAATGGCTTGTAGCAAATGGTTTAGTTTGACGAAATTGCTATAAATTAAGTAAAATTTGACTTTGAAGGCCAATTTCGATACCATTGGCAATAGTTATATGGCGTGTTTGATTTTTCTCAGTTGAATTGATGTGTGTACCATCCTAGAAGCTTCATAAAGCAAGCAATTATTGCTTAGTGTGGCCTACAAAAATTATAGAACGGCAAAAAGTCGGAAATTTAGTTTTTCGCGAATATCTTGGAAACGGAAACTAAGATATGACTTTGACATACCATCTCGTAATCAGCATGAGTAGGCAAGTTGGAATTAGTTAACGATGCTCTGGATACTTTTCACTGTTGAACAGTGTAATTGCCCCTAAAAGTAAACTCAGTTTTGTTTGGCTCCAGATTCAAATAATATTTTTAAGTACTTAAAATGCAAATATATATTAAATTCAATGCTTCACGATTTCTGGGCCAAGATTAAAGCTCTCCAATAATGTTACCTATTGCGGCAAGTTAAGCTATTTTGTAGAAACAGCACAAACCACCCTTATAAGCGAGTTGAAGTCGCCCATACTGCACTTGCTGCGCTGTGTGCTTGTGCGGGCTGACGTCGACATTCTTGGATTTATTTGTTTTAACTTACTTCAAATCGAGCCAATTACACTTGTTGCGACGTCAGCTTGTGCGGGTCCTCGCCTCAAAAGAAGGCAATTTATGCGCTGAGTTTTTAGACAGGATAAGGGGCCGGTCGTCGCGGCCCAAACGGGCTATGCATTACCCATTGCTGCTTAAGTGCAAGCTGATATCGCTTTCTTCTCATTTTTACTTGGCGTGGTCCACTTTGGTTTTTATTTGGTATTTAATGGTTCGTCCATCCTGTTATAGTGATTTTTATATTCTTCGTCATTGGTCATCCATGGTATTTTATCGCGGTTCTCTACAATCGTGGTTAGACAGTTAATATTGGGCCTTGTTTGTGGACTTAAAAGTAATTTCTTAGGTACCAAAGGGGCTTATCATTAAATAGAACCCGCAGCTGAATTCTCTGCATTAGACCAGATATGTCCAGGCGTGGCCAAGGCTTGCGCCATAAGAGCAATCTGCTTTTCACAAGCCTTAACCGTGCCTACCTGTAAACGATTCTTTTATATTATATGCCAATTTCAGCTCATTGACAAATAACAACAACCACTTACAACACACATCTACTCACTATACGTATCTCAATCTTTATGCTAGATAAAAGTATTTAGTGACCGTTAATATTTGCGAAAAATTTTGAAGCACTGAATTTTATATATATTTGCATTTTAAGTACTTAAAAATATTATTTGAATCTGGCGCCAAATAAAACTGAGTTTACTTTTAGGGGCAATAATCTGAAAGCAAAAATAAATATGTTAGCACACTAAAAAAAATACTAGATTGTCTATGTGTACTTAGAAAATAACTTCGTCAAACAGTATCCAAATTGACTGGGACAACAACCGTTCGACGGTGAATTAAATGGGCTTTTATTACAAACTTAAAGGAAAAATCGCATAGAATAACATAGTAAAACCAGTGATGGCCAAAGTACAAATTTCTCAAAAAAAGTTCAAAATGCCTGATCTGTAAGTCGCATTTCTCAGCCATCGCGTTAAATTAGTCAAACCATTGATTATAATGTTTTAGATCCCTCTCGTGGCAATCGGAATTGATAAGGTTATGATCAATCAGACGGTTCATTCGCGTGTTATATCTATTTAATTGCGGTATAGCAAAAAGCGGTTTTTGGGCCATAACCTCAGATTTTGGGGGTCCCCGAGGAAAACCAAGTATGAGGAAATGCTATACGCGACCTGCTCTACAGCCTACGCTATGCCAATACCCAGGTTATTTCGCACTGTAGCACTGTGCAATTGTCACCAAGTAAAATCGTCAATCATGAATCGCAAATCGTAAATCAGAATTATCTGTCGAATACTAATGAAAGCTGTGGCTTGACATTTCACCGGAGCTTTATATCTTTCATTTTAAACGAACACAAAATGCGCTGTTCAAGTTTCTTTTGAGAAACCGGTCACACTAAAGACAATGAGACAAGACAATGATTCTAATTTAATCACAACTTTAAGCGATTCTTTTTTTTTTTTAAGTAATGTTAACTCCATTTTGACAAAGACATTCCTCATTTTAACAACCCTTAGAGACGTTTGATATGATCAAGCTGGCTTACCCAGATGTTGCTTTAGCAAGAATAGTGTGATTCGGTGGCACAAAGCCTTTTTGGAGGGCCGGGAAGAGGTCGCCGATTAATACCGTGCTGGAAGAACTTCGACTTTTGAACTTAAACCGTCGACTAAGCATTCTTTTAATTGCACAGATTAAATTTACCAAAATCTGTTGTTCAAGAGGGGCATTTGAACAGGCGCAGGACGACCAGAAATTGAGAAGAGTGGAAGTGCGCCAAGGCCGGCATTCCAACGTTTCCGCAGCCGCCCTACGGCCCAAAAGGCCGATTAAAGGCAAGCAATTTAAGACGACAGCGGGGATCCAAGCAGCATGCACCGCGGCTCTCTAGGCTATTCCGAAGATTGCCTTCCGTGACGCCTTCAATGCTGGGAAATCGATCTGGCAGCCCTGCAGCGACGCAGAAGGAGCCTATTTTAAAAGTTTTTAAAGAATTTTAACGATTGTCTCAATAAATTTTTTAAATCGACTCTGTCCTATTACTTTCCGGACAAACGCTGTATGTTAGATCTTCTTTGCTAAAAACCGGTAACTGTATGACCCTGCTCTCTCCATTTTTTCAGGGCACACTGCACACTTTGTAACGCGCAGTTTCTGTTTTCGTAAAAGACTGTTCCACCTCTGCTTGGATCGTTACATATTGCACTTTGATTGCAAATTCCATTTGAAAGAAGTCCTTCTTTTTGTTTTGGTTACATTTGGTTATTGTTCTGGGCGCGATTGCCCATTTAAAGGATTATAATTTTTTGCACAGCCGAAAACTAAAAACTTTAGACGCAAACTTTGCAGACAGTTTTTCTGCCATTTTACCTCGCCATCGTTTAGTTTCGTTTTCTTTTTCAATTTTTTTGTTCATTTCATTTCGCCGTGCAGCATTTGAATTCAAATGTGCTTTTAAATCGGCTTAGTTATGCGAGCAGCTTTTATGTTTCAGGCGGCTTAAATTAATGCGCCAGCACGAGTTCCCAGTTCCCCGAATGCAAAACAAAACTCCACAAAAAAAAAGACGAAGTAAGTTTGGGTTGAAAGGTACAGCGAAAGGTGCTTAAATAGTTTAGCAGGATTTTGCATTTTTGTGGATTGGTTTATGCAGGGCGATGATTGAATTAAATTGATTCTAGGGGCAGCCGTGAAAGACGAAGGAGGTGGTAATCTAATCAGAAGCCACTTTTACGCCCACTTCGGGTGAAGTGGACTAAGCACACAAAGGTGCTTGGGAATACGCTTGTAAACATTTGATTTTGTCTTTGGTGCCACTTGTGATTATTATTAGCTTAATTGGTGAGAGGGTAAGGGCAGGGAATGCTGAAACTCTTATCCACTTGATTAACTGCAGAACTAGCCTGGTGAGTGGACCCCACATGTTAGATTTTCTAATCTTCTTCAGCGTGACCCAGGGACACGTGCCACAGACGATGTAAAACAGCTGAAGGCTGACGAGGAACATTTTTTTGAAATGCATTAACAAGACCAAAACAAAGACTGGTGGTGGTGGGGGGGAGGGGGACTGGCTGTGTGTATGTATCTTTTGGGGTGGATGCAACAGCATTCGTTAAGATACTACGCAATTTTGTGTGTTTGTAGTCATAAATTTTTATGGCTATCCATGAACAAACAGCAGGCGTTGTTCATGGTTAAAGTAGACGGATACGGCAAACTGTTAAATCAACATGACGTCTAGAGTTTGATTTCAATTACTGCCATGGATACTGGGGTGTACAATTAAATAAGACGAAAGCGAGTTGGTAATCAGAGCTGAGGTAAATATAAAGATTTTGCCAAGGTGTGCCACAGAAAGTAAATAAAAACAGCACGTTCTAAAACAATTTAATATTTATTCAAGACAATCAAGCAAGTGATAAATACAGTTAGTTGGAAAGACACCTCCAGTGTGTCTTCAGTCATCTACTGAACTTGTATCACAGATATAATTTTACTTGCAAATGCTGATGATACGGATGCTGTTGGCAATAACGAGCGGGCACTAGGCAAGGCGTTTTTACAGATTTTGAGATTGTGATGCATCCAAAACTGATGATCATATCTTTTGCAGAACGACTAGCATCTTCTTGGGAAGTCGATAAAAACAGCCAGCCGCGGGTAGTGAGCTGACCTGATGTGCGGGAGGTCGTAAGTTCGATCCCGCCTCGGAACATCTTATAACAAGTTTTTTTTTTTCTTTAGAAATTAGCTTTTGCACATTCGGTCAGGTTTAACAGCTATTGGCGCCAGTTGTAAAGTGACTTGCCATGAAAAGGCTTCTCAAACTTTGCGTTCGGATTCGGCATTGAACTGAAGGTCCCTTTCTCTTGCGCGATAAATAAACACACACGCCAAGAGATTGAGAGAAGTTTGGCTTGGCTCTTTGGGGCTGAGAAGCCAATTTTACATTACTGTGAAATTCTTGTCGAAGTGTAACTCTTGTCTTCTCTTTGGGTCAAAGGATTATAGGCATTTTCCCTCAGGCTCACTGTGTAGTTTCGTATGTAGACAGGAACTACATAGTGAGCCTGAGGGACAATGAGAGGTTGGAGAAGAAAATCCCTATAACCCAGAGACATCAGGACGTTTAGGCCCTTTGCTCTATCTACCCACACGACAGCTCCATACGTGATCATCGGGGTCACCACCAAGAGGTATAGCCACCGGAGTATGTGTGGTCCCATGCACCACGACTTTCCGGCTAGGCTATGCATCTTTATAGTGCCCTATTACGCTTACTGAGTATATTCTTAAGTGCTTGTCAAATCTTAGCCTGTTGTCGAAGACGACGCCTTTTTTGTTGTGATGAGGCCGCCGGAAAGACGTAATGGCCTTAATCTACTAAGCTTGTATTTTCTAGTGAACGGTACAACGATAGTTTTGGCAGGGTTTTAGTAGAACCTCCTTGCACCTATCAGACGTCACTTTCAGACCCCTTTAAACTATATCGCATAATCACATTCTTCGTTCTTTCCTTTTGCTTGAATAATAAAGTCATCTGCGTATCCCTCACATGTTATGCCCTGGGACGTAAGTCGTTCTAAGAGTTCGTCCAAAAGTACGCTCCACAACAGTGGGAAAAGTACTCCTCCCTACACAGAGGGGAAAAACCGTGAACATTGGACTTAAAATGAACACAAACGTTACCAAAAACGATGTATGAATGGTTTTTTCATTTGTAGTACAATGTACTCACCTCAAGAACAGTTTTTTGAGAGCGCAAAAACTCAAAATAAGTTGACATTGTTCCATTTTCAAGAACATGATTTGTGTTGATATTGTTCCGTTTTTCAAGAACATTTTAAACTCAATTGGGGAAAAATTGATTGATTTTGGACCAGGAGTAAAGTGGATTTCTCGCGTTTGGGTGTAATAGGACACTGGGACATACTTACTTGGTTGGAAGAGAAGGGACTCCTGCACACAGAAAAAAAAATCCCCGAAGAATGGATATTCAAATATTTACTTTAAGATCAATGTTTTTATAGAATTCTTTCAAAGATCAATGAAATATTTTTTTAAGCTAAAATAAGCCGACTTCGAAAATATCCAATGGATCCCAATCCAGTCCAAATAGATACCGAAAACATCCCAAGGATCATCAAAAAATATCCTTTTCTTCTAAGTGTGGATATGCGCGCTGCTGCTTCTCCCTCCACCCATATATGTATTTCAAAGGAATCAGAAACATCTCTTCTACGACCCACTTCACCTTGCTCATTTCATTTAAGTTTTTCAGAAAAACACAGACAAATTTCTTTGAACTTGACTGGGGGATTTGAGCACGGTACCTCATGCACTCAACGTATGGAATGAAGCGCTTGCCCATTCAGCCGTTGTACGCTTTTGTAGGTTCACATCTAGAGGGCTACTGATGGTATGTTGAGCTGAAAGAGATCAAAAGAGGGCCAACTCGCTCTCACTATATTTTTTGTTGCTTAATGCAAATCTATACACTCAGAAAAAAAACCAAGAACTTTGTACTTGAATCGAGTACGAACGGTGTCAATAGTACGGTAAGTACGAAAATACTTGATTCAAGTACAAAATCCTTTTTCAAGTTCGATTTTTTCAATCCCAAATTATTTGTTTGAAGACCGTTTCGGGATATTTTAAGTACATTACGAACTATTATAATATCTTTTTGGTCATATTATTAATTTGTAATGGTCCTTAATACAGGCCGATTTACTCTCAAAATAAGTGCCAAAACGGTTCTTCACCAAAGTTTATTAATTTAAAAGTCAACCCCAAAGCATGTTTGAAGCAAAATAATACTTCAAAAACTAAGTACAAAATGTTCTTGGTCTAAGCCTATAAAGGTCTCTATATAATATCAAAATCCAAAGGAAATGAATTAACTAAAGACCAAGATGTTTATACTGTACGTCGGATATCTACCCCCACTCCATTACCAAAGTGTTAGAACCAGGATGGAATTTCAAGAACAGATTCAACATAAAATAATTCGCAGTTTTCGTAGCACACTTTTTGGAGCTTGCATAGTAAGTCTATTCTGTGCTTAATCAAAGATATTTTGCACTTGAACTAAGTACGATATTTTCTTAAATTTGTAGGCTAATTGTAAGTACGAAATGTACTTGATTCAAGAACGTTTGTTCTCATTTGAATAATTTTAACAGTCGTTTTTATATTCTATTATATTTCATACTTAATTTAAGTACATGCAAGAACAAAACATACTTGAAATTTCAAGTACAAAACGGCATCAATTCTATCCCGATCGGTCTAGAACTATCCCGGTCGTTTTTTTCTGAGTGTATATATAAAAGAAAGTCGTGTTAGTTACACCACTTATAACTCAAGAACGGCAGAACAGATTCGGGTGAAAATTGGTAGGGATGTAGCTAAGAGCCAGGAGACGGACAAAAAATACTTTTTATCCCGTTCGACAGCGTTCCCATGTGGAACATTCGCGGTTTTTATACCCGTTACTCGTAGAGTAAATAGGGTATACTTAAGTCGTGCAAATGTATGTAACAGACAGAAGGAATCATTTCCGACCATATAAAGTATATATATTGTTGGTCGACATCAACAGCCGAGTCGATATAGACATGTCCGTCTGTCCGTTTGTCCGTCTGACTCTGTCCGTCCGTCTGTCTGTATGAACGACCTAGATCTCAGAGATGGTAAGAGATAGAGGTTTGACATGTATGGGACAAATGCTTCTTTTATCTGCACGCAGATCGAGTTTGTTTCAAATTTTGGCCACGCCCCCTCCCGCCCCCGCAATTTGGAAAAAACGTTCTATCTCCTACAGTTTTAAAGATAGACGATTTGTACCTTCTAGACATAGTTAGTAATTAGTAATAGCAAAATAAATCGATTTGCCGAAGAAATGATATGGATCGGATGAGCGGTTCTCAAGTTATGAGCAAAAAAGTGAACCAAGCCCCTCCCCCCGCTACCCCCCTCCCGCCCTAAAAAAAATGTTGCATACTTTTCAGTTGGTCACCCTAAGGAAAGCAGGAACACTGTTAAACATGTTTTTTCATGCGTAACGGGTATACCGAAGTCGGTTAGAGCCGACTTTAACTTACGCTCTCGTTTAAGATATCGAGTTCAGACTTACAACTTAAATTTATATTAGCAATAACTATAATCCCTGAAACCTGGTTGATTATACTATTAGGTTGTAATAAACTTAAGTACAACCAGAAAAAAAGTGCAAAATATTCCTCATTGAAGTCTAATAAATTGACCAGTTATTTTTGCATTAGCATAAAAGCTCATAAGCAGTGGGTTAACAGTGGGTAAATAGTGGGTTAACAGTGGGTTAAAAGTGGGTTAAAAGTGGGGTAACAGTGAGCGAGGCCAAAAAGTGAGAGTGTTTTGGTGTGCGAAACTAAATCTCCGTGAATTTTCTTCAACCTGGGGAATCTTGTGACCATTCAAGATTGAGATTATTATTTCTGCCTGTTAATCCTTTGGCGACTGTTGTTGTCTTCATTTATCTATGGAGCTCCACTATACTGTTCCTACTTACAGTAGAATGTTTGCTTGACCTACAGTAAATGTTTTGAAAAGTTTTAGTTGATTGAATCTAACAGATTTAGTCGCTTTCATTGTTTCATGGTTTCAAAGAAAAATTGTTATACCTAGGAACAATTCTATCTGAAAGCTCCAAACACTTTTACATTCCAACAATTTCATTGCTTGCAATATTCCTAGGATTTTCCACCTACAGGAATCGTTAACACTTTCCCTACTGCAGGGGATTCCCCTAGTCGAATTCATTTGACTATTTCATACCAAATTTTTTGTACAACTTTTTGCAAAGAGTGAGTAATGACAGTTGAATCCTGGATGAAAGCCACAACAATTAAGCCTGTCCAGACTTGGACCAGACGCAAAGTTCAAGTTGACAATGACATGCGGCACATAAATCACACGCCCAACCGGACAAGGACACCATGTCCTTGTCGCCTTGCTGCTGCTGCTATCCGTTTGTTTGTCTGCGATGCATTTGAGTTTTGCTCCATTCGCTTAGTTTTTTGGTTTATTTTTACATTCAACTGTTGCCACGCATTTGCCACGATTTTATAATGCTACGAAATCTGTTTTTGTCCAAGCGGAAGCTGCTGGCTAGCGCCATTTACGACATTCTACTTGGCTTTCCTTTGTTTCTGCTCTGCCGTGCGCCATTATTGCTTCCTTTTGATTTATTCTCGGTTTCAAGTGATTTCCGCTAGCGTTCAACACTTTATGTTTGCTTTTTGGGTTTCCGTTTTTTTGCACATTATTTTTTTTTTGTTGGTTATTTTTTGCGGGATTTCTAACCGAAACTCTTAGTGCTGGCATTTGTCATTTGCGGTGCTAAAGCGTTGGTGTTGGTTTAAAATTTGCAGATTTGTATTTTTTTCTTTTTAAATGCAGCCCATAAATTTGTGTTTTTTCATACTTTTTGGGTACACGTAATTGAAAGCAGCAGGGTGGATGGCCGCATTTTAAACTGAATTTATGATGGCCAGCCAGATCAGAGCAGAACCATTGATTAAAGAACTCACCTCTGCCGGTGGCTTACCCAAAAACTTAGCCCAGAGGCCTTCACTTTTAATACCTTGTAATCTGTCAAAATTGGCAGCGCTTCTTTTTTTCGGGTTTTCAAACGGAAGTTTGAACAAAAAGTGGCAAACTAAACAGGTTATTTTTGTGGCTACACTGGGAGAAAAATTTACAATACAATTAGGATTGAATTTTGTACACCCTTGGAGAGGGTATATTAAAATTGTCCGGATGTTTGTAACGCACAGAAGGAAGCATCTCCGACCACATAAAGTATATATTCTTGATCAGCATGACGAGCTGAGTTGATATAGCCATGTCCGTCTGTCCGTCCGTCCGTCTGTCCGTCTGTTTCTTTGCTATCTCCTCCGTCAGTTTTAAAGCTATCTTAACCAAACTTTGCACGAAGTCTTTTGGTATAAATACGCTGCACATTTGTCGGAACCGGCCGGATCGGATGACTATAGCATATAGCTCAGATAGGAACGATCGGTTGAAAAACTAGTTTTAGTGGGAAAAACTTTTTTGTTTTCAATGTTATCGCTCCCAACGCCGAAGTCCAGTTGTCTGAAAAGTCTTATGAGAAAAACTTTTTGTTTTCAATGTTATCGCTCCCAACGCTCGTATTTATAAGTTTTCAATGATTTTACATAATTTCAACAAGCCTTGTCGAAATCGGACCACTATATAGTATAGCTGCCATACAAACTGTCAGGCATATATCAAGCTCCAAGGGTATATAAACTTCGGTCGAGCCGAAGTTAGCTTGCCTCTATTTTTTTTTATTACCATTAATATCAAAAATAATATAATAATTAAAAATAAAATTTAGTCACTTAGATATATTAGGATATATTCAACTTTAATGAATTTGGATTTGCCACACTCGAAACATTATTCAATCAAAAAGCGATTATCAAAAGGAGAACAAACCTTCAAGAACTTCTAGTACTTTCAGTAAGACGAAAAATTTAGGATAAGCGCGTTTCTTACTTTAATTACAAAATTTCTTGAATACAGGAAAAAATATCCTGACAATGCAGTCTGCAATAAGTGTATCACTTATAATTCCATCCTGGTACTAACATTTTGCTCATGGAGTGAATTAAAGTACAATCATCTGGGTCAGTGGTGCCTAAAGTGTTAAAAGCCTATCCCATGGGATAGGAACTCATAATTCTGCCGGCGTCGCAGCCCTCCCACGCTTAGACAGAGAGAATATGTGTGTTCTTAAAATAGCACGCTCGGCTGCTTGCTCTCTCACGACCCTCTCACGAAGCATTTGTTTGTTTGCTTGTTGCACATGTTTGACGCCATGACGTTTACTTCGTGTTTCGATGCTACGCACATTGATTGTCGAATTAAACCGTGCGAACCCATGTTTTGTGTCGACTGTATTTCGGCCGCACATGGAACGTTTGTTTGGGGTAGTTTGGAGCAGCTGCATGTACGCGATGGCGATTCTCTAGGTGTTTTTGAGGAAGATGTTTCAATTTATTTACTAGCCAAATGCAGCTAAACTGACCTTTAATTTAAATGTTTGTTGGTGTGACCGCATATTTTGAAGACAAAATATCTTGAAACAGTTCGATACCACTTCACATCTTTAAACTTTTACGAGCGATTTCTTACGCCTACTAATTTAGTTTACATGTGGTCGTTGTTTTGCGTTCTTCGGTATAGGACCGATCGCTTGAAAATAGGTCTTGATTAAAGTACGCAATTAAAGACCGTTATAAACAGCCCCCAATTCTTAATTTTAAGAACATACCTATTGCACGATTAGGGATTTTTTTAAAGAACTTTTAGAGCTCAAAATAAGCTTGATATACATGCCCGTTTTCCGTTTTCGAATTCAATTAGACGGAATTGGTAAGAGTTATTCTTTCTAAAAAACGATTGAAGAATTCGGTCGTTAAAAAATAACACAATCGGTTTTTGGAATCGAAAACATTTAACAATTCCGATTCCGAATTAGTTGACCGAAACTTAGTACTCTATGTCCTATGTCCATTTAGCTTAAGACCGAATAATGTTTAATGGAGAATTTTGATTCTAAAATAAAGAGAAATCATACTAAATTTCAGCTCATTTTATTCTTAAATTCATCCCGTTTCTAAAATATATTTCGAATTTCGTACTTAAAAAATTTTTTGGCATATTAAAGTTTCGAAACGAAAATATTATTGTTTCAATTCCGATTGGGCTTAAAGCCTAGACCGATTATTCTTTAAAAATATTACAAAATAAGTTTGAATTTTATATAGCTGTATTTTTTTAATCACATAGGAACATTCTCGCTGAATTGCCTAAGGCTGTAGGCGAAGAATTGGTTCGGTGCATGCACCAACTTCTATGCCGTGCATGGGTTGACGAAAGCATGCACGACGATTGGAATATAAGTGTTCTATGCCCAATCTTTAAAAAAAGAGACCCAGCAGTTGGCGACAACTACCGCGGGATCAATCTCCTTCTCATCGTATATATGGTTCTGTCGCGTATTATTTGTGAACGACTAAAGCCGCTTATTGGACCTTAACAGTGTGGCTTTAGACCGTGTAAATACATTACGACAAATCCTGGAGAAGATCTACGAGTATCAAAACATACCATCTTTTTGTTGATTATAAATCAGCCTTCGACACACCGATAAGGTCAAGGTTCTTCGAAGTCCTGTGAACGTTTGGCATACCAGCAAAGTACGTTCGACTTTGCATGATGACGTTGAGAAGCATGCAATGCTCCGTCAAAATAAGAAAGCATCTCTCCGAACAAAAGAGATGTTATGCTTCCTAATTTAAATCCATTTGGTAACACAATAAACAACCAAGATGGCAAGTTTTTGGGTAATGTGTTCTCATAAGAAAAACTTGTATGTCTTAAATTTTGGTCGAAGTCAGAAGTCATCTTACAAAATTTTTTTTTCACTCTGCTTTTTTAAAAATCTCTATGTTGCCTTCTTGTTTTCTTATTTTTTTCTGTGTATGCACACTTTTTATACAGAGGCCTCTACCTGCCAGTTCATTGTCCTGGGCGTGGCAATTGACTTTGAATTTGGTCTTCTTTCTTTTTCGGTTTCATCATTTGTCTCAACTCGTGCTGCAATTTGTAGGAATAATTTGATTTAATTTTTGTGTTTTTATGTCTGTGAACACAGTCAACTCTTTCAATTGTGCATTTAAAACAGAGAGTGAGAGTGAGAGAGTCAAACAATGCAATCAACTTTCACATGGCCGATCCAATGACATTTCCCCTCCCAATGCCGTAATTGATCATATGCATATCACACCAAAACTATCTCTGAGCTGCACAAATAAACACAAAGAGAAACGAACATTCGTATTAAGCGATCAATAATCATTGTAAATACGCCAATGTGACGCCTCCGGCGATAAGGCTAGAAAATATGAACGCACCAAGGAAGGCCAAGCCAGAGCCAGGGATCAGGTCTGCGCCTGGGCCCGGCTTGTGGTAGATAAACAATAGAAAAGCATAGACAGAAGGGTCAAATGCTTGCGGGCTCTGGCAAAAGCGATACAAACTAAGCCAAGGCATTGAATGCAAAAATCAAAAATCAGCCCAACAATGAGGTGGAGGATGCTGCAGCTGATGATGATGATGATGATGAGCATTGCAAATACAAATTATGGTCGAAAAACGCTACGTAAATACTGCAATCATTTTAATAGACCAAAAACGGCGGCGCATACACCATAAACCAAACGCCAGCCCCAGCTGCCCTCACTCCAGCCAGGCGCAGTCTCGAATGGACAACGCTCCTCCGCGAGTTCTATGAGAAATTGAAGGCGTTCATGCGAAGACTGCGAAAGATGCGCATTGCCCGATGCCCGGCACGCGAGCGGCAGAAATTGCAGTCCGCCGGCTGCGGTTTTATTACACGAGTTTAACTCTGAAATTAGCGTAGATAAATATTTTTTTTTCTTCAAATTCCTGAGACTGAGACGTTGGCCAAATGTTCGATTTGCATTCCCATTTGTGTGTTTGGGGAAATTGTGGCGAATAATGCTGAAATTTGATTGGCATCTGTGAGGAGTGATTTCTGGAAATTCCTCGTTTTGAATTCAGGGCCACATGACAGACAGCTACAAGCACACTTAATGCATTTGAGTATCTTTAGTTAGAGCTCTAAGCAGGGCCGGCCGCAGATGATAGAAAGCAGATGCTGCCGTCGAACTAACCCCAGTCCTCAGTCCGATTCCGATTGGGATTCACAGAGACCCCAGAGTGTGTGTGTGTGTGTCTTGGTGGTGTCTTTGTGCCTGTGGATGGCAATTTGGTAGCATTTATTTTTATAGTCATCGACATTTGCCGGCTCTCTCACTTACTCTCGCTACACGTGCGCAGGCGCTCTCCAACTCTACACTTTTTACCCTTTGTTTTGCTCGGCCTATTCGTAAATACAAAGCAATATACTCAGAGAGAGAGAGCAAACTTATAGAAACTACAATTGAATTTTATGGAAAAGTCGCATATTTTTCAGTTGATATTTTGTTTTGAAATACTTCTGAAATTAAAACCTCAAACCGGTTCGGAGTCGGAATGTCCTGGTTTGCTGGTATCTGCTATCGCAGAGCTTTACAGATGTTATGATTCGAAAACCCATGTTTTCTGAATCAGGAACTATTTTTAACTGATCCCCCGATCGAACTCCGTGATGAGCAGACAGATCTCAGAGATCGTAAGAGATAGTGGTTTGACATGCAAGTACTTGCAAGCAGATCAGCATTGTTTTCAATTTTTACCACGCGCCTTCTCGCCACCGCAACTTGACTATAACGTATTATAGCTAAAAAACAATAAAGATCGCAATGTTTATTCGATTCTCAGGGAAAAAGAAGGTACAATTGAAAGAACGATCGCGATGTGGAGGAGGTATTAAAAATAACTGCTGAAGACACTTATTTCATCTGTTTCAGAAGATTTGAAATCCAACTAGAAAGAGATAGAAGAAAACATATTGCCCGAAAGACAAACCATTAATAATGATGATAAGTGATACATTTTGAGACTTGTTTGGACAAATTTGCTCTTCTTCTCCCAATACAATAGTTTGAGCGCTATTTTGACGCAGAGGATTTCGCGAAGACAGCAGAGTACACAACACAATCGATAGTTTGAACATAGCGACTTGGATAACGCTATTTTCGTTCTTCAAGCGAGGTCTCTGCTCTTAAACTCCCAACTGAGCCTGTTGTAGCATCGGTTTGAGAACATGATTCTCTTCAGATTTCAGGCTAATGTTGTTGTCCCTGGTTAACATCGTTCCGAGGTAGACAAAGTCCTCTACAACTTTATAGTTGTACTCTTCCATTGTAACAAATTGTTCAAGACGCGTAGACTTCTGTTTAGAAGATTTGTTGGCATTTGAGCAGTATATACTGCATCAGCAGGTTAAAGAAGTCACACGATAAGATATCACCCTGCCTAAAACTTCTTGTTGATATCAAAAGGCACCAAGAGGAATGTTTCCATTTTGACGGAGCCTTAAGTAATTATCAACGCCATCGTGCAAACTCGAACGTATTTTGCTGGTATACCAAAGGTAGACAGGGCTGTTGAAAGCGGCTTTGTAATCGACAAAAGGATGGTGATTTTCGATGTTTCTCTCAAGGGTCTTTTTCAGAATTTTATGTAATGTGAAAATCTGGTCTGTGTTGGATTTACCAGGTCTAAAGCCACACTGGTAAGTTCCAATCAGTGTGCTTATAAGCGGCTTTCGACGTTCACAAATAATGAGCGACAGAACCTTATGTGCAATAAGAAAGAGACTGATCCTCTTTTTTCAAAAAAACACTTAGATTCCAAATTTTGGTTATTTGTTTATAAATAACGAGAGCGATGAATTTGAGCTTGAGAATTACAAGCAAGCAAATATTGGATTGTGCCTTTGGGTTAGATTCAATACAAGTAAATGTCTTAGAGTCGTTGCCTTAGACTTGTGCCGTGGCGGAGACTTCTCAGACGTTATGCCGAGGGCAAGTTTAAATTCCACCAGAGTAAGTGAACATATATAATATATAATTGTTTGGAGTGTAAATTGGGGTTATTGTTCGGCCGTCATCCCTTCCTGCAGTCAAATCACTTTTCGGCTCAGATTTTCTCCTACGCGTTTCGGCAGACTCCCTGACGAAGGCATTATATTTGCAGAAACGCTGAGGAAAAAACGTGTGCCAAAAAGTGTTTTGACTACTTAAACGACTTTGTCGCAAAACTGTAACGCAAGTGTTTTACGATTAATAAGGTATCATGCTACCTGTTTCCGGTTTTACCATAATCTGTAAGGGAAATATTTGATAGTGAAACTTCAAAATTCCAAATTCAATTCAAGTCAAAGTCCAAAAATTCCTTAAGCCGGCTTTTGCCAGCACGTGCTATCCACTCTTTCGCTCTACTTCACTCTCTGGCTCTCCAATCAAAGCCGGCTACGTGAAACTCTACACAATTGGCGCCAAAAAATCCCACTCCAAACACCATCCACACACAACATGTTCCACATGGGAGCTCACTGAGGCAGCTCCAAACGCCAGACCCGGCTGGCAGTTGCTGGTGAATCGTTGGACCCAACGCACGCTTTGAGCGCACAATAACGGGAAGCTTGTTACCGCGTCGTCTCGGTTGGGTGTCGGTATCGGTTCGGTGTCGTTTCGGTGTCGTCTCGTCTGGTTGATCGGTTTTCAGTTGCAACCTCAGCGGTTCTTCTCGGCTATTGCATTCGGGCAGAGTTGGCCTTTTTTGATTGATGGACATGGACTGCTGAAACAGTTGCCGCTGCAGTGTCGGTCAGTGCAGTTGCCCGAGAACTCGTCCACTTCGGAGGTTGACAATCAAACACATCCATCAAAACGAAAGTGCAATCAAAAATTTTATTTTATATTTTTTCGGACCTTACCCCAAGGACTTTTATGGCGGTCCCTCGAAGGGGTTTGTTTTTCGCGCAAATCTAAATAGAAAAAAACAAAAAAAGTTCAATTTCGCTTTCGAATTGCTTATCGAGTTGGCGTTGTCCTCAACCCTGTTGTTGCTGTTGTGTGCTTTGGCTTCATAAATTATACAAGAGCGCATTTTGTGAACGACTTGCAAATAAATAAGCATTTACGCTTCTTTTATTATTGCGCGCGGAGTATTGTGTGTGCGAGTGCGTGTGTGTGTGTGTGAGTTCCCTGGAAATGGCTCCCATGTGGCGCAAGCAGCCAGAATAAAGATACAAGCAGCAGCGCTTCACTTTTATACCCCAATATCGCATATATATATCTTTTTTGGGTACCAGCTTTGATTTGCGAGAGTTGATAATAACGTGCAATCTACCATAAATAAACAGCAGGTAAGCAAATTGTACTCCAGGAGGGGTAAAGTGCATTGACATTTACCCCAAGTGTTTAAGTAAATATGAGAGCGTATTAATAGCCCAGGCAAATGATATTATGCAAATATGGCAGCAGCATCCTGATGCATCCTCCAACGAGCCGCATAATCAGACCAACTCCACTCTTGTCATTAGTGCCTGTGTGTCTGGGTGTCTCTCTAACTGGCTCTAATGAATAAATAAGTGCCACTAATAGTTTTCGCACTTCCTGTTGTCAGAGCACGCGTTGAGCAGAGATTGGCAGCCGACGCACTGCAGAGCTCATCAAATTGCACTCAGCACAGGCAACGGGAGCAAATTCATAACAACAAGCCCCAGCAGCCACATCTCCGCATCATGTTGACAATATTTAATTATGAAGCAGACCCAACCATATTCTAACAGTCTGACTTTTTGCTGTTTTGGTGCGCTAAAGTTCTGGGCCATGGAGGAGCTCTGTGGGCTGGTGGACAAGTCAATTGCCCCAACTTCATTGCTGTTGCCGTCGTCATCGTTGTTGTTGCTGTTCTTGTTGTTGTCAACGTCGCCATCGTTGTCATAATAATTTTATTTGCTTTCCCACACAAAAACCGGCATAAAATGTTTATTCTTATTTTTGCACATTTATTTTAGCTTTGTCAAATGAAAGCATATTAGACCTAGGAAAATGTACGAAATTTTTCACATTTGATTTGGAAAACTTTATTTAAAAATTGATGAAGAAATTAAATTTAATGCATTAATTTGTTCTACAATTTTCAAATATGTATGTTGAAGTTTTCTCTAATATGCCACAAGGGAGCTGCTGAATGTTTATGTTTTGTAAATTTGGCTATGTGACATTACATAGGTGAAATTTTTTTAGTTCTGTTAGACTTGGAATTTGTAAGGATGCCTTTGGAATGTACATTTTGAACCAAGCTTGAATGACTTTATTTGTGAAGGGACAGTTTAGGTTACAAGATTCTATAAAACGAAACTGTAGGGGAAGATGGGTGGTTGTGATTATAGTTTTGTTTTTCGAACATAACTATTGTATATCAATAATTTTGTTTAGTAAATTTTGCATTTTAGTTAAAAGATGCACAAAACTTTCCTCATCATTAGTTTTAAAAAATAAATGTTTGGGATTTTTATTTCATATTGAAAAAATGTGATATTTTGACATTTCGAATATTTTTGGGGAGTTGTGAGCTGCCCATTTAAAAGTTTTTGACTGATAGGTTGCTTGCCAAAAGTTAGGTAACAATAGGTGACATAAACAAAAAGTTGAATTTTTTTTTGTGGCCAATATTCGGGGGTTGTGAGCCCCTACCAAAATCTACTTTCGTCTTCTGAATATTCGCTTCATTACACATTCACGGGTGTCTCCAGAAATCTGTAAAGGGTTTTATAAAATCTGCAGCATTTCATGTTAAGGCTGTTTGACTTTATATGTGAAAGTGTACAAATATACCCCGCTACTAGATTAGATGACGAAAGTTGAGCGATTTAAAACCAACTATAGTACTCCCAGTTCGAAGTGCAATCGGTAATACGAAAATCTTTAAAGGTTTTCAGGACACCCCTGATAAAAAAAGTTTCCAAGCGAAATGCAAGCTTTGATGCCAAAATTTCTAGAGATTTTTGCAATCAGTAGGCGACGGAATCAAATTCGATTCTTAACATTTTCTACACAAAACAAGTTTAAAAGTCGGTCAATCCCGAATACAACATTCTTAGTACCTGAAGTTTCCCTCTCTGTCTCTCTGTTTTTATACACTTGAAAAGTGTTTTATAATTTTTTCCCAGAAGTTTGCCAACGCACAGAAGGAATCATCTCCGACCACATAAAGTTTATATATTCTTGATCAGCATGACGAGCTGAGCCGATTAAGCCTCGTCCGTCCGTCTGTCTGTTTCTACGCGAACTAGTCCCTCAGTTTTTAGGCTATCGAGTTGAAATTTTGCACAGAGTCTTCTTTTGTCTGCACGCTGCTAATATGTCGGAACCGACTGGATCGGATGACTACTTCTTTTAGCTGCCATACAAATGATCGGACGGAAAATGGATTAAAGTCAGAATAACCGTTTTTTTCTCAATACTACCGCTCTCAATCACGGTCATGGTTCATATTAAGTGTTTTTAAGCTGATTTGCGAAATTTGGTCGCAGTCGCTAACCGTTTAGACAAGCGTTTTCAAGAGTATGAAAACTTCGGCACAGACGAAGTTAGCCTTGCCTTTCAAATCGGTTCAGTGTAACTGGAGATCAAAAACCGGGTTTTAAGATAAATGCGTTTAAAGTTAGAGTAATTTGAAAATTGCTTGCTTTATAGAAGACATTATCGTCTACAGCAGTGGTGCACACATTTCATTTTTCGTATCCCATGGGATACGAAGTCATAATTCTGCCAGCGTCGCAGCCGACACACGCATAGAGAGAGAGAATACGTGTGCTCTATAAAATGCACGCACACACATATGTGTGTTTGTTTGTAGCCTATATTTGACATATCGTGTTGCTCTGCTACGCACACCAGCGCAAATCATGATAATGTGAGTTTGTGCACCACTGGTCTAAAGTATTTCGAATTTCAAAAAAATCCTTTTGGGGCGATATTCTCAAATATCCAAAAATGCAAAAAATAAGTAAATGTAGCCAAACAAATATTTTTTTTTATGTGTTAAGTTTTTCATATTAAAAAGAAGTCTTTATTTTTACTATTTTTATTTTAAATGTATTTGTAACGTTCTTATAACAATCATGGAAATGCCTTTATGTATAAATATTTTGTCATCACTAAAATGGCCAACACTATTTATAGTGTAATTCGTTTTACTATAGCCCTGATTTTAGAGATGGAATTTCAAGTGAAACATCTGGTGTTCTAACTATTGAACAGATTGAACATGTCATATTGTTTGCAATACACTTTTCAGAAAAGTGCGAAGTTTATTTCCGGATACCAACAACAGGACCCGATATTCAAAATTATTGGTATTTTGCATTTGTACAACTTAACAAATTAGCTCCAGGTGGAACTTTCGTTCGGAAATGTTGTTCAAGAATTTTAAAACATTAAAATGATCTCTAATGACACGCTTTAAATTGTCTAGAAACCCGTGCAATTATGCCTCTTAATTTTTTTATTAAAGTGGCAGAAAGTTTAACTCTGCTTTGTCAGCTGTGGTTTGCTTACACTAAAAAGCGGAATAAATTGATTTAAAAAAAAAGAGTTTGGACGCCTTTGGCAATGTCGTTTGTGCCTTTCGTGGGGACAATTTGTGTAGCGCTTACGGCGAGCCATGCAGAGTACTTTATTTTGGGTTGCCTCAAAAGAACATCACCCCTGCGACATACTGCTAAAGTGACCAGCAATTGTCGCTTCGGGAGAGTTAAACTGGCCGGGACGCCTAATAAGCCAAAGTTCAGTTCAGCTTCAAAGTTTGGATGAAAAAGGAAAAAACTGATGACTGGTGGGTGGCTGCAAGTGTAAATGTAGAGCTAGACACAACTGGTGCAAGGGAGTAAGCAGCTCTCTCTGGCGTAACGGGACCACCACTATTATGGGAAATGCAGGTTCAGGCTCGGGTGGTGTGGATATTATATTGGACACATTATACTCTAGCCATATGCAAGAAAGAGGCATAGCGAAAAGGCTTTTCATTCAGAGGTGGGGCAGGTGTTTTCGGATAAGCATTCAAATGCTTTTTGTTGATAAAATACCATAAAGTAAAGATTTTATACAAATAATGTACTAAGCTTCGCTCGAGGGCGTTATAACTGCGGGAGCAATTCAATGCACCAATTTCTAACTGACACTCGAACCAATCCGTAGTTCATTTCAAATGAATCATTGGCTTCTCATGGCTAAGTATCTGCTAGTCCGTCACTTCAGTTCAGCTTCTAGAGCAACTTTGTCATATTTATCGTTTACTTTTGCATGCAAAATTTTTATTTGCACCTCTCAAAAAAAAAAGAAAGAAAAATACATTTCCTGTACAACTATTTTGTGCAGCGGATGTGGCCAACGCTGGCCACATCATACTCATAGATAAGCATCAGTTGCCCTGCCAGTTAGACAGGCCGTCTGAGACAGCCCAGCAATGACTTGCTGAAATAAATAGAATTTAAAGAAGAAGAAAAAGCACAAACATAACATTTTTCAAAGAATTTCTGCCGGGGGCCGACGCCACTTCCTCATTTGCTTATCAGAAGGAAAAGGGCGGTAACTTGCAGGCATTCTGCGCTTGATTTCACTCACGCAGACTCATCAACTTTTAATTAGTTGTAATTTGTAATTTGTAAATTCAACGTCAAACACAAACCACGCAGTCAGAAGTTGTCGCTGGCGGCTTTGAAGCAGCCGCTGGTGGCTGCGGCAAATGCCCGATGATGTTGCCACACTGCCACTGACAGATTGCTGATAAAGACCCAAAGACCAAATAAGCGGCTGGTTAACCCTTCCTTCCTCCTTCCTTCCCTCCCACCAAATGCCACTAATCGCGTAAGCTACGTGTCGCGGTCGTCAACGCTGCTTTTTGGGTGGCTTTTTTGTATGTGTTTTGGTATTCAGCAAGCCAATCCATCAAACGGCACAAACAGCTGTCAGCACTCCTGCAGCTGGAGGGAGGAGGCAATCGGCGCTAAAGGATTGTCTTCACTTTTTGACAATCAAATTGCCGAAACATTTGACAGAGTTTGGCTTTTATAAATGACTCTTTTTAATGGCAAAGGAAATTGGAACCAATTAATTGAAGTAACCCAGCTTCAAATCGTTGTTCATTCTCTGGTCATTTCCGAATTGTCTAAAGTTATAAGCATTTAATAATGAGTTTTGGAAGAACTGGGATAATGAAATTCTTTATCAGTAATTAATGTTTTAGAGTGTTTTTGATAACTATACTTCGAAAAGAGTTGGATTAACAAATATTAATTAGGTTCTACGCGGACCAACATTGCGCAAACTGCCCCAAAAATCTCGAAATTTATCACATTTTATATTGAATTCAGATTATCATCAATCAGATTATCGTTCAATCGGTTTAAAATAATATAAGAAGTTTGCTAAATTATCATAAAAACGAGTAACTGGAAGGATGGTAAAGATTGAAAAATCGCGAATTTCGCTAAATGAAGATTTCATAAATGGCAATTGTCAAGTAAGCTTCGACCTGAAACAAACCAACACTGTTATTTATAATGTCTAAAATTTTTCTATGCAAAAACGATTCGAAGGACAGAAGCAACAATCGATGCGGCATTTGTCTTTTTCTTTACTTTGTCTTTGACCTTCGGTTACTTTTACCTATTTATGGTATACAAAGACATTACCGACAATATAAAGAATAAGTATTAATTTATTCAAAATTTACATACAAATGCTTTGATGGGCTTTTTCTTCTACCACTCCTTCCACATCATCATATTTACTTACTTTCCGCCTTATTTGTTAATGATTGTTTTTTTGATGCCCCACCCCACAATCCCACCCTCTCAGCTTCATCATATCCCCCCTGCCGCCCCAAAACTGCCCCTTTTTTCGGAACCCGTAATAAAAATCAATGTTTTATAAGATTATGCCACAAACGAACTGTCCAAACTTTTCATTTTCAAGCTCTAAAATATGATTATTATTTTCATATGTGTATTTTTAACACGGGGCCGAGCAGAATCAGTTTATTTTGTTACTATTAGGTTAGATTTAGATCAAATAATTATTTTTGATTATGAAGAATGAGATGCATTCGTAGTTGTTTTGCGCATAGCGATAGACGCGCGACTAGGCACTCAAGCCCAACACCCTTGTCAGTTGCCACCGAATGCTTGCCGAACTCATACATCATTGAGGGTCAGAGAGAGCGTGTACATTTACCTTTTTTCTTGGGCATCCTTGGCATGTTCCAACTGAAACTTCGTATAACTCCCTCCATTGCTTTAATTCAAGCGCAACATCAAATATGTATTATTGGTTCATAGCATATATTTTGTGGTTGGTGATGAATGATCTCAAGTGCATCGGACAGTCAGTCAGGTCCCTGTCAGTGGGTGTCAAGTCACTGCCAAGTCATTCTAAAGTCACTGTTAGTCACTGTCAAGTTACTTTTTAGTACTGCCAAGTCATTCTAAAGTCACTGTTAGTCACTGTCAAGTTACTTTTTAGTAACTGTTTAGCTACTTGTAAGTTACCACTGAGTCACTATCAAGTCACTGTTTAGTCATTTATAAGTCACTGATAAGTCACTAATGAGTCAATGTAATGTCATGGTCAAGCCACTGACAAGTCACTGTCAAGACACTGGTTAGACACTGTGAATTCACTGCCAAGTCATTGTAAAGTCACTGTTAGTCACTGTCAAGCGACTTTTTAGTAACTTATAAGTCATCACTCTCTCATTTCAAGTCACAGTTTAGTCATTAATAAGTAGACAGCGGATTTTGCATATTTTCAAACAGATTTTAATCCTAGTAGGTCAAAATAAAGTACCCAAAATGACAAAAAATTTGTTTAGTGTTTCTTCCCTATAGTAATTTGCTGCCTACTAAGATTAAAATCTGATTTAAAATATGGGTATTTCCATATTCCCAAACCCACTTTTTTTTTAAAAAAAAAAAAAAAATTTTTTTTTTTTTTTTTTTTTGGTGGTTGTGGTTTGTTTTTTTTTTTTTTTTTTGTTTTTTTTTTTTTTTAATTTTTTTTTTTTTTTTTTTTTTTTTTTTTTTTTTTTTTTTTTTTTTTTTAAAAACCCCCCTTTTCAAAAAATTTTTTTTTTTTTTTTTTTTTTTTTTTTTTTTTTTTTTTTTTTTTTTTTTTTTTTTTTTTTGTGGTTTTGGTTTGTCATATGCAAAATCCGCTGTCTATTAATAAGTCACTGATAAGTCACTAAAGAGTCACTGTAAAGTCATGGTCAAGCTACTGTCAAGTCACTACCAAGTCATTGTAAAGTCACTGTCGAATCACTGAATAGTCACTGATAATATTTAGTCACCCATCGTCCCACCTGAGGACCCATTCAATCCAAACACCCACAAACACAAAATCCACCTGTCCGTAAAAGAGTTTCGCTTTAAAAATCAATTTTTCTGTCTATATCTAATGGTTTTACAAATAAGTTTTAAGACGAACAATTCTTGATTTATTCCCGATCCGGGTTAAGTCCTTAAAAGAGCTCCGTTTAAAGTAATATATTCAGGCCTGTTCCCGTTTTCGATTTCGATCAAATCATGCGGAATCGGAATTGTTAAATGTTCTCGCTTCCAAAAACCGACTGCCCTATTCGAACTTTAACTTTATAATCCCAATTACCTTCATTCGATCCTCTGCATGGCAAAAAGTTTCGACGGACTTCTTTAAGCGTTTCTTAGAAATTACAACTCTTACCAATTCCGATTAATCGGGTTTGGAAACAGGGACAGGCCTGTATGTTTTAGTATTTTTAAAATCAAAAAAGAACTTTATTAATAATAAAATGCTACATTTGAGTAAAGTGCTTGTACTAAAGAAATGAGAATCAAAATATTTGTAGACAATATTTGTCCCCAACAATTGAAAGACGGAAATATTGAAAATGGGATTTTTAATACAAAAAAAACTCATTTATTCCTATTTTCCTTGACTTTGTTCCTATTTTATGATTAGTAATGGCTTTCTTACACTCTTGCCTTCCTCTTCCACTTCTGTTTGGCAAGAGTGATTAAAAAAATTTGTTCAAACTCATGCAAAATTGTTTGGATCTTAATGAAGACTATTATAACTTTAATCTTTTACCGTGGGAAAAACTCTTTATAAAATTCTTTTGTAAATTCTTTCCCTTTGAAACTTAAAAACTCTCGTCTAGGTAAATGGCTATAGTTGCGATAGTTAAATTGCTAAATTGAAGATTGTGTCAGAAACTATAAAACTTTTGTAATAATAAAATAATTGCCAAAGCCTCTTCCAATTCGTTCTCCTTCTTTGACTTATCTCCATCGCTGGCCATTAAAAAATTATCTGTAAAATTGATTCAAGTTTTTATATACCTGTTTTTGTTGTTGTTTTGTTTTTAATTAGCAACTAAAACTTCTCAAAACGTTCTAAACATATTGCACGCCGCACTTACAGAAAAATACATAGAAAAACAAAAAGTTTACGATCTAATTTTATGGCTGTTGCAAAATTTATAGACATTTTTACTTTTTATTACACATTTGGCCCATGTGACACACAAACTACAAGCGACACACAGAGCCCCAGCTACAGCCAGCTCTCCTAACAAGCTCTATAAATCCCCACCAGGCCAGGCACTTAATTAATTTCTGCAAAAAAGTGGCCAAAGGAGAAAACTTTAAGAACAAAGGGCCATGGTTGTTCAGTTGTTCGGTTGTGCCAGGGTCCTAGCCTAGTTAATTTCCAATTTGACGCAATGGAGAAAAAAGTAATGTCATACAAAGAACAACAAAATCAGAGGCAACAGTAAAACTAACTGCAAATTCTGCGGAGAAAGAAAAAGCAGCAGAGCCGAAGCCTGCACCAGTTTCCCAACTGCAACAGTTACCTGGGCGCTAAACAAAAAGAGGAGCAGAAAAAGCCAGCGAGCCAGTGAAGCGAAAGATGCTGAGCGACGGGGGACGGGGACGCTGCCTGGCTTTAGAAAGTATCCAACGGAGGAGGCAAACCCGTTGCCTTTGCGTGATGCAATTGCTGGAGCGCCAAAAGATTGAAAGCAAGCGACAGCCACGTAACTAGAACACTTGACGATGCTGGATGTGGATGCCAACAATTTCCAATTAAAGCAGCTGCTGCCGCCGCTGGGAGTTGGGAGTTGGCAGAATCTCGATTCCCGCATATGTGTCGCTTGCGCAATCATACGGCAACTTTTAATGCCTCTTCGCCTGCTCGCACTCCTGCTTATGTAAGAGCTGGGGACGACAGGAAGCCATCTGTAATGGCCTTAAAGTACACACTTTATGCCCAGCTCTGTCCCCCAATTAGAGTTGGGGTTAATTGCAGAGACGCACATAGTTGATCATTACATTATCTGGCATTGCCCTCCTCCAGAAGACGCGCCCAGAAGTCGGAAGCTAACGGAGCAGCGCCTCAACAACAGCTCTGGCTCCGTAGGTAATTGATCATTAAGTCCATTTCCGCAGTGAGTTGGTTTCTTTTGCTTTCGTTCCAAAAGTAAGTCATAAAGTGCCAATTTTTGTGACAAGAACAGCAACAGCGACTAAAGCAGGCATGTTGCACGCGATCCAGCCAAAAAAAAAATCCCACTTTGGGCTGGGCAACACCCAGGCATTAGAACATCGACAGTCGAAATAGTTTTATGGCGTTTCCAAAGGCCCCCAAGAGCAAGAAAGCCATAAAAGAAAATATGTGCTGCATGGAAAGATGGAAAAAAAAGAACTGGGTGAAATCGATTTGTATACGGCAAGCAGCGCTGGTGCAGGGAAAAACCAAAGGCGGCCCACAAATGCTGCGGCATATGACGGCTGAAGCGATCCATGCACCGACAGAGAGTTGTTGATTGATCATCCAGCGATGTGAAAGAAATAGGGGCCAATGCGGGCAAATACCTTGAGCAAAGCGAAAGGGAAAATATGGAACGATTCTCAAGTCGGTTTTATGGTCGGTAAGGGCGAGAGCAGGTCTTGGTCTATTAATTTTGGACACACAAGACAATAACAACTTGAGTTAAGTCATTTGAAATAGGTGTTCGGTGGTCCATGCAAGAGTCAGTATTTCCCTCAAGCACAATTATTAATAAAAATCTCAGTTTACAGTCTTGGTAATGTCAATGGCGTCTAAACTAATAGACAGACTTTTCAGGTACAAGTCGTTTCATTGAGACAGCGGCCCACGCATATTCTGTTAGCATTTTTAAATTCTTTTTATGTCGTTTTTAAGACACACCGAAGACACGAACAATTTGAGACTTTAACCCATGGAGAGGGTGGATGTAGCAGTAAATGATATCAGTGTAAAGACAGTCTTACTCTCGCTAAAACGTGACTGTGTCTCTCTCTAACACAAAATGAAGTGTGACTTCGGCAAGCATTCGGCAAGTAAGTTCAGGTGTATACATATGTGAGAGGAAAATGTTTTTGGCACGCTGTCATCTTGACAGTTTGGCGCCGGTCACTTGACAAGTTGCGCTGTGATCTTGACAGTGGATGGATGAGAGGAATGAACAATTTTTATTCGCGTTTCGATTCTTGACAAGTTTGCTTATGAACACTACTGATACAGTAACATTATATGTATTCTTTTCATATGGAAAGTAATGCCGATTTATGTAAAAACGAGAAAGGCAAGGCTAACTTCGTCCGTGCCGAAGTTTTTATACACTTGAAATCGCTTGTCTCAACGGTTAGCGACTTCGACCAAACTTCGCAGATCAGCTTAAAAACATTTAATATTACCCACGACCGTGATTGAGAGCGGTAATATTGAGAAAAAAAAAAACAGTTTTCCTCATTAAAATCCATTTTTCGACCGATCATTTGTATGGCAGCTACAAGAAGTAGTTATCCGATCCGGTCGGTTCCGACATATTAGCATAACATATTATACTTTATGTGGTCGGAGATGATTCCTTCTATGGGTTGCAAACTTCTGGGCAAAATTATAATACACTTTTCAAGTGTATAGCAATTTAGGCAAGCTAACTTCGGCTCGACCGAAGTTTATATACCTTTGGAGCATGATATCTGCCTGCCAGCTTGTTATATGGCACCATAATTTTGACAAAATTTTGAAAACAAAAAAGTTTTTCTCACTAGAACTACTTTTTCGACCAATCGTTTCTATGGCAGCCATATGCTGTAGTTATCCGGTTTGAATCAAACTTGGCAGAATTGTGTGATAGCATATAATATTGACCAGTAACAAGTTTGGGAGCGATAGCATTGAAAACAAAAAAGTTTTTCCTACTAAGACTTTTTTTAAAACTATCTTTTGTATGGCAGCCTTACTTTATAGATGTCCGATTTTCATAAAACTTGGTGAAATTATGTGGAAGCATAAAAAAATTACAAATACGAAGTTTGGGGACGATTGCGTTAAAGACAAAAAAGTTTTTCTCACTAGAACTACTTTTTGGACCGATAGTTTCCTAGGCAGCTATACGATATAGTCATCCGATCCGGCCGATTCCGACAAATGTACTGCGCATTTGTACCAAAAGACTTCGTGCAAAGTTTGGTTAAGATAGCTTTTAAACTGACGGAGGAGAAAGCATAGAAACAGACGGACAGACGGACTTGGCTATATCAACTCAGCTCGTCATGCTGATCAAGAATATACATACTTGATGTGGTCGGAGATGCTTCCTTCTTTGCGTTACAAACATCTGAACAATTTTAATATACCCTCTCCAAGGGTATAAAAATCGCATAGAATAAAATAGTGAAACCAGTGTTTGTAACTTAGTAAGCTTTTTACCAAATATGGCAGAAATATGAGGTCAAGTGGACGCCCAGAAATTCTCACTTTTAGTTTCACACTTGACGTGTGAGGTTGAGCTCTGATTTATTTTCTTATTTTATTTTAGTTTTTCTTTGATTATATTGTTTGATGAAGTTATCTTCAGTCTCTTGGAATTTCAGTATATGTTTCTGTATTCTGTAACCAATTGGTGGAATGGATCAGCTTACGTTTGCCGTACACATACTTATGTTTTGCCTGCTTATCCACTTTGTTTGGATTAACGTTTAAAATTTTTTCCGAAATAAAAATCAAGGTACCGAATACCGAAATAAAATAGAACCATAACAGATGCGTTTCGATACGTACCAGAACCGGATCCGCAATTTGATTCGGTTTGATTCCCTGATTTTAAGCAATAACAACTACAAGAAACACTAAGAGAAAACCGATTGAATGAGTGTGTGTGCCGCCGTGTGTAGCGAAATGCGATCAATCACTGCGAGCGAGGCGAGTGTATCTTATTTTAGTTTTAATGCTCCAACAACTTCTCTCTTTCAACGAACTCTGTTCTTGGCCGTAGCTTTGAGTTCTCCCCAGATGCTCTCAGGTTCTCAACCGACAGTCCTTCTCCACGTTTCTTTGGCTCTGCGTGCCCCGCATACGCGCTATTACGTCATACCACAACGAATGCGCGGCTTGTGAAATGGGCTTGGGCACCCGTTTTCTAATCCATTTCCATATCAATAACCGACTGATCAACCAGGCGTGTAAATAGCGTCCTCTTGTCCAGTGGGGTGTCGAGACAAAAAGTCCCATGCAGCACTGGCTGCTCTAAAATCTGAAATGTTCACACCTTCAAAAATGAGCATTCCTTAAAAATCGTCTGTCTTTCAGAAGGAACCGGCTTAAATTAATAAATAAATAAGAAGTGAAAAACTAGTGGAATTGTTTCTAACCTACAAATGCCCAATGCTTAGTCGCACACGACTTCTCGTATCCGATCGCAAACAATTTTTATTGAAATGCATTCAATTGCATTTAGTAAAACAATTTTTCACTCGGACATTAATCAGCTGTTTGCTATAATTTTGGCTCTCTAAGTAATTTTTTTTAACTATGTCCGTGCTCTTCTAACCAACTCTTCCTAGGTCGACAATAATTTTGAGTAAAGTTATTTAACAAATTTTGTTCCCACTTGGTAATCGTCGAGACGGTCAACCGAGCGGGTATTGATTTTTGGGTTGGTGTTTGGAGCAAAATTACTCAGGCGAGCTGGGAGATTTAACGGTCTCTCGATACTAGCATACCTCTGTACCGAATCTGTTTCCAGGGAGCTGGTTCCCGGAGTCAGATCCTAGGTTCGCTACAGTATCTGGTTTGTCACACAAAAATCACTGGACCAACTTTCTCACTTGATTTAAAAGCATTTAATATTAATAGTTTCTAAGTTTTCTCTCATTATGATTCATTTTCCTACCAATGATACCTATGGTAGCTTTGGGATATGGTCATTCGATTCGGGTTTTCATGGTTTCACTTATTATTATTATTTTTTGAATAAATCAAAATCTTTATTTGATCTGCTGCCTGATCCATTTTCTATTACCATAAATAATACACTTTGAGATGAAAAGCCTAAATTGCATCATTTGAACTTTAATAAACCATAATTGTTGTTTACTTAAGGCAAATTCACATTTATGTGAAAGAGCTATGAAAACGAATATCTCAGACAGTTGACTGACCCACTGCCCACATGCAGGCAGTTCGTTTGCCGTTGCATGTGGAGCTCATCTGAAAAACAGAAACAGGGTTGGGTTGGCTGGGGTGAGGGGCAGCTAGGAAAATTAGAGCTGGGGCACAAGGCACTTGTATCTGTGTCCAGTTCTTCTTGATGCGTTTTGTGCGTTGGCGTTGAGTGAAGTCTGTTCGATGTTGCATTTTTCTGGTTGCCTTTCCATTTTTGGGCAGCGCTTTTTTTTTGGTTCTCTGTAAACGAAAATAAAACAAACGAAAGACTCATTTTTGAGCTGGTTGTCTGCTGCCGTTTCTGTTGTTTCTGGCTGCTTCTTTTGTTTACTTTTGGTGAACACACATTTGGTTTTTGTTCCACGAAGAAGAAGCTGGCTACCTCAGCTGCTGCAGAACAAGCGATCTTAATTTACGTTAGCTCGTTAACTGGAACTACCGTTAGGCTGTATACTCTTTCACTCTTAGCATCGGTATAGAACGCTCGCTGAGGAGCGGAAGGAGGGGGGTGAATGTGGTCTATTTTGTTGGGCAACCTTTTTTGGGCATTTTACAACGCCTCTGCGCCCATTGTGATTGCGCTTGGAGGGCGCGTGAAAATGCCAATACCGGCTGTGGTCCATTCCTCTATATCGGTCGCTGGTAATCAACATTTTGTGGTCAAGCGCAAAAAAGTGCTATTGGTTTCGCATGCTTTATTGCCAATTGGAAAGTTGGTAACCAAGTTGCACAAAAAAAAAAGAGCAGCTCCAGAAAGCCATTGAAGCCAACAGAAGATTGGTGTTAGAATGTTTTATGTTCTATTGTCTGTGTTAGCTGTAATTGGCAAACACACACCCAGACAAGAGGGAGAGAGAGAAAGGGAAGAGTCCATTTTATGCAAACACATAAATATGGCCAACAAAAGAGCAGTTAAGTAATAAATTGTGTATGGCAGCTTAAACTTAAATTGATTTAATAACTGAACTGCTGCCATGGCATCGTTAAAACTTCTTAATTGCATTCTTCCGCAGCTTCCAAAGATAATCAACTTACCAAGTAACTAAGCACTCCGAGATGGACTGCTAAGCCATCCATCAAACGATGCGATTGCACACCAAGAAGATCCATCAAATGCCGATTGAATGCCAATGCCATAATTTTGAGCCAGTTTTTATCAACTGTTTGTGTGCTCGTACACAGGGAGAAAATGGAGGTACTGAGTGGGTGACTTGGGACGAATGGAACGTGCGACGATCTTTTAAATTCTTTATTAAATTTTCGATACTTGGTTATCGGTACTCGATTTTCGATACTCCATACTTGACTATAGATTTTGTTACTAGACTCTCGTATGTCTATTCTCAATACTCGAGTCTCGATACTTAATTCTCGTTTCTCGACTTTAGGTTTTTACATACGACTCTCGAATTTCGCTTAGTCTCTCGATATTCGGCTCCCGATTCTTGAGAGTCAATTCTCGATACTCATTTCTCGAAAATAGATTTTGTAATCGACTCTCGAATCCCGTTTCTGAATGCGCGAGACTCATTTTCTACACTTGATTTTTCGTACTTGATTTTTGTTTGTCGGTTTTCAATACTCGATTCTGGATACTCGATTCTCAATATTCGATACTCGAAACTGGACTTTAGACTCTAGATATTTAATTCTTTTAGATTTTGTTACTCGACTCTAGAATCTCGTTTCTCTATACTTGAGTCTCGCTACTCGATTCCCAATTCTCGACTTAAAGATTCAAATACTCGACCCTTGAATCTCGTTTTGAGTCACGATTTGCGATACTGGATTCTCAATACTCGTCTTTTGATTATCGATATTCTCGATAAAATTCTCGATACTCGACCCTCGAGGCTCGTTTCTCAATACTCAATTCTAAAATAATAAAAAATTTTGTTTCTAGACTCTCGAAGCTCGTTATCTAATACACAATTCTCGATTTCTCGTTTTTTATGCTCGATTTTTTATTCTTGGTTCTTAAAACTCGAGTCTCGATACTTCATTCTCAATAATCGGTACACGACTCTTGATTCTCCATACTCAATGCTTAAATATAGATTTTGTTACTCGACTCTCTAATTTCGTTTGTCGATACTTGAGTATCGATTCCATACCCGACTCTAGATTCTCTGAATTCTCGAAACGCAGTCCTCGATACTCAGTATTCGATAATCAGTGCTTTTTACTCAGTACTCGATTCTCACTACTTAATACTCAGTACCAGATATTGGGTACTCGGCACTCAGTACTTAAAGTACTCGATACGTAGTATTCTATACTTAGTTCTTAGTTCTTGCACAGTACTCGATAGTCAAAACTCCTTACTCCATGCTGAATACTTAGTACTCTATACTCAGTTCTTGGTTCTTGAACTGTACTCGACATTGAGTGCTCCTTACTTCGTGATCGATACTTAATACACTTAATATTCGACACTTTACTTCATGCTCGATACTTAGTACTCCATACATAGTACTCCATAGACAAACAATAAAGAAAATATTGAACAACAAGCTCTGACCTTGGGATTGGTTTGAGAAAATCTCCTAGCGTAGCTTCCATTTTTTTTTATTCTTGGTTCTTAAAACTCGAGTCTCGATACTTCATTCTCAATAGTCGGTACACGACTCTTGATTCTCCATACTCAATGCTTAAATATAGATTTTGTTACTCGACTCTCTAATTTCGTTTGTCGATACTTGAGTATCGATTCCATACCCGACTCTAGATTCTCTGAATTCTCGAAACGCAGTCCTCGATACTCAGTATTCGATAATCAGTGCTTTTTACTCAGTACTCGATTCTCACTACTTAATACTCAGTACCAGATATTGAGTACTCGGCACTCAGTACTTAAAGTACTCGATACGTAGTATTCTATACTTAGTTCTTAGTTCTTGCACAGTACTCGATAGTCAAAACTCCTTACTCCATGCTGAATACTTAGTACTCTATACTCAGTTCTTGGTTCTTGAACAGTACTCGACATTGAGTACTCCTTACTTCGTGATCGATACTTAATACACTTAATATTCGACACTTTACTTCATGCTCGATACTTTGTACTCCATATACAAAAGATAAAGAAAATATTAAACAACAAGTTCTGACCTTGTGATTGGTTTGAGAAAATCTCCTAGCGTAGCTTCCATTTTTTTGTTCTCCGCATTATTTATCAACTACCATCTGTTGATGGGAAACTTGATTTGAAATAGTTTTTTCTCTCAGTGCAGTGATAGAACCCCTTGGAAGGGGGCAGACCACCGTCAACTCAACTCAGTCAAGTCAATCAATTAGGCATTTCAACACATGTTGTTTACAGTTCTAATTCTAGAAGCGTTTCATTTAAATGCCCCGATGTCTGCGGATGTTAGAGGTTGGGAACGGGGAGACTGGAGTCTAGAGACTTGGATAGAGGAGCGTGCGTGAAATATTTTTAAACATGCCGCTGCTGCGCCTAATGATTTCCTGTTAAATTATGCGGCATTGACTTTAAAGCCAAATGGAAAAGTTTTCTTTCTTAGTTTAGGTTTTTTATGAGGCAGCCTGTTGTTGAGCAAGTGAAATGAGATGAATGGCCAGGCATAAAAAGAAAAGCAAATGCTTAATCACAAATGATAAATACTCACGCATGAATTTTGGACAAAGAACCCATTAACCCAATAATGGAACAACTCTCTTTGAGCTGGTCAGTGGCCACTTTCGCTTGCGGTCAAACATCACAGAAATTAAAAGTGTGAAACATTCAGGTTCTAAAGGAAGGAAAATCAATTAGCACCCAGATTTTCGAAGAAACGCACCAAGAACAAGTCGAGCTTTATGATTAATGATGTGCCCGGTCACTTGGGGGGAGCCAGTGAAAACAAACATTGACAGCACATATCGAATGAAGGCGAAACCGTACGGAGTCGGAGTCTGTATTTCCAGTTATCTGCCAGCCAGATTTGATTTATTTTCCCTGCCCACCCACGAGTAGCAGCAGCAGCAGCCGGTTTCAAAGTTTATAATTTTTTACGAGCTAAATAAACTTAAATTAGCAATCAACCAAACATGGAAAAACAAGAAATAGAAATAGAAGTTTAATTTGAATACGAGTCGAAGTCGGCACACTCTGGGGAACGTTAAAGAGAACAAAGTTGGGAAAATATTAGGAAACATTTTAGAAAATGAAAATAAAATCCAAATGCATATAGAAACATTTCCCATTTCCAAATGTAGGTGATTTTATTCTTTACTTGGTGTAGCGCAACAAAAGTAACTTTATAAATTAATGTCTACAACATTCGCGTCAAAGTACGCAACTTTCGCGGGTTTTGTTCAGAAATCTAAATTTTTAGCATATAGTAGTGGCTAGGTGCCGATCTGGTCTATTTATACTTGAAGTATAAATACTTCACATTGTTGACTGGGGGACTTCACATTTCCTAGAAATACGTCTTTTTTGTATGATAATTTGAATTATCATTAGTCATTCGAATGCTTATAAATTAAATAAATAAAATCAATGCAGATCACTTATATGCTTACAAATAAAATTTGTGTTTAAGTTATGTATCATCTGTGAAGGGAAATATAGCTGAGGAAGCTCTTGATCTTATAAGAAAATGGTCTAAGAAATTTAATTTTAATCTAAGACCTAGATTGATAATCTTTTTTTCAAGCAGCGTGCATTCTGTAGAAAAAAGATTAAAATACCTTGAATTGAGATTCGAAATCTCAAAAACTACTTATCAATCCACCGACAGTTTCCAGTAAAGTATTAGCTGAAAAATAGTATATATTTTGTTAAAAAAATCGCCCCTACTGGTATTTGGTTCCTCAACCTTACCGTTTTAATGCACAGCATCGGACTTTGTGCAAGCTGAAAGCATTGACTGTGGTGGGCGGCACCTCACGCGTGACTATTGATGTCCCAGCGAGTCCCTTGAGGATCTGAGTTCGAGTCCCACTAGGACGGGGTTTAATTTTTACAATTTCTATAAGTTTTTCAGAATTAAGAAGTTGATCCAATTAAATCCAACCAACGAAAAAAGCTTCAAACACTTGAAACACTATAATAACTCTTAGGAGACATGACATAAGCTTTCTTTGTATTTTGTGCCGACACCGCAAATATTGCCTTATATAACCCATATAATGAAGACTTCATTTATGACATTAACTTTTCCGAAATTGTGGAAACTGGCTAAAATCATACCCATTCCGAAAGGTAACAATGAATACAGACCAATTTCAATACTACCGTTTTTATCCAAAGTTTTTGAACAATTTATGGCTCAGCAAATAAGTAAGTTTTTGACAAATAATTTATTGCTTAATAATAATCAGTCAGGGTATAGGAAAAACAGAAGCTGCACCACGGCAATAGTCAGTATTACGGAGGATATCAGAAGACAAATGGACAATGGTGATGTAACATTTTTAAGACTACTTGGTTTCAGCAAAGCTTTTGACACTGTTAATCAAGAAATCCTTTTAACTAAACTTGATAAATTTTTTTATTTCACTGACACTGCCATTAAACTAATAAAATCATATTTATCGGACAGAAGTCAGGCAGTGGCTACTGAGTTTGAAATATCGTCTACTCGTGGTGTTCCCCAGGGCTCAGTCCTAGGTCCACTTCTGTTTTCATTATATGTAAATGACCTCCCAGATATGTTGTCTAATTGTAATGTCCACATGTATGCCGATGATGTTCAAATGTATGTTAGTCGTCCTCTGTGTAGATGTTCGTAATAGAGATTTGTTAAGTGTAAATGATTGGGCTAACTGTAACGGACTGTCACTAAATCCTACAAAGTGCAAGTGTATTGTAATATACAAGAAATCCTTAAATACAACTGATCTTCCTAAACTAGAAATTATGAACAAGCCTAGAAAATATGAATCACAGACAGTTAACCTTGGTATAACATTCAACGATACATTATCCTGGAGTAATCACGTGACTAAGGCAACTGGTAAAACGTATGGAGTACTGAGACAACTTTCCATGACGCAGAATTATTTACCGACGAACCTCAGACTTTTAATCGCAAAAACATACTTGATACCGGCACTGTGCTATGGGCTTAATAATATAGCTAGATATGTTTACAATAAAAGACGAACTGACCATATTACACTCCTATCTAGACAAATATATGGGTTCGACTTTAAATCATTTACAATATACAGATCACTAATTTTCCTGCAAAAGATTATATATACCAGAGAACCATCATATTTGTATGACAAGATTAGATTTACCACATCGATAAGAACCATGAACTTAATAGCAGTACGGCAAAAGCTTGCCAGTTCGGAGCGACAATTTTTTGTTAATACTGTTAGGTTGTGGAACCAATTACCAACCAGAATAAAGAACATCAGTAGTGCAACGCAATTTAGGGAAACATTAAATATATACATCAAAAATAGCCAACTTAATTAAGAAATTATTGTTTTTATAATAACTTTAAAAATAGAATTAAGTAGGATAAGTCAGTTAAAAAACAAATGTCTTGCTTTTGTGACTGGTGCAATAATTCATAAGTATATACTTGTTGCTCCTGGAGTTTTTATCAAATAAATCTAAATCTAAATCTAAGATTGTACACACACAAGTAACACCAAAATGAGTCAAACCTAATGTTCACCTTCTTGGACCCCCTTTTTGGACCCTAAAACATTCCCATCTTCTCGTTCACTCGACACTGTATTCTCCGTTATTGAAAGCAGAATTTTAAGCAGCAATCTTAAATAGGAAATAATGTCACACTTTTCAGTTTCTGGATTCGAAACCATAAAAAATATATATAATAACTTGAGTCCATTTATGTTCCATGCCGAAACCGAACGGCAGTGCTTGAGAAGATTTTTTATTATTGATTGACCGATGGCTTTAAATTTTTTTCAGGATGTTTTATTTAAATTAATTTGTTTTATTTAAATTAATTTGTTTAATTTATCTTTTTCTCTTTCTTGCAGGTGAGCTGAGTGAAACTGAACATTGCTTAAATTGAGTGAGGTTAAATAATATTTAAGTACTGTCTTATGCCAATATCAATCATTGTCTGCAACTACTTTAGTATTCCAACTTTCATAATAAAGTTGTCCCAAATCGTCGACTAATGATTAAATTTCAACTGAACAGAAAGCGTTTAGTACACAGAGAAAAAAAAATTCAAAAGCTACACGGAAATGTAGAATTTCTACACGTTTCGACCGGGTTTTTGAACCCACTATTTTTGTGTAGCTTTTCTAAACGCCGCGTGTGGCTTCTGAATTCCACACGGCGCGTTTAGGTTTTCCACACGCGCGTGTGGCTTTCTGAATTCCACACGGCGCGTTTAGGTTTTCCACACGCGCGTGTGGCTTTGTCATTTCAACACGCGGCGTGCAAAAAAGCTACACGAAAGTAATGAGTAGCTTTTTTTTTTTTTTAACAAATTTATATTTTTTTACTTACTCTGGTAGATTTGAAATCCCGGCCCCTTGGACTGAAACACGATTGGAGTGATGGCTTAGACGTTACATTACTTGTATGGAATCTACTAAAGGCACAATCCAATATTTGCTTGCTTGTAATTCTCAAGTTCTAATTCAACGCAATCGCTATTTATATACAGGCAACAGAAATTCGCGCACGATTCGTTTAGATTTTTTACACGCAGCGTTAAGGCATTGCAAATCTAAACGTACATTTAGAAATCCCAAACGCCACGTGTGGAAACCAGTTTGCTAAACGAAAAATATAAGAATTCAATACTGATGTAGAGCTACATTTTTCGTTTAGAATTTCTACACGCGCGTGTAGCATTTCAATATCCAAACGTCAATGTAGAAAATCTAAACGTCCGTGTGGTAATCAGATTGCTGCATGAAAAATTTAGAATTATTAAGGGAAACAAGCTGATTTTCAAATGTCGTGTAGACTTTGCTTTTGCACACGCAGCATTTAACTTTTCTACATTTGCATTTAGATTTTTAATTCCTACACGTCGCGTGTAGCTTTTCAACACGTCCGTGTGGCTTTCTAAATTCTACACGCAGCGTGTGTAATTTAACAGGGCGAAATACGTTGCGTTTAGGTTTGACGTTTCTAAACGCACCGTGTAGCCAACTTTGTTTTCTCTGTGTAATAACTGAGAACAGTACTGATTTCATTCGTGCATTGAATAACTTTTTACTGCTCAGGTCTGACTTCAGCACTGATAAATTCATTACTAAGATGTAGAACTGAAGGGAAAGTTCTCAGTTAGGGGCCTCTATGCAGTTGCGAAGTAATGAAAAGGATTGTCAAATTTTCATACAACAAATTTCACGGCTGCCTACTCTTCCGAATTTTTGTATGAAACTTTTACCTTACTTCTCTTGACTTCACAACATCGTATTGGACCTAACAAAGGAAATAATAAATTAATGTCAATGCTAATAAAGTGAATCAAAAGGACGTTAAAATAGCATTAAAAACGACATACTCTACGTTTTTAAGGAGAAACAAAAGGCTTTGTTGAAAGCTGACTGTAAAAATACGAGAATCAATCACTCTTAAAATAGTTCGACCTAAACCTATTTCATAAGGGCCTACAGACGAATCAGAAAATCTTAATTGAAGTCACTTTTAATTAGAACTTATTAGAAAGCAAATCAGAGTCTCGCTAAACTGTTTTTTACATCATAAAGATGGTTCTATAATGCAAAGTTTAAAGTGTTCAGAAACTAATGTTATGTGATTCGTCTACGCGTTGCGTGTAAAAACTTCAATCCTAAACGAAACGTATTTCGGACTGCTAAATTGTACACGCCAAGTGTAGAATGCAGGAAGATATACGTGGCGAGCTGATAAGCTACAGGCAACGTGTAGAAATGAAAATTATAAATACCGCTTGAAGAAAAATTAAGTGCTGCTTGGGTAAAGCCCAAGTCTACACGACAGTAGAAAATCAGCTTATTTACAAATTACTTCTACATTTTTGATGTGAAATATCTTTATTTTCGGTACGAAAGATTTCAGTAAGAGTCAAATTTGATTTCAGTGTTAAGTAACGCTGCAGCGCCGCACTGACTTCCTGCTTATTTTGTGTTGTTGTTTTAGCCGAGTGTCCCAGGGGGAGAGGGGTGAAACAGGAGGGAAAGTGAGGAAATGGGGATGACTCAACTGTAATTTGACAGTTACTAAACAGTGACTAAACGGTGAGTAAACGGTGACTTTACAGTGACTAAGCAGTGATTTAACAGTAAGTTGACAGTGACTTGACAGTGATTTGACAGTGATTTCACACTGATTTGACGGTCACTTGACAGTGACTAAAAAGTGACTAAACGGTGACTAAAGAGTGACCAAACAGTGACTAAAAAGTGACTAATCGGTTCCTAAACAGTTACTTTACAGTGACCAAACAGTGACTTGACAGTGATTTGGCAGTGGCTTGACGGTGACAATAACTAAACAGTGACTTTACAGAGGTACAGAAAGAACAGAGCAGCCAGTGATCATGTCGTTCGTATTTCTACTCCCTTTTAGTTTTCTTCCTTTGAAAGATAGCAATTCCCAATTTATATACAATTGAGAGAGCTTGGAATTTTGAAATTATGCCGGTAAATTTAGCAGCAAATTTCACATCAAAGCCCCGGAGAGTTTTTCTACATTAACGATTTGATATAGAAATCCTACCAGTTCGTAAGGAAATTCTTAACGAAAAATGTAGCTCTTAATCAGAATTGAAATCAGATATTTTTCACTGCTTGTCACACCGGGTGTAAAATCATTTGTCAAGTAGCTTTCGCATCTAGAAATGAGAAAACTAAATTCGGCATACACAGAAGTAATGGGTTTCGGCTAAAACCGTTAAGAAATCCTACATTTTTGTGCAGATTTTGCATATTTGTTGCTTTGTGGAGAGATACAATTGTTTAATATTCTGTCATACCTCTTCTAATTGCCACATTGGCATTTTCTCAGCTGAACATATAGAAACTCATTTGCTAATGAATATAAATTGCCGCATCATTTGCGGTCACGGAAATTTCATTTTGAAATTGATGAGCTCGCATTTGTCAAATATACTTGAAATGTTGCCTATGAGTACGCGGTACTATCTGTGATTGACCCGCATTTTGTGGTTGCGGAGGATTAACCTTGACTTCAGCGGACACAGTCGCCCGCGTTCGCCGTTACAGTCAAAAGTGCGGCTCGCCGTTAGGTTTCAAGTCATAAAAATTGTTTTTTTTTTTTTTTTGTTTTTTGCGCAACTTTTTCTTCTCTTTTTTTATTTCAGTGATTCGCTTAGACAATTGCCTGGCATGTCTCAAAACCCGAAAACGAAATAAATTGCCAAATCTTTCGTAGCGCTGATGGGGAAAAAGTGCGGCATTTTTTATGATTTTGTTTGTTTCTCTGACAGTGTAATTTTATCGTGTGCTGCGTCTTGGAACGTGATGCTATTTTTTCTTTTTTTATTATTGCAAACCAATGAAAGAAATCATAAATTGTGGTAGCCTGCTCTTTCTACGTGGGGTTAGCAACAGGACATGCCATATGTAGATTGGCTCCAACCATTGGCAATTACTTCTGCGTCTCTTTAAAAATGTATGTCAATTGGTCAATTTCCGTCCCGAGTATCGAGTGTAGGCCAATTAAGTGTCGTTTACCTTTACGACGCTGCCCGATAGCCATTTGCCAAAGCAAATCGTTTTAAATATTTATAATGTCAATTGGCCCAGTCGCAGTCCACGGCGACAAACTGAAGTCGAGTCATCGAAATAAACTGCACCGGGGGCCATTTTAATTAGCCAAATGGTCGAGTGGCTATCATAAATGCAGAGTAAAATTATATCACAATGTCCGCCAGCGATTGACAGTTCAATCAACCCCGAAGCGCAAATTGCCAATGCAAATGCAATACAAAATCAAATATTACGTATACGCCTGCTGGCCTGCCTATGCAGTCTCTGGTGTATGTATTGCCCATTGTTGTGTCAGCGATAACCAAAAAAATAAAAAAAAAGCCAAACAAACATCACGACGACGACGGCGACGACAGCAGCTCCAACACCTTTGGAGTGGCAATTTGTTGTGCGCTTGCCAGCCTGCTCCGGATTGGTTTGGCGACAAGCATACTGGGGGAGCTCCAAATGGCAAGCAAATACTTGACTTTCTGAATGGGTATCTGGGATTGCATATGCCATTTGCAAATATTTACACATATTTAAATTAAAGTCTTAAGTTCAAGAGTTCAAGCATGCCAAATTTAGAAATTGGTTGGTGGCCAATCTGATGCTGTGAAAATAACTTTGCATATCAAAATGTATTTTGTATTGCAACAAAGTTGATAACAAAATAAAAATGTGCCTGGAAAAAAACAACAAAGGCCATAAATATACTTTACATAAGTTTAGTGCTGTTAATTCAGGTAGAAGAAGCATGGCTGACAGTTCACCAGGCCGATACTTTACAAGCTAAATTTTGGGGTCCTTACATCAGTTTCGTATTAAGTCCGACTAGACTTCCTACTAACTCAGTTCTCAAACATTAGAATTGTATTTCTTACGACTTCCAGAGAGACCTTTTGTCTAAATCATCCTTACAATCATGTCCTATTTAAAAAATTATGGATTGGGTGAAGTAATTTCCAAAAGTCAGTTCCAATGAAAGGTCAGTTTAAAAGTGATGTGGCTACGCCACGTTAACTATGTAGCTTAAAATACGGATTTGGTTTAAGTTCGCTGTCTTGGAGGCGGCGTGCTGCCAGTAAGAATGATTGTAACACAATGTCGGAGAGTTAGGTGTGTGTGTGAGGAAGTAGATGACGTAAGATATTTATAAGGCAGGAGTATCGAGCAACAATAGTTGATAATGATGTGTGAACTGGTTAGATGAACTGGATCTGATTGGAGAAGGATGAACAGAGACTGGGCCACAATGGGTACAGTAGTGGTGCTATCTATTTGCCAGCTATGAAATGGTCACAACAGTGGCGCCATCTATTGGTCAGTTTTGAAAATCATATGGTGGCCACATCTATTTGTCACGCTATGCCCAAAAGAAAGTACACCATCCGAGCAGACCCGCTCAGTGGACGGTTTCGCTAATTTAGCGTTGCGAAAATCGCAACTTTTAAACGGAAAGAGATATTTAAAATATTTCAAAATAAATGTGACGGAGAATTTCAGTACCTTTAAAAAAAATAAAATTTTTTTAGTTATCTCATTTAAAACTTTACCATCAATCAAGATAAGGTAAAAAATACAATGGTTTAAGTTTTTCCATTCTTTAATTAAAGAACAAAAAGCTTAAATTTTCTTACTTGCTTTTTATGTCGTTCTCTCTTGTTCCAATAACCTTAAGAAACTCTTCGGCGTATTTAAGAAATTATGGGCGGCAGTATTCGAGATGATTTCTTCACTTCTCAGCTAACGGCTGTACATTTCCTCGCAGCATATCAGGTACGCTTTGAGAAGCTATATCACTAAAATTTGTTACACAATCTTAAAATAGCTTGAAATATATTAATAGCTTCATACAAAAAATTGATTGAGGAAAGTCTGAAAAGCTGAGATATAAGAGTATCACCTACGGTCATGTATTGTAAATAAAAAACGTTGCATCCTTTTTGGTTTTTCCTTAACAAGCATATCTTTTGCTATATATTTGCGGTCATCATGTTTGCCTACCTGTGCCTGTATATGAGTAAGTTTGCTTGTGTGTGTGTGAGTTTGTGTATGTGCGTCTCCATTATACATTTCGAACTCGAGCCACTCAACAGCAACACTCTTACCTTCAGGTCCGCTTTAGATCATTACTATTCTCTTAAGGTAAAATGTAAATGTTGGCTATACAGCTCCTACAACGGGGCCAAGCCAAGCTTCTCACGATCTTTTGACGTGTGTGCTTTAAATTTTTCGCACAAGAGAAAGGGACCTACAGTTTAACGCCGGATCCGAACGGCAAAGTTTGAGAGAATTTGCTTTTTCATGGCTAGTTACTTCACAGCTGGCGCCAATAGCTGGTGAAGGTGACCGTATGTGTAAAAGCTATTTTCTAAAGAAAGAAAAAAAACTTTTATTATTAGATGTTCAGAGGCGGGATCGAACCCAAGACCTCCCGCCCAGCAGTACAGCACACTAACCACTGGACCACATACGGCCAAAGGTAATCATCTGATTTCCACCAAGAAAAGTAAAATAAGCATCAATAGCAAAGTCTGCTGATGATAGTTCGGCTTTTGAAAAAGTTATTTCGACAATGCGTTTTATGTATAGATTGTTCGCAAATTCATAATGAATATATAAATTTTATTAGAAAGTTCCAGCTTGCTACTATTTCAACTCAGTTTTCTACACTCTCATGTGCTTAAAGAATTATTGAAGAACCACAATGTTATGAGATCGATTCAATTAGCTTTCATTAAGTTTTTTAATGAGCTGACCATACTCTAAAATTAAGTACTCTAAGAAGAAAAGAAAAGAAATATATAGCTTTTTATATTTGATCTTTCAAATTTAATTTGTGTTCCATAAATACTTTCTCAAGGCATCTTTTACTTCGACAAAGTGTATTCAAGCATCGCTGTTCTCATGTTTATGGTTGCGTTAACAGAAACCCGTTGTGGTTTATGACTCAAGCAATCAATTTGCTGCAAAACAGCAACAACAATGCCGTCATACTTTACTCGCTGAATCCAACATCGAGTATCTCAAGAATGACTTAACAGCATGAAAAACTTGCCAGCAAACAATAATAGGAGCTGCTAATAGCTGGCAACTTTAGCTTGGCGGTTGCGTGAAGCTTTCAGACGTGTTGCATTTCAGTTCCGGCCAACTTGAGTTCCATATACATAAAAGGTACATATAAGGAGCACTCGATTTCGCGCCGCGCTTCAAATGTGTCAAATGCATCGAGTGAAATATCAGTAATTTGAATCGCTTGCACAATTTTCCATTTTACATTGCGCAAGAATGGCAACAACAAAAAAATAGTGGCCCATAAATTGTAACAACTGTCGTTTGCATACGTACATAATATGCATGTATATGGAGGACAGATAGATGCAAATGCAACAATAGTAAAACAAGAAACTGAAATGGCAATTTCCATTGCGTTTATTGAGTGCGCAATGAATTTTCAGTTGGGTAAAATTGATCTATGCACATTGTATGCAGCAATTGATTAATAAACGTTTGAAAAGCGCTGTAACTTGAGGGAATGGTGGGTAGCGCAAGCGACTAGCTGGTGTCGTCATGGCGAAAATGAGAAATGGGAGAATTGTGGAAAAGTGTTAAGCAACAGTCAGCGGATCAGTTCAGTGCCCTTTTGATATTAGAAGAGTTTCCGTTTTGATATCAAAAATTGTATTAAAATTCACCTTACCAAAACAGAAAACTAAGAAATATATCGATAATTCAAAATTGTTAAAAAAAAATCCAAAATTCTCAGTAAAATACAGGAAAATACCCAATTATTACTTAAAGTTAAGAAACCAGTTGCCTTATATCTAGATATTAAAACGCGTAACAAACTTCATACAAATGTGTGTCTCCCTTATTAGCATAGTAAAACAAATTGAATTAACACAAGATTTATTCGATAAGTTAATAAAAGGTATTGAGAGTTGACGAAATAAGTCCAATTATTTATTGTTTTACAACGAACTAAAAGTCGTACCAATACACACATTTCGTGAACGTGTGCATTGCAACACACGTATTTGCTCGAAAGAAAGACAAATGGAGATTAACCAAGTGAGAAAGTCGGTCAAGCCCGACCATAACATACTCTGTACCTGGAGTAGAAGCTGAATGCAGTGTTGCTGCTGCAATCATCTCTAAGTCTCTCTCCTTCTCTCTCTCTCTCTCTTAGATGGTGCGGTGTTGGTTGTGAAAGGGTGGGGGGTTGTGGCGGGGGGTGGTTCACTTATTTCCTCATAACTTGAGAACCGCTCATCCGATCTTTATCATTTTATTAGCGAATCGTTTGTTGAAGTTCTATTGTCACATTTAGTCAAAATTAATTCTCTGCTAAACGAAAATATTATAAAATCAATTAATAGACCTTTCGACTTCCAAGAATTAGTACAGGTTTTATCATCCAGATGGTCAAATATCGAGCACTGAACGAACCTATGATTCAAGTTAGAATGGTCCTAATTTAGCATCTGCGGAGGTTTTGATTTAAGAAAGGACAATCTTGGATTTAAGAAAGGTCTATCTCACGCTCTTCTTCCAAGAACAAACAATGTTGGATTTTAGTACGTGAACTCTTATTTAAAGAATGGTCGAACTTGGTTTTAAGTCTGACACGCTTTTGTTCCAAGAATGAGCAGTCTTAGATTTCAGTACGTGAAGCTCATAACTTAAGATTAGTTAATCTTGGTCTTAAATCAGAAACGCTCTTGATTCAAGAACGGTCGATCCGGGATTTCAGTAGATGGAGCTCCAATTTTAAAAATGGTCGATCTTGGTTTTAAGACTAACACGCTTTTGTGCCAAGAATGAACAATCTTGGGTTTTAGTCCGTGAAGCTTTAAATTTAAGAATAGTCTATCTTTGTTTTAAGTCTGACACGCTCTTGATTCAAAAACGTACAACCTGGGATTTCAGTACGTGAAACTATAATTTATGGAATGGGCGTTCATGGCTTTGAGAATCATTTATACTTGGATCAAGTACTGAAGCTCTTAAATCCAGAATGGGATCTAAAAATTCATTCTTGGATCAAGAATTTTCATTCTTTTCTAATCGATTCACATTTGATTGATTACTATAAAACTTTGTCAGTGTTTTAGTATAAACTGAAAGTACCAGCAAAGCCAGTCACTTTTTTTCATAAATTTTACCACTAAATACGCTGCAGGCATAATGTGTATTTCAAAGATGATGATTACAGCTGCCTTGTCTGCGGTGCTTTTAGCACCGTCGCGAATTAAATTGATATCCCCCATCCATTCTGTCTTTAATTAGACACACAAAATAAATGAAATTAACAGCATGACCAAAAAGTAAACCCACAAAAAAAAAGCCAACAAGTAGAAGAAAGAAACACATAATTGCTACCAGGGTCAAAAATGTTCAATTTGTTTATTTTCGTCTTGTTTTCCATTATTCCACTACAGCACAATTTATTAGCAGGAGGAACAAAGGAGAAACAAATACGAAATACATGATTGATCTGCCACTCTCAACTGACGCAGATGTCTGAGCTCGAAACTGTAATGAACAAGCCGGAAAAAATGAAACTCAGTGCGATGAGGTACCGTTGCTCGATTGCGGGGTTTCAGTACGCTGCCCCTGCTGTTGCCTTTACATTTTAATGATACAATTTAAAATCAACGCAGACTCATGATTTTGCATATTTCGAGCATTAAACTTAGCCCCGGCTGCGGCTGGGAGCATAATTCAGGCACAGTTCTCGGTTTTTAACAACAATCAATGCCCGGTCAGCCGCCTGCTGTGATTTGACCAAAAACTGACAGACTCGACTCAGCTCGTCGACTAGGTGGTTGGTTGCCTGCCAAAGCTATCAAATAAATAACCGCGAGACCCGCAGTGCGAGAATGGCATGCCCAGCATTTGCCTCTAATGTCCATTGGGTGTGGCCCACCCCAGAAACGAGCCAAAAACACACCAAGAGAAAAAAAGAAATAACCAAGGAACAGGGGGGGGAAATAGAGGAAAAACATTTTTGCCTAAATGGCCCAGGCATTACTTTTAATTAAAAGCAACGCCAGCAATGCACATGACTTGAACTTGAACTCCAATCCGACAGACCAGGCACAGACACGACCACCACTGTGTCTAATTCGAGCCGAGCAGGGCACATGATTACCCATAAGCTGACATTGCCATTGCCATTGCCTCGTTCCACAGTTCGTTGCGCAGAGCGTCACAGTTTGACTTTAATCAGTTTGCCACAGTGGCTGAGGCAGAGACATTTGATGCTAATTTGTAGTGAGACATTACGCATACGCAGCTTTGTCTCTTTCTACATCATGGTAGGTGTGAATAAACTTTGTGCTGTAAAAATCAGTTAAATGATTAATTGATTGTGCGTACCCATAGCCCACGCCCAATTTCAGTTCCAGCAAATGATTAGCATAGAGCACGTGCGCCATCAACTTGGGCCCGCCCGCCTCATTCGTATGCCCCAGCTGTAGCCAACTGCTGGGTGATTGTGCTGGTGGTGGAGGCGGAGGAGGAGGAGTGCCAGCTACCTGTTGGCATACCATATTCATGCTCGCTTCAGTCACAGGTGCGTACACAAAACGCCCCTCGGTCTTATTATGTGGCCAGTTCTATGCAGACATTTGCACATTTCATTGAATTTAGTTGCATTTCATTTTCTCAGCGCTGCGCCATTTGATTTATGCCCAGCGGCCACTGCACATGAATCACAAAACCAAATAAACTGCAAGAAATGTGGCCGAAAAGAGAGTGAAGACTAACTGCATACCCTGTAGCATACTATAAATGTGTCAAAGCTCCGTTTACATTGGCATTTTCATGCTCAAAATGATCAATTATCTTCAATAAAGGGGGAAACAACAAGTGAATGCTGATTTTTTGATCACAATCTTCTTAAGTGGTGTTCAGTTTGGTAAACGTAAAGTTTTCGCGCATGTGTAAGTTGTAATAACAAAAAAACCAAACCAAATTGAAGTTTGGATTATAAACATTGCTTTGACCCATAAATTTTTCCAATTTTCTTATTGCGCGTCCCCATGCCTTATTTGAGTTCTGGGCTTAAGCGTTTGGTCGAGGCGTTGATGACTCAGTAAGCCAGCATGGAAAAATGACAATCTCTGACAACCTAACGATATACAATTAAAACTTAAAAGCATCTCTTAGGTCTGTAAACCGATTTTTAGAAAGACCGAACAAATTTGAACCCAAGCAGAAAAATTTTTATTGATGAGGAAAATGTTCTGTCGTATCCCACTAAACAAAGATCGTTTTAACAAGAATCTCCTTGGTGAGTCTTTTTCGAGCCCATTTGTAAGACTCGAAAATGAGTCATCCAGATGCTCAAAATTGGAATCATTAAAAACGACTCAATAAACACTGGATTTTGACTTGAAAATGAGTCGAAACTGATTTGAAAAATTGGTTGTAAACGACTCTTTAAAAAGAGTCGCGGTACCTAGGGCACCATTTTCTCCTGACCAAAGTATCATTTATGATCAGGAAACGAGCGCAATTATAACTATTTTAATCAGACAAAGAACTCGAACAAAACTCGAATGTGATACAAAATTTCATAATATGTTGGCTGGGATATTAATAAACAATTGAGAAAAGAAACACCTTGTCCAAAGTTGAATCTACGAATTGTACGATACAGCTTAGGCCTGATACTGAATGTTAGGACCGATTTTTCATAACTTCAATGTGCTTAACCTCATTATGAATTTTTATGTATCCGCGCAAATGGTCACACTGAAAAATATTTGAAATCAAAAAGCAACTTCTGCTTAAAAATATATAACAATAACAAGTGATAAAGTCGGTCAAGCCCGATTTTATCATACTCTGTACATGGAGTATAAGCTGAATGCAGCGCTGCTGCGCTCATCTCAAAGTTTCACTCTCTCCCTCTCTCCTCCTCTTTATGCTGAATGAAAAGCGATGTTGGCTGATGGGGAGGGAAACGCTTCCTTCTCCCTCTTCCCCGGACGACGCGCACGGACTCGGCGGTTTTGCTGTCTTACCTTTATGTGGATATTTCTTCTTAAGCTATCTGTAACTGTATAATTGTCAGATAGAATCAAGCAAGATATTAATCGAAAACATTGTTCTTAAATCGGTTTAGATGTTTGATTTCATCCATTGTACATTGGTGTATATTGTCCCCAGATCAAGTTTGTTTTAAAGCTACTCGACTGCAACGCTCTTACATCTTTAAGTTTACTTGCCAGGATGGGAACTATAATTGTTAATGCTTCTTTATTCATTTCGCTTTTAATCCTTTTTTCCTCTTCTTTTATGTAAACGACGTCATGCCGTCAAAAAAAAGTTATATGAACCAGATGATTCTGTTGAACCAATGTTTCTGTAACTAGCCCATGTGATGAGTTCAGGTCTAACGAAAACTCATTTGAGTGATCAGGTCGTGTAAACTACACATCATTCCAAAATAACTTCTGCTATTGAATTTGAATTAGGTTTTAATAAGCTATAATTCGTAAGAGGATAAAACTGGCCGCTTAATGAATTAAAATAAAGGAAATAGAAACTGTTTTAGGAATTTAGCCAACCAGATGGCTCTTAGTAAAGCGAGGGTTAAGCCTAACAGGCGAAGTCGATGATCATTTTATATTTAATTAAGTTGTAATTTAGCAATGGGCAATTCCATCCTGTAGCTTCTTTTCAAAGGGTATCGGGTCTGTGTAATGCTGACATTTCTAGTGCAAAATCTCGACATAAATGAAGTCACCAGCTTTAGAGGTGCATTGCATTTATTGTCTAGCTGGAGATTTATGAGCATGCAACGGTGGGCACTGCCATGGCACCCACTCTCATTCCATTGTGCCGGCTGGCTATCTGGCGCTGTTATTTTTTTGCGGTTTGTTCATTTCACGCTTTGCCAAATTGCCAACTTGACCGGCACAAAAAAAAAAAACAACATAAAATAATGAAAATGTGGGCTGCATGTGAGAGAGTTTGCGAACATAAAATTTTATTTAATGCACAAGTCGGGCACAATTTGTTGTTAATGAATGCAATGTAAGCGCAATGCTTGGCTCGGTCTGGTCTGGTCTGATCTGGTGTGCCCGGCCAGTTAGTTGCCACAGATTTAACAGCAAATTGCACCCACAAATGAGGTCAGGCAGGCGCACAATGCGCCCCGTTAGCTACAGCAACAGCCTCACGTGTCGACTTGTGAAAGTAACTGCCCCTTTGCCCCCTTCTGCCCTCACCTGCAGCGGGTAACCTACCTGCTTGCAATTTCGTGTGAGTTTGCAACTAACCTTCACATAAATTATTCCCATCAACAGCTGCAGACGGGGAACCATGCAGCCTGGCAGTTTAAGACATCGTGATAAGCTGCAAGATATTTATCTGGCTAGCAAATTACATGAGGCAACGCCTAGGCGGCAAGTGCCGCTAGTGAAAAGAAAGAGAAAAAGGTAAAAAAGAAATAATTTCATGCATGCAGCATGTTAACGGAATGAGGTGTCGAAACAGTTGTTAAGCAGCAACAAAATCATACTTTTTGCACAGAGATTTCATTTGCAAATGATGATTATGTTATTTTAATTGGCTGCCAAGAAATCAATTGAAATTATTCACGTCGCTCCCATGGATTTGCCTACAATATTTTTTATGGCCAAGCCCATATTTTTTTTGTCCATAGGCCGACCAAGTATCTACATGTACTGGCAATCAATTCGATAACACTTGAATACAAAATGAGGGTCATTAATTTTATAACAAACCGAGTCAGAGTCAGAGTCAGAGTTGGAGTCAGAGTCAGAGTCAGAGTCGCTGAGGTTGAGGCTTATCCGTTCGTCAGTCAATCATAACCCGTTCCAGCCGCCTTGGCTATCACAGCCGCAAAATCTCTGGGACCCATAAAAAATACGGCCAGCCTCTACCTTGAAGTCAACTAAAACAAAATTATTGTCAAGCTTCATCAGTTCCGACATCAGACTTCTGAATTTTAATTGCAGCGCCTGGCGATGCCATTCCTTCCCATTTGAATCTGCCAGTCGTGTTGCTATTTGGGTCATCAAAGACTGGCCTGGTCACGCCTACAACCATTTATCACTCACAGCCTTTATTAAAAGTTACTATCCTTGTCGTTCCTCTTCTTTTTGCTGGCAAACGTGAGCTTATGGTTTATGGCGACTTAATAAGGCTGCGGCCAGCTTTCAGCCTGTTGCCTTGGCGGTGTCTCAGCTGATGGCCAAGAGCGCGCATTAGACACAGCTTAGGGATGCGGCATGTTCATGATAAACAACCGAAGCGTTTTAAACGGCTTCATTAATCTTATTCAGCTCTGCGCAGTGCTTGTCTATTAAAGTCCCGGGTCCTGCTGATGCGGCTGCGGCTGCTGATGATGAGCAGCAGCTGTGGCAACTGCAATCAGCGGGCCGAGGCTGAGAATGTACTACCTGTCAGCTTCATGTCATTCCAGCATTTTATGAGCTGTTGCTGCGTCTTCCGACTGCCACTGCCAATGGCACAAGACACTGTTGGCTGTCATTGTCAGTCCCCGACCCCTGCTTTTGGCATATTTCACCTGGTGGAGATGAAAACGTGAGGTGAAAGGCTCTTACACAAATCCAGGAATTAAGAAGACGCCAATTTTTCACTAAACACAATCGTTGCAGGCAAAATTTGCAAATGATAGAAAGCTATGTCGTTTATGAAATTATTCAACTCCAAAGTATTATAAAATACTTAAATAGTTTGTATGCGACGGTTTTTCGGTTTTACCTAGACACGGTTTTCTATTTGCAATGTCAATACGGCTCTTTTGGTATGTCTTTCGACCATCTCTTACCTTAACACTAAGACATTGATATATTTACATCATGGCGGTCTTTTTCAATTCATTCCAACTTTCCAAACTTAAAGACTGCTGAGCCATTAGTGAAAACCGCGAAATAAGTAGAGATGGATAGCTATCGATAGTCGGCAGCACAAATGGTTTGCAATAACTATCGATAGTTTTCGATTTGAACAACTATGTATATTCCAGAAATTTTAAGTTCATAAAATTTATGGGAGTCCGTCGCATAAACGTTACCGTACTTAATGGTTTTAGAAACAATATCATCAAGTTCAAACTTTTATGAGTCAGATCTCTTGAAATATTTCCACACTTTCGAAACACCTTTTCTTCCTTAGAATGATTCATCTTTAATATATATGCAACTTGCGTCCGAATTAAATAATACTGTTCTTAACTTTAGTCAGAAACTTATCCATGCCTAAAACGTATACACTGGTCGGCAAAATTATTTTGACAAAAAAGTTTATAAATAAACCATTATATCAAGAAATTTAAATTTGCATGCAAACGGCCATAATTTGCAAATCGTGAGGTTATTTCTTACGGAATGAACAAAGATAAGATAAGGTAAAAAAAGTTCTATAATTTCACACATCAAATATTTGTCATTTTATGTCAATTTTACAGTAAGTCCATTAATCTATTCACTAATTAAGTGGCGTTTGATACCTCATAGTTTGATACTATTCGGAATATATAACTGTTTCACAATTACGTACTAAATAAGAGCACTGTATGCTTTATTCCAGAGGCCGGCGGAACACACATGCTCATTTTGGCACTGTGTGTGCACTCAAAAAAAAGTTGTCATCACAGTGTAGAGGTTTACGCCGATAGCTTGGTCGTCGGCGGCGGCGTAGGGGGTCAAAAAAAACCGGCGGCGGCGGCGTTGAGTTAAGAAAGAACCGGCGGCGGCGGCGGCAGATAAGCCGTCGAATTTGTCGGCGGCCGCCGGCGTACGCAGTAACAAAAAAATTTAGCGGGGGGGCTTGTATCACTTTTTTGCTCATAACTTGAGAACCTTTCATACGATCTTGATCATTTCGGAAAACGATTCATTTTGCTAATTACTAACTATCTTTAGAAGGTATGAATCGTCTATCTTCAAAACTGTAGGAGATATAACGTTTTTTTTTTTTAAATTGCGGGGGCGGGAGGGGGCGTGGCCAAAATTTGAAATAAACTTGATCTGCGTGCAGATAAAAGAAGCATTTGTCCCATACATGTCAAACCTCTATCTCTTACCATCTCTGAGATCTAGGTGTTCATACAGACAGACGGACGGACGGACGAACATGGCTATATCGACTCGGCTGTTGATGCTGATCAAGAATATATACACTATATGCGAGCTGCGATCGTTTTGGTAAGTCCAGCAATCGAGAAAACTCGCTTACTAGGTGTGCTCGTTGCCGGAATACACAACACCTTTTGTGCCAGCTTCGATAACAATGGCATTGCAGGTGCCTTTTTCCTCCAAAATGTTAAAACGTCTTGGGATGATGACAAACTTAGAAGTAGGTGGCATTCAGCTTCCAAATTGCTATTTTTTTATTTTTAGAATGTCGTTGAGCATGCTATAAAATTTTGCATGCTGATGTAGGTTCTCCGCAACTATCCTGCTGACCAATATCTTGTTGTGAATACATTTTTAAAAAAAAATCAGTTTTTCTAAATTTTGTTTACTACAATAGTCAAGCACACAATCCAGAGAGCTGATTCGCGGATCTAATAATGATGCGCAGACTATTATATCCGATAATAGGAATCTAGAATTTAATTTAGTTTTTATATTGTTTTTCAATTTATCACACAAGAACAACAGCTGTGAAATGTTCTGGAGATGAGACGTTGGGAGATGGAGCTGAGACTATATGGATTCTTTTATTCGATTACTTAAAAGCATCTAAAAATGCTATGGCGCCGAACGCCGCCGCCGCCGCCGCCGCGCCTATATTTTCGTGATTCGGCGGCGGCGCGTTAAAAAAGACAAAAATCGGCGGCGGCGGCGGCGTGGCGCGGCGGCGTAAATGTCTATCACAGTGACACAATTTAGACATCAATTTGAAACTATTAAGTATCGAATTCTCTCTAATACTCCAAGTATCAAATTGATATCTTCGAAAGTATTAACATGATACTTCGAGGATTTCAAATTGATACTACCGTGTATCTGGTTGACACTTTTTTGTATTACTTTATTAGTATCAATTTGACACTAGGTCTTATTAATTTGACACTTCAATTATCAAACTTTTAGTATCATTTTAAAACTTGCTTTTATCAATTTAATATTATTTCTTATCAAGTTTGTAGTATAATTTCAGTTCTTTACAAACCTGCCATTAAAATTAATAAAAAAACATTTTTAGAACATTATCTTTTAATTTTAAATTTATTAATTATTTTAAATTTATTTTAAATTCATTTACACTAATTAATTGAATTTGTTAAGTGTGAAAACCTCGATATGGAGAAACATTGGTCTCCCACTGCAAGTCTCATGTCCTCGCGAATGTTGTATTTTTAGAATCACTGTACTGATGTGCCATTTGCTGGAACCCATACACGTAGCGCTTTACTCCTTCAGAGACTCTGAAACGCCTCTACAGCAGCTGTCTTCGTTTGATACCTATCGCGTTGTGCGCTAACATGCAAAGCGCTGAAACAGGCCACGGAGCATTGTGGCATGTTATGTGTCCTGTCTGAATAGTTACATTTATTATTACATATGTTTGCAAAAAACGACCACAGCAACATTAATACTTAGCTGCTTAAACTTTCCTTGTAATATTAAATTAATTAAATAATTAAATTTGGCAGGTCAAGCATCGCCAGCTGCCACATTTGGCCTGTTTTTTTTCCTAATTCTTCGAAATTTCGAACTTAAAAAAATTTTTAGTTTAAATTGATACTTCTGCGCATTAAATTAATATTCCAAGTTTCAATATAGTACTTTCTAGGCTAACATTGATACTAAAAAATGATACTAGTTTCAGTTTCAATTTGAAACACGTGTTTCAAATTGATATTGATACAAATTTTTTTGGGTGTGTGTGTTTAGCTACGCTAGAGCGCTCTCATATATTACTCGTTTATTGTTGCAAAACAGAGCAGTATAAGCTCGTACACTGTCTGTGTATTGACTTCGCTGCTGCAGGAGGGCTCTTTTATACACAAAATTGGTTTCGTAAATAACTTTGGTGTTTTTGCTCAGATCTCATTGTGCGGCGTTTAACTGTAGGTCCATTTCTCTAGTGCGTTGAATTGTAAGCCCACTCCCCAAGAGATTGAAAGAAGCTTGGCCCTGCCCTTTGGGCTTGTAAGGCCAACTTTACATTTATAATCTGCAAAAATTAGAATGAAATATCTTGTAATGAATTTAAAATTTCATAAGCAAGATTGACCAACTTTTCTCACACGTTGGCTCCACAGAACTCAATAAATGCTTTGATCAGCACTTTCGCTCTTTCGGAGAACTTCAAAATAGGATCAAAACAAGAAACCATCGATTTCTTTTTAAAATTTTCCGTAAATTGTCAAAAAGATGGGAAAAAGTAGTGGGTTGTAAAGTTGTAATAGTGAGTTGAGAAAGTAGTTTTCCTACAAGCATTTATTGGTTGGGTAGCTAAGCTACTTAATGTCTTTCGGATGGGTTTTTCTAAGCCGCTACGCTTTTGCTTGATGATTTCGTGTCCGTTTCTGTCACGATGCCATCTCCAAGCACTGTTAAATGCCCATAAAGGTCCGTGAAAGGGTTTGCTCGCAAAAAGAAAAAAACAGAAAACCATTTAAAATGTGTGTTGCGTGACAGGATTAGCTGTCACGTGTCCATCTGCCTTCAGTGCGTGTGTCCAACCAAAAAGCTTTATCACGTGCTTTTCGTTTGGTGATAAACTCTCTTTTTGCTGGGTTGGTCTGTGTCTTTGGCAACTGCAATTGGCAGCAAATATGATGCAATTCCTAAGCCCTTTCACAATCCTCAGACTCCTCATCGTTCGGCTTATCATTTCATAATGAATTTGTTTTGTCAGCCAATAAATTATGTACATCACGCTCGACGTCAACCCACAGAGTCGAGTCTCAGCATCATAATCAGCTATAAAGCATCATCATTGGCAAAATGTTGTCCCCAGTCTGCTGCGGCTGTGTTTTATCGTGCTCCAGGTTGATTTACTGGCCCGCAGTTTGTTTAGCTATTAGCTTTTGCCCTTTTGCCTAGAACAAATTGCATTTTGATTTATATGCTCGTATTGGGTTTATCTGCGACACGCGACGGGCAGGAAACGAGCGACAAGCCGCCCACATCAAAAGGGGCCCGGAGTGCCGCAGGGAGGGGTGGGGAAATTACATCCGAAAGGCAATCTCCAGGCCACATCAAAGGGACCTTAAAAATTCAAATAGGTAATTAAGTAAAACGCATAAACCACAGAACCACAGCGGCACCAGCAGTCGATTATGTACACTTCAAGGCAGCTCTGAGTTTTCACTGTGTCAATCAATTTGGGCTTCCCCCCCAGCTCCTCCCCAGTCCCCGACTGGGAAGTGCATTAAATAAACCGCAAAGCGGGCGCTTAACTCAAACACATGGCACGATAGGCGGAAGGGCCAACGACTTGAGCTGTACAAACAAACACAAATTGTAATTGAGTCGTTGCCAAACGAGGCGCAGGCCCAGGCCCAGGCCCAGGCCCAGACCTAGCTCATTATGGCAGAGCGCAAATCGTTGAACCGCAACAGAAGCCAAGCGAAACCGACCGGCTGTAAATATTTGGTTGCTCCAATCCTCGGAGTTGCTCCACATTTTTGCCATGCACTCTTTTTTTTTTGCGTTTCTGCTTCTCTCATTAGGATTGGAGCTTTGTGAATGGCTTTGCTGACATTGTCTGCTGACCCGATTCCCCAAAGACGCCCATTTTGCGTGCCTGGCAAAGAATGCAGCTAGAGTTGACTGAAGTTGATACTGATGCATAATTCCATTAAAAAGACACTCCAAGCAAATCTGACCCACGTCATGTGTCCCAATTAAAATGGCGCTAAGCCCGTCGGCATGATGACCTGTTGGTATCCATGACTCGACAACTGCCTTCTGCTGGTCCACAAACATAACAAACAAAAAAACAAAAAGAATATTCGCTTAAAACTTTTTCTGTGATTTCCATATTTTTGGTTTTGCTGATGCTTGATATCACTTACAAATCCAAATGTGAAAAGCAAACTATGCAGTTCTTTGCTGCTGTTGTTCTGTTCGTTGTGAAGGGTTTAAACTTTTGTCATGCATCAGAGCCTGGGAATTTAATTTTCGATGTGTCGTAGATAAATTGTGGACGATACTATAAAGTAAAGGGGCACACTTAGCAGATAAATCCGATTAACAGTAGGCTTTAAGGTATTCTGTGGCTTTAGTACATGGTATCATAAAAAATCCCTGTGACAAATAAACTAATAGAAAACTCTATGCGAAAACTTACACTAGGGCTAGTTGTAACCAATCATGTTTTTGAATCGATTACCTCTTAGAAATCATGAATGTTAATTTTCACCATCTGCTAAGTGGGCTCATTGCTTCGTTCTCTGCTCCGACTTCTATCATATTTGTGACGCCAGCTTTAAGGCCTAGTTCCAGATGACATAAAAATTTATCTTGGCACAAAACACTTTTGAACTGTTTTGAAATCTGAATGCTATTGCAAAGCAGTCTTATTTGAATGAAGTATTGTGCCGATATAAAAATTTATGTCATCTGGAATCAGGCCTTTAAGGTTTAAAAACTTAAGAAACTTAACATCTGTGATTTGATTAGTTTTGTGAGAGTATACTACACATTTGGGGGGTCAATTTGTATAAATAGAGAAAAATCAACAAATCCTTTGCAAACAACGAAATTAATAAAAATTTTTAAGAAAATTACACCACGAAAAAAATGGGTCTAAAATAAGTTCCTAACAAATCGATCTTAAATATTAAGGATATTTAAGCATTTTGTCTTTTACAACAGGACTGAAAAATTATATTTTTATTTTTTCTACTTAAAAATCGCACTTCCACGATGAAAATAAGGTAAGACAAAATCTATGGCTAAGTAGCGTAGCTGGATCATCGATTTGTGGGTGTACTATTCTTTGAATTTTTCGTAGACTTGTTTTTTTTTTTTAACGTGATTTACTACACAAGACAACACAAAAAATATAACTCCATCCACGTTATCCTCATTTCAAAAGAGAGCGAGACTACCTGATTCTGAGCTCGGATACTCAGCTTCTCTTAATTTGGGCATAAGTTACGATAATTTAATGGTCAAAAACAGGCAACAATGCTTCTGCGTATCAAATTTATATTCTACGAATCAAATTCAAACGGTGTCCATAGTACGGCAAGTAAACAAGAGCGTAAGTTAAAGTCGGCTCTAACCGACTTCGATATACCCGTTACTCATGAAAAAACAATTTTAACAGTGTTCCTTCGTTCCTTAGGGTGACCCCGATAAGTATGCAACATTTTTTTATGGTGGGAGGGGGGTAGCGGGGGAGCTTGGTTCACTTTTTTGCTCATAACTTGAGAACCGTTCATCCGATCTTTATCATTTCTTCGGCTAATAACTAACTATCTCTAGAAGATACGAATAATCTATCTTCAAAACTGTAGGAGATATAACGTTTTATCCAAATCGCGGGAGCGGGAGGGGGCGTGGCCTAAATTTGAAACAAACTTGATCTGCGTGCAGATACAAAAAGCATTTGTCCCATACATGTCAAACCTCTATCTCTCTGAGATCTAGGTGAACAAACAGACAGACGGTAGGACGGCTGAAAATATCCTTTTTATTTAGGTACGTTTGGGGTTATTTTAGGAACATAATCAGTCGGTTATTGATTCCAAAATGTTTCGTACTTAAAATAGGTACATCCAAGAAAAAAACAAACTTTAAATTTTGATGTACCCAGATCTCTGGCAGTAGTTTTTTTTTTTCCTAGTGTGCTCTCTTAGTGAATTGATACAAACTTATTTTGAATCACAAGGGGCTTAATCCGTAGATTATAGTGAGTGCGGAACTCATTTGTAACCCAATTCCTAAAATTAAAATGTCATTCTCGCGAGATTGTTTGATATTAAGCAAATATAAATTTGGTGAAATTTGTTTGAATCTAGAACTGATTGAATGTTATGGTACATTTGCTGGAAAATGTATGTAAGGTCAATGTTAGATCACATAGTCTTTTAATATTTCCTATATGTCATAAATTGTAATTCATTTTTTCGGAATTAGCCTCCCGCAACTTTGTTCATCGAGAAGATTTAAATGCAAACAAAATTTGAAGAACTAGAAGAAACCATGACGATTAAGTTTGAAAAATTTGCTCTAATCTGATGAAAATTTCTCTTCAAAGGCCAATTTAGGCGCTTTTAGGTTTGCTGATGCTGCTCCCATGTTTTTTTTGGGCTGCATTTATATGAATACTGTCACATAGAGCTCATAAATATAGATATTTCTGCTCGGTGTAACCTCCATAATTTTTTAAAAGCCAAAAATACTGCTAAATGGGTTTTCCGCGATAACTTGAAAACAAGAGCTGATGGAGAAAAGCCGAGACCAGTTTTGGAATCAGCGCACACAACGGACGCGAGGTAAGAATTTAATACAAATAAGGCTGGAAAAATTCTTTGATGAAATTTTAAGGTTTTTAATTGACAGCTTAAAATTTTCCCTTTTTTATACACTTGAAAAGTGTATTATAATTTTGCCCAACGCACAGAAGGAAGCATCTCCGACCACATAAAGTATATATATTCTTGATCAGCGTGACGAGCTAAGTCGATTAAGCCGTCCGTCTGTCTGTTTCTACGCGAACTAGTCCCTCAGTTTTGAAGCTAGCGCGCTAAAACTTTGCACAGAGTCTTCTTTTGTCTGCACGCTGCTAATATGTCGGAACCGACCGGATCGGATGACTACTTCTTGCAGCTGCCATACAAATGATCGGTCGAAAAATGGGTTTTAATGAGAAAAACTGGGTTTGTCTCAATACTACCGCTCACTCACTGTCATGGGTAATATTAAATGTTTTTAAGCTGATCTGCGAAGTTTGGTCGAAGTCGCTAACCGTTGAGATTAGCGATTTCAAGTGTATAAAAACTTCGGCACGGACGAAGTTAGCCTTGCCTTTCTCGTTTATTCATCATAACCACCAAAATGAGCAATCATGCTTGCACATCACATTCGTTCACCACAACAATCGAACTAGATCCGATCGATATTTCGTCATCGATTAGTCCGATTTGATTATTAAAGTAAGTTTAAAGTATTAAAATTTAACATAACAAATATAATAACAAATTCAATGCGTGAAACAAAGACTTGTAAAAATTTATGACTAAAATCTTTTCCGATTGGCTAATAGCAGCATTTATGTCAAAAGAATTATGTCTTCAGTAGTTTCAACTTATCGAGAAGTCCACCACATTGACTGACCTCTTATCACATTTGCTTTTCACCAAATTAATTATGCAAATTAGTACTGAAATCTTTGACCCGCATTTAACTTCTGTTGTCTCTGGTTCAGTGAACCTCTCTGGAGCCAAGAAATGGGTCAATCGAAAAACGAAACCTGTTGGTTCGCTCTGCGGCTGCTGCTGCTGTTGATAGAATTTAAATAATTTACTTATAAATGTGCAAATGAGTCGAGTGGCTGCCAAACATTTGACACTTTCCGATTTGGCCATAAAATGTGTGCTAATGTTTCTGCCCAAAAACGGCCCCCAGAGCATTTCATTTTTGGTGTCATAAATTTTATGCTGTGAAACAGGGAAAAGGATCGTAAAACGACATCAATTAAAAGGCAGCCTGTCTAATTGTGTTGCCTTGTAAAAATATTAGGCATACGCTTAGTTGGCAGGTTCATTCAAATTTAATCCCTAGAAAAAAATAATATTGCAAAAGGAAAGGCAGGCAGCGGTAGGCGGAGTAAGTAAATTGGATTTACCCCCAACCACAAAGTAACTTTGCCTGATTGCCTTGTGGCCCGGGGAGGTCTCTCCGGTCGCTGCTGCACCTTCAGCTGTTGCCTTTGAGTTTTGCTACTTTTACAGCTCAGCTGACAATGTTGCCAATGCTGTACGGTAATTTTACATAAAAGCACATAAAGTGCAATGTTTGATCGTAAAACTTTTTTACGACATTTTTCCTGTGCGCATATATAAAAATGCCAGGCAGCTACCTCTGCTCCTCGGTGTGTTTCTCTTTATCTGCCGTCGAGCTTATATTATATACATTTTTTTCTTTTTTTGGAGGAATACAAAATTGTTGGCTCGTAGAGAATTTGTAACACGTGTGTCTATTCCTCTATGCGTGTCGAAATTTATGTAAGCTGGCTTTATTGTTTGCCATGCGAAGTGAACCACTTGGGCGAATTACCCAGATACTGTCAATCGAACTTAGATGAAATGCCGTTACCTTGAGCCAGTTGGCCTGCTCCTGGACAAGCAACATTTAAGCACTCATAAAGTTAATGACATGCACAGAACACAACAAAAAAAATAAAACGAAAGAGGGAAAACCTGCAACAATTCACCCACGCTGGGACGGGTCTGCGACTGAAAAGTATTGTAGTTGCAGATGCAAAGCTGCAACTGTCCCATTTAGTCGGTCGCCTCATTCAGAATTCTTTGCCCCGTTCCCCCCGTCATCCTCATCAGAGTCATTAAAAATAAAGTAATTTTCACGCATGTGCCGGGCCAAATAGAAAATAAAATGCATTTTCCGCAACATGACGAATGAGTTGATTCTATTTTACAGTTTCACAGGCTGCCAAGACTGCCGACATGAAGGGCAAAAAGGAAGGAGAAGACTTTTTATTTATTATGAAATAATACACATAGGAAAAACGCGCAAGTCACAGGCGGTAGGATGAGACAAAAGAAGGCAGAAGGAATGTGGATGCGTTTTCCTTTGCCTCAACCTTAAGCGACCACAGCACGACAGTACCAGATATAGATGGAGAGTGTTTGATACCCTGTAGGCGAATGAAGATATAATCTGTGCAACGACAAATGTACTAACAATAGCAGTACGGGCTGATTTTGTCGCAAGGACAAAGACTTCTCTCAAAAAAATGAAAACAACTAAAAAATCTAAGGGTCCAAGCTGACTCGAAGCCTTAATTTTGTCGCCGTAGCATTCTACAAAGCAAAGCTCTCAGCAGAAAGGTCTCGGCCTTCTTTAATTCGATTCACCGCAACGATTCAAACAGGTTCGCCAGTCGTAACTATGAAAAAAGATGCTCTAAACTCTTGCCGTTCATCCCTAACTGTAGGTCCCTTTCTCTTGTGCGCAAAATTTAAAGCACACATGCCAAGAGATTCTGAGAAGCTTCGATTCCTAAAGAAGGAACTACAATTTCGCAGAAGGTTCTGACTTCACCTGTGAAGCAAACTTCGTTCGATTTTTGAAGAAACTTTTGTTTGTAGAAGAGAGACACCACAACATGTCTTTCCTTTTGTATGGCAGCTATTTGATATATTTATCCGAAATTGATCAAACAAATTTTGATCTTGTTTTACAAATAATATTCATAAGTGGAATGTATAATGGATCTACAATTTAAAACAAACATGTTTTCCTCATTGAGAGTTTTAATACTGTTGTCCGATTTTCTTTAAACTTGATGGAATTGTGGTAAAGCATTGAAAACTTTTAAAAAAGTGCTTTGGGGACGTTTGCATTGCAAACATAGTAATGCTCAGTAACACAATTTAATCGACAAATCGTTCCTATGGCTGCTATATTACAGTCATCCGATCCGGCAGGTTACGACAAATGTGCAGCAAATTCATTCCTCACGGTTTTAAGGAACAAACCAAACGATCTTATTTCAATCACGGTTATGCCAAAATATTTTATAACATTTTTTCTTACTGTAAAGTTTAAGTTATTTAGACATGCTCCCATTTTAAGTTTCGCAAAAATTTTGCGATTTAAATCCGTTTTTGGACTACATTTGGTCAAAAAATTGGATATATTATCCATAAGTGAAATCAGAAGCGTGAATAATAGTATTACCTTCTTGGTTTTAAGGATATTTTTAAAATTGAACTGGCTCATTCCAAAGACACTACATATAGTAGATACTGCACCACATATAAAATTTTTATACTCTGTACCGAAGGTACATAGAGTATATTAAGTTTGTGCAAAAGTATGTAACAGGGAGAAGGAATCATTTCCGACTATATAAAGTATATATATTCTTGATCAGCATCAACAGCCGAGTCGATATAGCCATGTCCGTCTGTCCGTCTGTCCGTCTGTCCGTCCGTCTGTCCGTCCGTCCGTATGAACAAATAGATCTCGGAGATGGTAAGAGATAGAGGTTTAACATGTATGGGACAAATGCTTCTTATACTTGCAGGCAGATCAAGTTTATTTTTAATTTTTGCCACGCCCCCTCCCGCCCCCGCAATTCGGAAAAAACGTTATATCTCCTACAGTTTTGAAGATAGACGTTTCGTACCTTCTAGAGATAGTAATTAGCAAAATGTATCGATTTGCCGAAGAAATGATGAAGATCGGATCAGCGATTCTCAAGTTATGAGCAAAAAAGTACTTCGCTCTGCCCCACCCCCTCCCACCCATTCACAACTAACACCACACAATCTTAGAAAGAGAGAGCGAGAGAGAAAGGGTGAGAGAGAGAGAGGGAAAAAGAGAGAGAGACGTTGAGATGAGCGCAGCACCAGCATTGCATTCAGCTTCTACTCCAGGTACAGAGTATGTTATAGTCGGGCTTGACCGACTTTCTCACTTGTTTCTTTTTAAAGCTTGTTGGCAGGCGCGCACGGGGCACATGCGAAGAAATATAAAAGTAGAACAAGTCCTTCAAAGCTGTCAATATCCACTTAGTTTCGATAATAATAGTCCTCAAAATCGGTCCACATGAGCTTCACATTTTTACGACTCCGGAGCATCAATCCAAATGAGGTTCACAATATTCGATTGACTCCGGAGGTTTCAATTGCGTTGAGGGATAGACTTTTATCTCATGGAAGTAGGGTCGTGGCCATGGCGACGAATGAGCACCTCGGCTTTACAGCAGTGCCGGCCAAAAAAATTTAAAGTACAACCAAACGAAAAAAAACGAGAGCGTAAGTTAAAGTCGGCTCTGACCGACTTCGATGTACCCGTTACTCATGAAAAAACTTGTTCCTTACTGTGAACATCCGAAAAGTATGCAACATTTTTTTAAATCGGCTGTTTATTACTTTTTTGCTCATAACTTGAAAACCGCTCATCCGATCTTTATATTTATATCGAGTAGGCTGTTGATGCTGATCAAGAATATATATTCTTTATATGGTCGGAAATGATTCCTTCAGCCTGTTACATACATTTGCACGACTTTAGTATACCCTTTTTACTCTACGAGTAACGGGTATAAATAGTAGATCTTGCCTCAACCGGGTTATGAACCCACAAATTAAAAGTAAAAGGTAGCGTGCCTACCCACTGAGCCAACGATCATCCATAAGAAAAAGCAGCTAAATTGCAATATATGAATCCTAATAAATGTAGCTAAAGCCAAAAATTGGGATCTAGTGTCAGCTCTTACGAACAAGCTCTTTTTATTTCAGATGCGTTATCTATAATATATATAAAAACTTGCTCATACCAGGGCGAGAGCTTTAAATGGATTGAAATTCTGAATTATTCGTACTTATTTTAAATCAAGGCATGGGGGCTCGTTTCCGTTGATAGTCGGACCAGAACCTATACTCAAAGAATATAAGGTTAAGGTTCGAGGCTTGGTTAATTTTTTTTTTTTTAGAGTTTAAATGAAATTACTTTTCGGTTTTACAACATGAATTATTCTTTATTTGCCTTTTTGATTTTAAAATGGTAATGCTCTATAAAATTTTTAAAATGCGGAAAAAATTATTGTTATAACTATATAAGGTCCGAGAAACCGAATCCTCTTCCAAGCAGAAAGGATGCAGTTCCGAATTTATTATACCCTTGCAAATATTTTGAAATCTCAGAGTTTAAGAACGGAAAAATTTAACCCATTTTCCGACCGATGGTTCCCATGGCAGTTATAAGATGTAGTCATTCGATTTTTAAAAAACAAACTGCCAATTTCTGCGAAAGTAAATAGCTTTTGTATAGGCCGGACTTGTGAACGCTATCATTGAAAACAAATATTTTTGTTACCCTTTGCAATGTTATAAAAATCTAAAAATATATTTCGAATCGATTTGAAATTAATAAACTTAATAAAATCAGAACTTTGTACTTGGTTTCAAGTAAGAAATACGTAACATTTTTTATACCCTTGGAGAGGGTATATTGAAATTGTCCAGGTGTTTGTAACGCATAGAAGGAAGCATCTCCGACCACATAAAGTATATATATTCTTGATCAGCATGTCGAGCTGAGTTGATATAGCGATGTCCGTCTGTCCGTCTGTTTCTATGCTATCTGCTCCGTCAGTTTTAAAGCTATCTTAACCAAATTTTGGACGAAGTCGTTTGGTATATATACGCTGCACATTTGTCGGAACCGGCCGGATCGGATGACTATAGTATATAGCTGCCATTGGAACGATCGGTTGAAAAACTAGTTTTAGTGAGCAAAACTTTTTGTCGATGCTATCGCTCCCAACGATCGTATTTATAAGTTTTTAATGATTTCACATAATTTCACCAATACTTGTCAAAGTCGGACCACTATATAGTATAGCTGTCATACAAACTGTCAGTCATATATCAAGCTTCAAGGGTACATAAACTTCGGTCGAGCCGAAGTTAGCTTGCCTCTATTTTTTTCTAATTGAATGACAAGCTTTACACTCTAGATCAAATCTGCTGCAGAATGTTAAAAAGTTTAATTATTATCATCAAAGGCATCTGAAAACTTTGTTGCTTAGTGTAATTTTCGGTATTATTGGGAAAAATTAATGCAAAATACCCAGTTTAATTAAAAATGCAAATATGTATACCCCGGTTGGGGTCCTGCATAGAGGGTAACTGAAACAAGCCTGCAGCATGACAGTCACGCCCCCTCACAGACAGCAAGTCAAGTTGTCCCAGAGACGTGGCGGCGGCGGCTGCTGGTCGGGAGGCGCGTCTCGCCTGTGACAGAGCCCGAGCAACTCTGCGACAGCGACTGTGGCGCACTTTAAGCGAATTTTATTTGTCTGCAGCGTCAACCACTTGACAATCACTCACGTAGCCGTGCACCGAGGCAAGGCAGCATCCTGCTCCTGCTCCCCATACACCAGCCCTCTGCCAACTCCCTTGGCGCTTGTCTGGGTTGCTGCTGTTGTTGTTGTTGTTGGCTCGTTGGTGTTAACAAGTTCCCATGCAGCCGCTTAAATATTAACGCACAAACATTCAACCGACAGCCAACTGTCGACAGCAACGTCATCGTTGGCAACTGTAAATAAATACTCATACAGCACACACACCGACACACGACAGAAAAATCTTGTGTGTCATTGCACTCGACTGGGTGGGGGGAGGTGGAACAGCTAGGCACCGGCACCGGCACGGGTCTTTACTTGAGCAAGACGTAAGCGTCAGCATATGCCCACGAACCGCTACAAAATCATTAAAATCGTCGAAATTCCAGCCAGGCATAATTAACTGCAACTCAATCACCCCCCCGGAGCAGCAGCCATAGCTCTCAATGTCATTCCAGAGCAATAGCGTCAATGCAATTAGAGCTTGGAATCTTGGACAAGCCAATGGGTCTGGTACGCCAGCTCATTACGTGCCAAAAAAAAAGAAAAACATAAACTCTTGGCAGGCACAAAGTGGGCGCCAAGGCACGCCGCCAACCGTGTTAATTGCGGCAAATGCCTGAAGGTATGCCCAGGCTCAATCCAAAAACTCACACACAAATGTACATATGTTTTATGCACGTCAGCGGATTATGGTCATGACCAGGGCTATGCATTTCACTGCATGGATTTTCTGAAAGAAATTTGCTTAATATTTGTAGACGAAAATGTTTTCCCTACATCAACTCATTAGCTTTAAGCTATTTGTCCAACGCAATGTCACAAAATAAATCTCAACTGCTGACTTAATATTCCGACTCATTTGAGTGCACAGGGAGAAAAAATGAATTTAAAACAGTGACACACCGACACGATCCGAATTATAGACTAGGATATCTAGCAGAGGTCGCAAAAAACAATCTTTAACTACGCTTTGTGAGAGGAGGAAAACATATTTTTTGTTTATTAGGAAAAAATCCTCGGCTTTTTGTACAACATTGCACAGCTCTAGTTCCTTGAGATCCTCTGTGCTCAATCGTACCACAATTCAGCTTCTCCGCTATTGTAGGTCGAGTCCGGAGAAGTTTTTATACATTTTTAGACTAAGTCCTCAATACTCATTTTTAGCATGTAACTGAAATTATTCAACCGCTGGCAAGTTTTACCACAGTTTCCTTCTGCTGATAGTATAGCTAGCCTGTCGACGATAATTTTGAAGTGATTCTTAAGATTTCCAATGCTTTTGTACTTTTCCGACCATCGCATTTCGCAAAGAGCAGGAATGTTTGGTATACGGTAAATAATTCGCGTAAAAAATTAATGACCATATCTATTGATATCGAATTACGAATCTTCGAAACTTTATTAAGATCATTCACTATTAAATTAAGCATGTTGGAAGTAAGATTCGTGAGGGTATTTTTTTCTTAAAATGGCCTGCCCACCATTATCCTTTGCCGACATTGTCCAACAACCATCATAGCCTTTTCAATTTTTGCCACGCCCCCTCCCGCCCCCGCAATTTGGAAAATGCGTCATATCTCCTACAGTTTTGAAGATAGACGACTCGTAGCTTCTAGCGATAGTTAATAATTAGCAAAATGTATCGATTTGCTGAAAAAATTATATAGATCGGATGAGCGGTTCTTTAGTTATGAGGAAATAAGTAAATCACCCTCCTCCCACCTTCTTCCAACCTTCACAACTAACACCGCACAAAAAGGGACAAAGAAAAAGAGACTTAGCGATGACCGCAGCACCAGCATTGCATTCAGCTTCTACTCCAGGTACAGAGTATGTTATAGTCTCGCCACTCTCTTCCATGCATATTGAAAAATTGTTTGCCGCTTTTGCTTGAATGCTGCTGACAATATAATATAAAGCTTATTTTAATAAATAAATTTATAATGCTAACACTTACTCCGCATACATTATGTGACTTAAAGCCGTCTAGCAGAATAATTTGATCACTTAAGCGATTTAGACTTTAGCGCACGCGTCTAATACCTTAACCAAAGGAAAAAGAAAAGAACTGAAAAATTTATTAGACAAAATCAACGCATCCCTCGTGAATTAGATTTAGCTTACTCTGTCTCTGGCATTCGGGGTTTTTTATACCCTTGCAAAGGGTATTATAATTTTGCCCAGAAGTTTGCAACGCATAGAAATATTCATTTCCGACCCTATAAACTATATATATTCTTGATCAGGGCGACGAGCTGAGTCGATTGAGCTTTGTCCGTCCGTCTGTCTGTCCGTCTGTCTGTCTTTCCGTCTGTCTGTCTCTCTGTTTCTACGCAAACTAGTCTCTCAGTTTTAAAGCTATCGAGCTGAAACTTTGCACAGAGTCTTCTTTTTACTGCACACTGCTAATATGTCGGAACCGACCGGATCGGATGACTATATCCTATAGCTGCCATAGGAACTATCGGTCGAAGAGTGGGTCTTTGTCAGAAAAACTTTTTGTTTTTAATGTAAACGCCTCCCGCTTCAGCAATTGTTAGTTTTATATGCTTTTACACAGATTTGGTCAAAATCGGATGACTATATCTTATAGCAGCCATAGGAACTATCGGTCGAAAAGTGGGTCTTTGTGAGAAAAACTTTTTGTTTTTAATGTAAACGCCTCCCGCTTCAGTAATTATTAGTTTTCTATGCTTTTACACAGATTTGAAAGATTAGGTCAAAATCGGATGACTATATCTTATAGCTGCCATAGGAACTATCGGTCGAAAAGTGGGGTCTATGTGAGAAAAACTTTTTATTTTTAATGTAAACGCCTCCCGCTTCAGCAATTATTAGTTTTATACGCTTTTACACAGATTCGGAAGATTTGGTCAAAATCGGATGACTATATCTTATAGCTGCCATAGGAACTATCGGTCGAAAGGTGGATTTTATTTAGAAAAATTGTTTGTTTTAATGCTAACGTTCGTAAACTATGATGTAGTAAAAACATTTGCAAGGGTATAAAATCTTCGGCAAAGACGAAGTTAGCTTGGCCTTCTCGTTATTTGTTGCAAAAGGTAAACATGAGCCACCTGCTACTCTGTTGCCGTCAGAGTACGAGCACGGCATTCGAATTTTTATCGCAAAACTCTCGCTGGAAAGCTCGTATGCGAGTGCTTTGCGATTAATAAATATACCTTCCGTTCTTTGCTTACTTGCGAGCTCGTTTGTTGGTCTGCTGGGTATGGTCAAAAGTATCTGTTATATCTTTGATGATATCATCTTCTAGTATTCTTCCACATAGCCCAATAATGATTTCATTTTGAATTTTAGGAGAAATATAAGTAGCATTCTTAAATCTATTTTTAGTGGGCTTGGCGAAAACTTGATTCATGGAATGAAAACTTAATTGTAGTATTACCTTTTCTCTCTGTGTAAATAAGCACACATCTTCCTCTGATTTCACAATCAAATCAAACGAAAAAATCACAGCCCGCATTAAACTGGCAGGGAATGCCACAGTTTCCACCTTCAATAACCCACGTATTTCCAAAAAAAGAAAAAAAAAACTTAAAGCACATTTAATCATCATTAAAGTCCGGGTTTGAGTCTCAGCAATCCTTCTGATTTCCACTCACCTTTCTTGCCATTTGCACTTTTCGATGCTTTCACGTTTTTCATCATCATTACCCGCAGCAGCAGCAGCAGCAGCTTCCACAATAGCAACAACAACATCCATTTGCGCCGAAAGTAATAAATAATTTCGTTTAGCCCAGAATCCCTCCTCCAACTTCCTCCCAGCCAGATGTATGTGCTAAAAGTTTGTTTGCTTTCGCCTCAGTTTTGGTGTTAACTTCCGCAAAACATCAAATGCTGCCAAGGGGGCATTGAAATATGGCAGAATGCTGTTTGAGACATTTTCAGTTATTGATACGAAAATGTATGCAAGCAGAAAACGAGTGGGGTTTGGGTTTATGAGCAAATATTATTAATAAACCCTCTAGGAAAAAAAAAGAGTAATAAAGTTCCACACCGAAAATTGAAAGCAAAGTTTCATCCGGTTTGCTGTCTGTCAATGTCACACACACTTTATCACAAATCAAGCCAAAATATACTTCCACTCTCTTTCTTTTTTTTTTTTTTTGAGGGGGAAGGAGTCGTAGATGGTTGGCCAAAAATCACGCCCATTTGCCAGCTCAGCTCGCCTGGTTTTTGTGATAAATTTGATGGCAAAAGAAATTATGAGGGTGTCGCCTGGGTAGCTGATGATGTCCTGTAAACAAGCTTAGGCATAAAGATATGATGCTATAAATATGCCGAAGCGATAAATTTCTGTGGGGCCAGGCGTGTGCTTTGCTGTAAGGGAGGGAGGTTGAGGGGAAAAGAATGCTCAAATATCGATCAATGTCATATTTATCATATGCGGTTATCACGATTAAAGCGCACTTTTGTGTCCCTTTTTTTAGTGTATGGCTGTGGTTAAGTAACCATAACTTATGGCATTAATTTCAAATTCAGTTACACAACTATTAATAACGACGTTTATGCTATGAAATTAAGGTTTTTTTGAATTTGCAAAATCTAATTTGTTCCTGTTTAGCAGCTTTTGTAAATTCTCAAAAGTACAAGCGCACATGTGAGAAATCAAAAGATCTGGCAACACCAATGTACCGTTAAGTACTATATAAAGAGGACTCGTGGTGTCTTGTGGCCGAATATACGAGTAAACGAGAGTGAATTTTTGGAAAAAGACTAGAGATTTGAAACGAACCGAAATAGATTTCTGAGACACCGAGAATTGGTATTTCGCTTGGAATTTGGTTGAACTGAGAGAAATAATTCAAGCTTTAAGCCTAAATCTAGTTGAATGTGTTTTAGATAAAGAGCTATATAATTTAATGGTGTAAAGCGAGTGCTGAAACAGTTAAGCCTTAAAGTTGATGAAGCCATACATATAGAGATGTTCACCTATTAAAAAGAAAACTAATTTTGCTTTAGGAATAAACTAATAATATGAAAAAAATGTCTAAATTTTCGCCTTCAGCCAAACTCAAGCAAAACTCAAACTGCAATTGGATAATCCCAAAGTTCTGGGTGTAAGTACCATACTATTTATAAATTAAAGCTACAGAAGTTTTGTATATGTTGTCATAAAAAACGCAACATTTTAATATAAATTTGTTGTTTCCGCTGTAAAACTGTTGTGGCTGCCACTTGGCTGTGTAAAGCACGCAGAAACCAAGAGAAGGGAAGGGAGGAGAACGCGAGACGTAGAAAGTCTCTAGCGTCGGGAAGTTGAATGAACTTGCGTTTGGTTGCAATTAAAATTACATGCAGCGGGGCCATTCCTCATTCATTGCGGCTGTCACTCACGTATGCGAGTAAAATATGCATTTTAATTGATGCAATTTCGTTGACAGAGTGACCAAGTTAAAGACACATGTCTGACAGATGTCAGTCAACTTTTCCAAGCCGACTTTCCATTAATTAGGCATAATATTTCATTAGTATAATGAGCGCCGGGCGATGTGAAATGTGCCAAATGCAGCCAACGGCAACTAATGAACGCCTGGGCGAGAAAAAAGTAACCGCAACTATAATAACTATCCCCAGCGAAATCTTTTGCTATGCAAAACAACATGTGTATGCACATATATAGCTCAAAACCCATGCGAAATGTGTGAAAAGTTAACAGGCTCCTCCGCTGCTGCGAGGCTTTTCTCTTTGTTTTTGCTGCTGCAGTTGCTGCTGCTCTTTTGCAGTTGCCATTTTCATTATGCGAATGTGCATTAATTATTTCGTAGATGCAACTTGGCCAGATGCGTCATAGTTGTCCCCACATCTGTGAGCAAATATCTCGTGTTTTCGTTTGACTCCGCGTAAAAAATGTCCAGCTAAAAGTTTTTTCTGTCTTTTCTTCATACCAGGACAGCCATGACAGAAAAAAGCAAGCAATTTATATAATGTTTCTATTGTGTAAGAAGCCTCATTAATTCTATAAAATATTACTATGTATAATACACATGATGTTAGGCCATGCCATTTACTATTCTCGCATTTCCATTTCTCGCAAGTCCTTTGGTTGAGTTTATATGTTAATAAAATAAAACAACTAATTTTTACAAATTATTATTGATACAGTTTTTGAAGGATATTTTTTACGTGGGCCGGTGATCGGTCTGTGTGACAATTGATCTGGAAACAAACTGCATAGTATGGAGATATCTCAGGCAGCCGATAACCCGGGCTCCAGTGACTTGAAAAGAGATTACATTAAACGAAAAATTCGAGCACAGTATAATCCCAAATAAGCTTCATTATTAATTTGAGCTCAAAATGTAATTTTGATTTGATTCCAGGATGGATTCTTTCCTTTCTTTCTTTATTCCATAGTACATCATTGTACAGTGGGACCAGTTTTGGTTTAACTTCTGAAATATAAAAATTGCTGGGCTCAGCTGGGATTTTAATTAGCTTGTAAATGTAAAATTGGCCAAACAGCTCTAAAGGGTACAAGCCAATCTTCTCTTAATCTCTTGGCGTGTGTGCTTTAAATTTTTCGCACAAGAAAAAGGGACCTACAGTTTAACCCCGAATCCGAACGGCAAAGTTTGAGAATTTTGCTTTTTCATGGCTATATACTTTACAGCTGGCGCCAATATTTGAGTAAGGTGACCGTATGTGTAAAAGCTATTTTTCTAAAGAAAAAAAACTTTTCCACAGTCGGCCACATTCATTTAGCTAAGCCTTCTCAATAATAATTTAACTTCAGCACATTGAATGGCAACAGTGTGGCGTCAGCTGTTCAACGCAAAGTTAGGTACATAGCCTATTTACATAGATTCCACAAATGTGCAGTTAAGCGTAACATTTCTTCTGCGAGCATACAATATATGAATAACTTATATATAACTGATGTAAATTTTTTTTAAATGGTCCAAAGACAGCGAAATTGATGAATTTTTAATGTAAGTTCACAATATTAATTTGATTGATATGGATAAATATATAAATGGGAAATGAAACTCATTTGATCAAAGAAAATTGCGAACATTTGCAAAATTTCAAAAGAAGTTCAGGTTTAACGATAATTATCGTTAAAAGTTTTAATTTAAAGAATAAGTTGGAAATTGTCGACAGACAAATAGGACTTGTAGGTCAAAAAAATTGCAAAAATTTACTACATTTTATATGATGAGTTTAACTTGTCATGAATATTTTGAAACAGATTTTAATCCTAGTGGGCAGTAAATTACTATTGGGCAGTAAAATTTGAAGAAATTTTTTGTTATTTTGGGTATTCTATTTTGACCTACTCGAATTAAAATCTGTTTAGACATGAAGACGGGGAAATAGATAGATAGTGCAGATTTAAGGGTTACAAGAACTAGAAATTTAAAAAAATCAGTTTTTTAAGTTTTTTTGTTACCATGGATATTCTTTGGGTGTGAACTGCGCTTTGCATTAATGGTGGCATGATTTTCCACTTGGTTAGGAGTACAGTTTGCTGGCATTATTATTATTTTTATCCTCTTTGTTTTTTTCCGCGATTAAATCATATCGCTCACTTACTTCAATACTGGCATAACTCAAACGAGAAAGGCAAAGCTAACTTCGTCTGTGCCGAAGTTTTGATACACTTGAAAACGCTTGTTTCAACGGTTAGCGACTTCGATTAAACTTCGCAGATCAGCTTAAAAACATTTAAAATTACCCATTACCGTGATTGAGAGCGGTAATATTGAGGAAAAAACCGTTTTTCGACCGATCATTTGTATGGCAACTACAAGAAGTAGCCATTCTATCCCGTCGGTTCCGACATATTAGCAGCGTGCAGACAAAAGAAGACTCTATGCTAAATTTTAGCTCGATAGCTTCAAAACTGAGGGACTAGTTCGCGTAGAAACAGACAGACGGACGAACGGACAGACGGACGGACAAAGCCTAATCGACTCAGCTCGTCACGCTGATCAAGAATATATATACTTTATGTGGTCGGAGATGATTCCTTCTATGCGTTGCAAATTTCTGGGCAAAATTATAATACACTTTTCAAGTGTATAAAAATACGATTTTTGACTTAATGATGCAGAAATATACGCTGTATCGTGTACCATTTTGTATAAAATTTTCATATTGATAACTCCTTTACTCTTCACGTGAGATTAAAATTGGTCGAAGTATTATTTTACAGGTTCATTTTCATGTTAATGCAAGAGCGTCATATCTCAGTTGTCCTGCAGCTGATATGACACAATCATACCTCGGCTTTTAGTTAAAACATCATATTTTAAAGTTTTATTAATGAGCATTCTAAATTTAAAATATTCTACTAGATTAACTTGAAACTAAAAGAACCATTTTTTTCTGTGATAAACCCATTGATAACTTTAAACGCGATTTTCTCAAAATGGAATATTTTGAGTTATGCCAGTATTGAAGTAAGTGAGCGATATGTCAGTCAAGGAACTTGCTGTATGAAACAGTCTTTATTAAGGGGGTATTCCTCATGTCAAGGCTGTTTTTTTGACCTTTTTTAAAAAAAATCTTATTTGAAAACGCAAAGAGATTTTCCAAATCTGTTTTTTTATTTGTTACAAACAGATAAAAGTAAAAAAAAATGTTTACTGCTTCGATGCGAGGGCTGTTCCAAATGTTATCGGCCGTCAATGTGCGTGTCCAAAAAAAATGTATGGTGCTGGCGGCCATGATTCAAGGTCTCCAGGATGTCAGAAATGAAAAATGAAAATGGGGTTATAATTAGAATAGATGTAATTCTGGTCTGAACCTCCAAAAAAATTTTGTGATTTTTTTTGACAAAATGGCTGCCATTAAAATATGAAAAATCTATTTTTGGCCCTTTTTTTTGTAGTTTAGGGTAAAAAAATTAGTAAAATTTTTTTTTAAAATTATGATTGAGGTTCAGACTAGAATGGTGAATAATCGAAAAAAAATTTTTGCACATGAGGAATACCCCCTTAACTTGACTATATTCTTTGCTTTCTTACGTGTGGTCATTTCTGGTCTTGAAAAGCAGTTTTTAAGCATTTATCTGTCTTATTACCATAGAGATCCTTTAGCTGTCAATTGCGTTGATCTTGGCATTATTTTAAACAGGTTGGCATTAACGTTTTCCATTCTATTTATTTTGTATCCGCTTTGTCTTCAGTAACGGTAAATAGGTTTAATTAACTCACATACCACAACGTTTGTAAGTAATATAAAGACCCATTTCTTCTAATATTTGAAGTATTCTTCTTTTTTGGCCCGATAATAATATCTGAACCGTTTAACTGTCTTGGCCGCGGCTATAACTGCTCGCCAATCCTTTCTGTTTTGCTTGAGAACGCTTCAGTTAATCACACTATGCTCGGTGATGTCTTTCCATACTGTATTTCTTAAAGCCTTTCTTTGTTTCTTATTATCTGACTTGTCTTAATCTAGGGAACCACATGAGCTTGAACTGTTTGAAATTTGATCTCTTTAGAGCTTCATCTGTTTGAAGTCAATGAGAGTTTGAGCTGAATAAGGCTGCCTTCACACTGTTCGACACATGACCCGTGACATCTAGTAGGCCCGCATTTCCCCATGAAATTCTATGATTTTGACAAGCTATTCAAATTTAAAACAGAACAAATAGCAGGACTACTAGACTATCATGTGTCATGTGTCGAACAGTGTGAAGGCAGCCTAACTTGAACCAAAACAATGTCTGACTTGGTTTTCTTATTTATGGAAATCAGCATTATTTATCAATCCATCAATAAGCAAACTAAATAAATATCGGCAGTTGTTTTGCCAACATTGGGAAACAACTTTGCCTAAACCCTACATTCTAAACTTTCATCCACTTTATACTTGAGTTAAGCAAAAAGCTTCTAAGTAAGGTTTCATCATCATTTTAGAAATCTACTTAATGACAGTTGGTGGCTTGATGATTATTGTTTACGGTTAAAAAAAATAAATAGGTTCAACAATTTACCAAACAGAGAAATAAATGACATTGCTTAATCTACCATGAGAAAAATGATAGCTAAAGTATGTAAAAATATTTGCTTTAATTTTAATATGATAATAATTGTGAAGACAAACTGCGGTTTATTTCCCAATTTATCCCATGGACTTTATGTGAGAAAGTAACCCAGCAATTTCCACTCGAGTTGAAGTGCTCTATGATAATGAGAAAACTAGCCCAATTAAAGCACAAGACTTAAAGCAATATGGAGAGAATGTTGCTGTCTTTGCTGCCAACTACCATAACTCTAATGACATAATCTGCTCTTAGGCAACACACACACACACATACACACACACACACGCAGGAAGCACAGAAGCGCCCTTTAACTAATCCGCTTAAGTGACTTTTGTTGCTGCTGTTGTTTGTTGTTGTTTGCCGGAGCTTCTTCTCTCTATCTCACTCTCTTTTGCCTCGTTCACGTGTATATTAAACTTATCGCCAGCAAACAACCGCAATTATAAAATTATAATGATAATACCCAACTGGGGAGCGGTTGGAGCTGCTGACAGTTGGGCTGTCATTCAGTTGTTGCCTCAGTTTGTTGATCTGCGGCCGAGATAAATACTCATGCCAAAGCCAAGAGAGTTATTAAAACAAGGCCTAGGCCGCACGTCAGTCCGCGTTGACAGGGCAGAGAGTCTCCTCCTCGGGTATCTGTATCTTTCAGCAAACCAGTTGCTGCTGTTGGCTAATTGCAGCTGGCGATGATAAATCCAAAAACACAACAATCCCAAGCTAATTATTAAATGCCACTTTTCCACTCTCCACTCTTTAATTGCAGAAAATGTTGGCCGCACTGACTTGAGGAAGGACCCAGCAAACGCTTACAAAATGAACTGTCTCTGCCGACCCTCGCGGATTATGTCCGTGCGCATAAATCTGCTGGACGAAACCGAGTTTATACACGAGATCAAGGTAGGTGTCAACATTGGCTGACATAAGCAGAACACAAAACTCTTTCCGCTTCATCAAATGTGTTGCATACTTTTCACGTGCGCCACTCGGCCGAGCACCCTCATCAATATTTAGTGCACAGCTCCGACTTTGGCAAACATGCAAAGTGTCATCACTCACACGTCCACATCCGCACACCACAGCCGGGTTTCCCTTTTGCTTTAAAACTGCTCACGTTTGCCAAATTAAATGGGTCGTCAGTTGAGGCTCTCGGCTCGTTGTCGCCTTTTGTGTCTCTTGGAAAATTCTGCTGACTTTGCACGCCATCTCATGGAACTGCTTGGTGGCATCATCATCATTGTCCTCGTTGTGTATGTGCGGGCAGATCAAATAAATTGTTGTGATTTCTGTTCTCATGTTTGGGTGGCCTGGTTTCAGCAAACCTTAGCAAAAGTTATCCAAGCAAAGCAATTCTATATAAATAATATGGCCATAAAATTGTAGTCTTCGCATATTGGACTTTTAATTAAAAAATATGCCTTATGATGGCAAAAACAAATGGTTGACAGATACAAATTGATGGGCAAACAAATGCAGTAAAAGAGAAAAATTAGTTGGTGCTTTGTTGTTTTTAAACTCAATAGAAATTCAAACAAAAACTGAAACTGGATAGAGGACAACTGTTGAGATTTCCTTTAGAAACTTGTGCATACATTTTTATTAAAAAAAATTAACAATTTTACTTTTGTAAGGACGATTTTTGATTTGTGTATGCTATGTATGGAAAATTGGAAACTTTTGCTTATTTTAGTTTCAATTACGACTTTTTCATCTATTACTTGTTTATGTCCTACTTATGGTCTTAGCTTACTGCTAGTGTTGTCGAACGATCTTTTTTCGATATTTTTTTGTTGGGTATTATTGTTGGTTTCGGGGCATTATCTTTGATATTAAAAGTATTACTGATATTACTAAGATCCAAGAGCATTTCTTTCGAAAAACTTCATTTTTGTGGCCAATATCCACAAAAATATCGTCAAAATATCGTTAACGATAGTGCACAAAAAGATACTGCAAAGTGCAAGAAGGAAATCACTGTGGTTAGAGCGAGACGACCATAACCCAAATGTATCCAGAGAGAGCGAACAGCTGAAGTATCTAGAGAGCGTAAATAAGAGCGAACAGCTGACAATTTTCTGACACAAGCTCGACACCGCTGAGCAAAGTTCCTCTCTATAACTCTTTGCTCACGATTAAGCGAAGTGTTTTCATATTTGGCGTGTTTTTCCCCAGAAAGTCCTCAAGGGCGAACCTCTACAGCAGACGTTGGTGATGGCGATGCTCTACCGTTGACATTGTTGTTGTAAGGGCTGGGAAATTTCGTAAGTTTGGTAGAAGAAAAAAAAAAAGAGAAAGAAAAAGTAAAAAGTGAGGGGAAATAAGTTAATGTGATGTTGAGAAGCTAACCTCTACTGGGTGGGACCACAAGTCTAATGGCGTGATGTCAGTGGGGCACTCAAAAAGATGTCTGGTGTCATGCACACGTCGGTGACTTCTGAGTTAAGGCGGACCTAGTAGTAGTTCAGATGCCTGCTTTTCCCCGAGTGGAGTTGGGTCAGTGTTGATCTAACATGTCTTCAAATGTCTTTTCTGTTGGGTCTATGGGTGGTGGTCTTTCTCCTAAAACAACATTGTCCTGCTATGCTAAGGTGAGGGCAACCACAAGGTTACAGTGCTGTCACCCAAAATCTGCTAAACTTTATAGAATTCTGTCCTCATATCAGTACCTTGTTACTGCTCCGGACCTTCTTTAGTACGTCCTCCAAATGCTTGAAGAAGGTAAACATGGAGTCAAAAGTGACGCCTAGGAGTTTTTAGGGATAGTTGGTGGTAGGTATCCTGTTGTCACTGATGTGGATATCCAGTTGCATCTGGACTTACTTGGTACAGGTCGTTAGGAAAGTAGCTGAGGACTTGGTGGCCGACAGTCTGAGGTTCCTATTTGGCATGGGAGGTACACATTTATACACTGCTCAAGCAGCTTGACGTCCTGTCTGTTTTAAGTTTATTTCAAGAACGCTGTTCGGAGGTTGGCGGTAGCCATACTACTCAAACTAGAGGTGAGATTATTGTAAAGTATTCGATAGATAAGTGTGACCAGAGCTGCCATATAGTCAGAGTCGTGGAGCCATCTCTAAATTAGTTTTAAATGGTCACAGTAGAGGCGCCATCTGTTGGTCAAGTTTTGACCAAAAGAAACTTCGATTGTACGCAAAGCTCGTCCCTCAGTTTTAAAGCTATCGAGCTGAAATTTTGGAAAGAGTCCTCTTTTGAATTTAAACCAATTCCAAGGTATTTCTCTTATGAACAAACTATTCTTAATTTAAGCCCTGAGTCGGCAAAAAGAGCCGATACCAGAGATTAAAACCGAAACGAATAACGGTTACTGTTTTGGCTGATCGCTTTTTTCTGCTTATGGTTATATTACGGTTGTGGGATATCGGCTACGGTACTGGTTACGGTTATTAATGACCGTTTTGGGTTTTTTGCTTTCTCGTTTTAAACTTATTTCAGTATAATGCGTTAATAAATGCAAGAGAAGGTTAAAATTCTATAAAACTTTCAAATTGTTTTTATTTTAATTCAGACGTTTCACGTAATCAAATTTGTGAATAAAATGTTTGGATACGGTTTGGAAAAGACTTTGCATGTGTTTGAGATTTCAAAAAATTGCGTCTAGGTACAGTTCTCATAACTGGGAAATTATTAATACGAAACATTCTAGATTAAAGAATTATTGTTCGCAATGTCGCTTACGACTAGTTTAAGCAGAATAATATCCATCTAAAAATATTTCATTAATGAAATTCTAGATCCAACTGATAAGCTCTATGAGTATCCTTAACATGGTAAATGCCGCTTGCAAATGCTTGTCAACTTGAAGTGGTCTGCGACATAATTAGCCATGACTTAAAAGGCCGCCGGTTGATTACCTGGCCAAAGGGGACCACACACACACACACACACTGTGCATCAGCATCCGCCATCATGTATGTAAGCAATCGTGGACCAGTTCCACCTGGATTCGCCCACGGCTCCCATTCCTGCTGATTGATCGAGCAGCGAGTGGAACGACAGGCTAGTTAACCAATTCTTGGAACTGACTAATGACACTCTGTTGCATGTGGCAGCGTAAAATTGGAGCACGTAAAATGCTAATAATCACAGCTCATCAACAAGAGATTTATAATAATTTTACAAGCGCCAACAAGCTGTCTAAGCCAGTGCCTGACTGCTGGCTAAGGCATAAATTGTGCATTAGACGCATGTGAGTGGGCGTGGCATCAATTTGACAATGGCAAACCTGGGCTGACAGGCAAGCAGCCGCCAAGCGACACGACGTCGTCGCTTATGCCTCGGGGGTCATTATTAATGAGTTTAAACTGAGCCGCCAGTTTGAGCCACGACAACTTATCGCTTGTAATTATTGGCCAAATGGCTCACGAGCCCATGCTCAGTCACATGATTGATAAAAGACTCGCCGACAAATTCCAACAGCCATGAATGAAAACTCAAAGTGCCGCAGCGAGAGCGAGAAGGAGATATGCAAAAACAACTGCGTGTGGCCGCCAGCCTCAAACGTAATTTTATTTACACGCTGAACAGCAACGCTTTTGCCCTGGCTGTCTGTCAACTGACAACCTCTACTGCCCGCGTTGTCGTTGTCTGTGTTGATTTTGACGGCTGCCGATGGGCCCTAAGCGCACGCACTTAAAGCCGCCACACGACTGCAGTCTAGCATTAATGACAATACAAGTGCCTGAGCGACGGCAGCGAGCGGCTTGGGGGGGAGTTGGGGATTCTGCGGTCGACTCGATTTGCATTTCATTGGGCACTGAGCTGAGCTAACCAGTCCACTAAAGATATGTACACACATCCGTGACATCAACCACGGTCTGTCCCTGAAAAAAAGGTGTCGCAATCAATATTTTATGGCCCTGACGTGAGGCACGAGCGTTACGTTGCGTATGAGTGATTTTTGTTAGGTGTCAATTGATTGGAATACGACTTCGAAAATTTTAATAATATTCAAGTGTAAATCTAAACACTTGATCAGATAATGAGAAACACTTTATGATTTTCAAGGGAATTTTATTCAAATGGAAAGACAATTTAGCTATTTTCGCCGTGGTCAATTTTAATAATTTGTAAATATAATATGTCAAACTTAATATGAAGTGACAATTGGGGTTACTCAAACCTATAACGCACACTCTAAGAAAGCAGAACGATTCGGTCTTAATTTTCTTGATTTTCGTCCTTGCAAATTCGTTCTTACATTCCAAATTAAGGTTGAAATTGAAATTAAATTCTTGATCAAAATAGCCGATAAATTTTGGAACAGCAGTAAAAAATTTTTTTTTACTTTAATCGGTTTGAAACAAAATAAAAAAACAGAATTGGAAAAGCTCTTTGCGTTTTCAAATAAGATATTTTTTTTAAAAAGGTCCAAAAAACATGTGGAATACCCCCTTAACGTGCACATTTTTTGTCGGACCCGGCCGGATCGGACGACTATAGCATATAGCTGCCATAGAAACGCTCTATAGGGAATTTTCTCAAAAATCAGGCATTAATTAATAACTCAAAAACTAAGCAAGATATTGCGGTCTAGTATTTTGCAGTTTTACAGTTCGTCTATATGCGCAAAAAACTGGGCGTGGTAGCACTTCAACCCGCCTTAAAAAATTTTTTTTTTAAATTTATTTTCTTGCACAAGACAAAATTGGTTTTTCTTGCTATATTACAGAAGAATGAATGGACGCATAATAAGAAACATAGTTTTCGGCCGCAAACTTTATGGAATTTCGGGATTCCTTTTATTGCGATTTCTGTTCTGTTCCTACTGTCACTTCTAACTGCACAATACTGCTCTCGTCTAGAGTTCAAAAATTGAACTATAGTTCATTTGAAAGTTCAAAAAATGAACTATAGTTCAAAAAATGAACTATAGTTCAAATGAACTATAGTTCATGAAGAAATGAACTAATGAACTAGGTCATTAAAATGAACTAAAATTTCCAACTCTACTCTCGTCGACGGAAGACTGCCAAGGTCTTTTAAGGCCTTAAAGAAACTATCTTAAGAACTGCTGCATGGTCAGCTGGTCGTTTTTTACTTTTTACGAGCAGCTGTGCTTGCTCCTTCTACTACGTTATCTCCAGCAGCTTGAGTCCTACGACCTCTAATACGCTTTAGCGTAAATGACCATCGAGAACGCCACTCTGGGTTCATGTGGTTCCCAATGGCTTAGAATGGAATTTCTGCGTTCAAATTGTTGCATTATTCTGTTCAATTACAGCGATTCATCTCCAGAATTGCACAAAATATGCTTCCTTTTTTCTTTTAAATATCTTTCATATGCGACTAAAAGACTTTGGCCTTACCCCTCTCTAAAGCAGAGTTCCCCAGCGATAGCCCCGGGAGCACGAACTTACTTGCCGAATGTTTGCCGAAGCTCTCTGCTTGGGGAACCCTGCTCTAAAGCAATCAAAAACGAGAGCGTAAGTTAAAGTCGGCTCTAACCGACTTCGATATACCCGTTACTCATGAAAAAACATTCTTAACAGTGTTCCTGCGTTCCTTAGGGTGACCATCCGATAAGTATGCAACATTTTTTTTATGGTGGGAGGGGGGGGGCTTGTTTCACTTTTTTGCTCATAACTTGAGAACCGTTCATCCGATCTTTATTGTTTCTTCGACATTCATTGGCTAATTACTAACTATGTCTAGAAGGTACAAATCGTCTTTCTTTAAAACTGTAGGAGATAGAACGTTTTTTCCAAATTGCGGGGGCGGGAGGGGGCGTGGCCAAAATTTGAAACAAACTCGATCTGCGTGCAGATAAAAGAAGCATTTGTCCCATACATGTCAAAACTCTATCTCTTACCATCTCTGAGATCTAGGTGTTCATACAGACAGACGGACAGACGGACGGACGGACAGACGGAAATGGCTATATCGACTCGGCTGTTGATGCTGATCAAGAATATATATACTTTATATGGTCGAAAATGATTCCTTCTGCCTGTTACATACATTTGCACGACTTTAGTATACACTTTTTACTCTACGAGTAACGGGTATAAAAAATATCTTTCCGACATCTCACATTTTTTCATTTGGCATGCAAATAGGCATTGGAAAAATTGAGGTTGTGTCCTAAAAACCGAAATTTTGCCAAAAACAGCACACACTTGCGGTTGAGAAAAAGTGAAACAGAAGCAGGACTAATAGCTCTAAAAGGTGGATAAAGTCACAGCTCTAACAAATCTAAAAAAAATTTGGTAGGACTGCGCAAAGTTGAATTTTCTTTCCAATTTTTTTTTTGTCAGATGAATCACGAATACCGTCAAATACAGGGACGCCACGATTAATTTCTACAGATCAAAGGCACTAAAACATAGCAAATATTCGACAAAACTTTCTGTTTTCATTAATACTTGGCAATTACAAATTCCAGCAGAAAAGACATACTTAACATTGAACTGTCATTCGTTAGCATAACCTGACTTTATCAGCTGCTCACTTAACAGAGCTCTATCAAAATTCGTGGTATGTAGAATTGTAGACTGATGTATTTGTGGTCTAATGAGACAAGAAAAATTAAGTTTTGAGCACTTTTGGAAAAGGGATTTATGCCTAATATTTGACAAAATTCCCCATAGTGCGTTCTAATCAAGGCTGAAAACCTTTAAAATTTTAAAGAAGGTTCGGTCCAGGGGTTCGAACCCGTTGCAAAGTCTTAGGTTCGGTTCGCGGACCGGTTCACGGAACCCCTGAACCCTAGGTTTTGGTTCGAACCTCGGTTCGCTTGAATATAGAAGAATAGTTTCGATTTATAAGGACTTATTACTTAAAATAATATTTTCATGTCAATAATGCAATTATTAATTATCAAATTCATTAGCTGACATTTAGAACTTTTGAACACCGCTTAGTTTGAGTTAATAAGCCTTCTATCTGCTACGAGCTGTTCATCTATACTAGCTCTTAGATTGGAAAGTGTTGAAAATCCCTGTAAACGATACCGGAGTTTCTGAAACAGCGCGTATAGTTAACGCAATATTTTTGAAGTCCTCGTTTTTTTAACCTTTCCAAAACTTTAAAACATTTGTTGATGTGTTGGACAATTGTCGTAATCTGTGGTATGTTTAAACCACGTTAACTATATATTTAGTACAATATACAGATAAGGCTTTCGTTCGGTTTATTGACAGTGGGCGTGCTGCCGGTAAGAATGAATGTGACACATTGGCAATGAGATTAGTGTGTGTGTGAATTAGAGATGTGCACTGGGACCACCAAAAATCTATAACATCATTTACAGAATTGATATTTAATATTTGATTATTGCTTTTAAAAACTTCATTTTTCGCAATCAGAAGTTGATTCATTTTAAGATGAATTTTTAAAACTCTCATAAAGAATTTCTTTTTGGAGCTTCAGCATGTTTGTAATGTGCTGTTTTGTCATTTAAAAGTTGTCCTGCTCGGTCCATATTCGTCCCTTATCAAATCGAATAGTATAAATTTCACCTAGAGAAATGTCGTAGGATTGCAGTACTTTTGAATGATACAAGTCAAACTACAAGGAATTTCTATATTTCTATATTGTGTGTGTCGTTAAAAAAACTACTTAATTTGTTGAACCGAACCTTATTTTTCGAAAAAGTGGTCCGGTTCGGGTTCAGGTTCGAAGAGTCAAAAATATTAGGGGTTCGGTTCATGGTCCGGTTCGTCGGACCCCAAAAACCCGAACCGAACCGGTTCTAAGGGGTTCGGTTCAGGACCGGTTTGCAGCCTTGGTTCTAATAGAATTGCAATTTAATAATTGCATACTTTGAGGAGCAATATTGTTTGAATTTAAGTTAAGTTACACTCTTATAGAAACGAACAGACGGACATATTCTTATCGATTCTGATGAAGATTGTAGTTCTCTACTCTTTACTCTGGACAAAATTGGAATGCCATTTTAAGAATAGGTTTAGCTAGAACTCTGAACCCTTATTCTTTGGAGTATAAATATAAACTCAACTTACATATGCGACTTATTAAAAGTATTTCTGACATTCCTTAGCTCACCCAAGGTTCAACCGACAAAACTTGAAAAATGAAGTCCAACAAAGACTTTGCCCATGGCGCCGTTTTAAAGCCCAGAACTGAAAACCTGGCAAAACTGTGACAAATGATTTTGACGACTTCATGCTCAGGCAAACATACTGGTACACACACACACACTCACACATAGGCCTGATCTGAGTGTGCGCGCATTTTTGTCATTTATCATGCTTACAATGCTAATGACATTTGGCTAGGGCGCTGGGCCAAAAACAATTCACGGCTCAGTCTTCGCAACTTCAAGTGCTGTTCCATAGACGACGCCGTCTCGTGGTTGGTACTTAAAGCAGACCCGAGTGTTGCAGCATAAGGTTATATAATTATATCTTAACGGTTAAAAATACTCAAGTCTTGGGGCTGACCACTTGCGCTCCGATTTCTGTGTGTGGGTTTGTTTGCCTACCGCTTAATTCTGTCAATACAGGGTGCCCCCGCTCGGTGGCCATTTGAGAATTTATGTAAATCATTCCAACACACTTCACACTGGCCACAATGACAAGCCGAAATGGCAACGGCTGTTTGAAGTGTTTCACGAGCAAACACTCCAGCGACCGAAACGCGAACGCTGCGCTATAGCTAACAGAATCAAATTATATACCCACATTATATGGAGTACGAAATATTTTGGTCATGCCCCGAGCGACATTTAATTAGACTCTAGACCAGGTCTCCGACGTTCACACGCCAAGCTGCCGAAGCTCGCGTCATTTTGGGCAAAAAAAAAACGAAAATAAACCTGCAGTTTATGGCCAACATAATTAAGTTAAAAGCTTTTTTACAGCCACCCCAAACTGGACACAGCGCGCGTTCAAATTGATAATGAAAATAAGAAAAACCCATGAAGCGTTTTTAATAGCTAAATAAATGCCCGCGTCTAGATTTCTGTGCAGGCAGGCGGCAGGCACCCACACCTGAGTCTATAATGGATATGGAAGGTGAATCTAAATGAAAATGGGCAGTTTCCCAATGCCAGTCCATTGATTAAGTCTGTCAAATCAAAATGAAAAGGGTGGGAAGTAAAAAGGATGGGAAATAGCAGAGGTCAGGGTAAAGGAAAATTAAGTTTTAAAAGTCAATTTCCTTACCTGCAAGCCTTTTAATGATTGACCTCTTCCTTACTTTAGCTGAACGTGGTTAATTGATAAGGGACGTAAATGGACCTATTTTGAGCAATAATTAGTACAAATGTCGCAGAATGGCGACTTTTTTATAAAAGTTTTGAATATATTGAAAATTTTTACGTAGTCCTATAGGACTACAATAGTAGCTCTGGAAAGCACTAAAGTCAAATCCAATACAGAGGGAAAAAAACTGTTCAGAAAATTAGTTGCATTCTACTTAAAATAAGAATAAGATTGTCAAAATTATTGAGAACAAATATTCCAAAGGTTCGCCGAAAGAGTAAAGTAGTTCTCAATCGTATAATATTTGCTTTATATTAGCGATGGCCTCTGGTTACCCCTCGGAGACGAAGACATTTCGCTATTTTCACGTTTAGGAACCGAACACATGCCGAAGCTGAGAAGAAGAGAGCAAGGAGCATAAAGCATTTCAGTCGGTGGCTAGCCTTTGATGCGGTCAGTTCGAAAATACGCTCTCTGTTTTTGACTATCGCTTTAATCCCAAAACCGTTCTTTGACAGAGAGAAATCCAAGAGACAGACAGAGAGAGTGAATTGGCTCTCTTTTTAACCTAACTTTCTCTCTCTTGGTTTTTTTCAACTCAACTTTTCGTCTGCTCAACTAAGCGTAAGTAGCCCTCTAGAGGTGAATCTGCAAAAGTCTGCAATGCACATTGGGCCAGCGAGCCGATTTTTCGACGAAAATTCAAATTTTTTATAAAAAGTAAACCTATTCTAATAATAAAATTTGAATAGTATATACTTTGACTAAAATGAATCAAAAGATTTTAATTGTTTTGATCAGAGCTCGCAAAATATGGTCAACCAAATTTTTCTATACTGTCTGCTCACCGAAATGACAGGAAAAAATTTAACAGAGTAGCTCACTCTCTGAACAGAACACTAGATTTTGATTTTCTAGTGTTTTCTGTCTCATAGTAATCGATGAGAGAAACACACGAAGCTGTCCGACTATAACAGTTTGATGGGGAGAGTTTCGTTCGGGTGTCAGCAGCTGAGCACAAGCAACTGAGCAAATCAAGCAAAGTGTCCGAGCAAAGTGTCTTTTCTATTGTTGTGTTACACACTCACTTGGCCTACTAGGATTAAAATATGTTTGAATATATACAATATTCGATGTATAATAATTTAAATTCTTATTTTTAAGCAATAAGTAGCTGGATCATCCCTAACTTTTTCACGACAATCTCAGTCTTCAACAACGTATATTTAATTATTTGCAAATTAATTTCTTGGACTGATTTATCCAGTCTGGTCGCCAAAACAATTTTAAGCGATATGGGCTTGCGTGCAAACATAACCTTTATGGACAGCCCTTTCACTCGTACATGATCCATAATTCTCGAGGCTATTGGAGCCATTTGCAGGGCATTTATGTATTTATTTTGATTATAATTACACGAAACCCTTTGCAGGCTTATAGTAAAAAGGGCCTGCCGTCGTGAATACAATTTTCACGTTCGGCGCAATTATTGTTTGTTCATTTGCCTTTCATTTCTTTGCATTTTTTGCAAACCGGTGTACTCTTTGACCTCATTAAATGATTTGAACACTTCTTGAAGTTTAGCCGTCAATACCGCCTCAAAATTTTTAACATGGGGGCCAGAAAATACTATACAACATTCGGTATAAAGCGATGAATTTAAGGTATTGAAAATTTAAAAATTATGCACTTTTTTAAAAAAAACGAGAGCGTAAGTTAAAGCCGACTCTAACCGACTTCCTGCGTTTCTTATTGTGACCATCCGAAAAGTATGCAACATTTTTTTTTAGGGTGGGAAGGGTGGTAGCGGGGAGGGGGGGGCTGTTTTACTTTTTTGCTCTTAACTTGAGAACCGTTCATCCGATCCTTTTCATTTCTTCGGCTAATTACTAACTATCTCTAGAAGGTACAAATCGTCTATCTTCAAAACTGTAGGAGATATAACGTTTTTTCCAAATTGCGGGGGCGGGAGGGGGCGTGGCCAAAATTTTAAACAAACTTGATTTGCGTGCAGATAAAAGAAGCATTTGTCCCATACATGTCAAACCTCTATCTCTTACCATCTCTGAGATCTAGGTGTTCATACAGATGGACGGACAGACAGTCAGACGGACAGACGGACATGAAGGCTCAGGAAAACTTAAAACTCTTAAAGCCATTATAGGCTAATTAACAACAATCAGCTGCGTCGATGTATTGTTTTGCCTTTTACAAAAGCACACATACATGCATACACACTTATAGTTTACTGAGTCACAAACACATGCTTGTAAGACACTTTCGACAAATTCTGAGCAGCAAAGTGTCTCAAGGAAACACATGAGCAAAGCAAGCTAAAAAAATCTCTCATTGATTGAGCAAAGAGCACTTTGTGAATAGTCATCGGTGAGATGTCATTTCGTTACACTAGTTCAAAGGGTCTCAGAGTGACTGTATTTTATCTGACAGCCTGTGAAAAGGGAGCATTTTTTGGGAGCTCTGGTTTTGATGCATCCCTGAAATTTTGGCAACCCTTCAAAGTCAGCTGTTTGATTGCATGCGTGCGAAACTAAAAAGCGCAGAAAAATTTTTGTTTACTTGCGAGCGTGCCAAAATGATTGTAGTTTAAACAATTTTTTCTAAAACTATGGAAAAGAAAGACCAAAGTATGTAGAATATTTGTATTAAAAAAGATTTTGTTCATGTTTGTTAATGTGTTTTTTGTATGCGTTTATTTGTGTCGTCCAAAAGTAGAAAAAAGCTAACCTGCTAACCCGTCTGTTGTGGATTATAACTAATTTTGTGCCAAGTTGTGCCAAAAAGTAATTATGTGTCTCTATAGTGCAAAGTGTATATAAACTAATTTTAAAAAGCTTTTTTGCTCCATTTTGCTCTGATGTGTATAAATCCCTAATATTGCAGCTGTGGTTGAGTTCCCCTATGAGCAACTGCTTGATATCTACATACAAAACTATCGTAGCGCATCTGCCGTTTCGAGTTGGATTTCTGATGAACTGAAAGAATTCGACTTAAGCACGGAGAAAAAGGATGAAATCAACACCAAAGTGAGAAGCTTTCACCTTTACATACAAGAGAACTTGGCAAAATGTAATTTAAGTATGGCCATAGAAGTATGGTAATAGAAGATATGGCTATAAGAGTGACAGGAGGTTACATGCTCGAAAGAGTACACGACAGAACAACATTGCAGACGTTTTCCACAGAGCAATGGATTCCTCAGATCCACTTGTGTCGAGCATCTATCTTTCAAAAAGATTGGGTCTGCAAAATAAACTACCCCTACCAGCAGACGTAATCGATCTTTTGGAATCACCAAACTTGCTATATTTGTGTAACATGAACCATAATAACACTGTTCCCGTTTTTGATGCGAACAATAGTGATTCAGATTCTGACTCTAAAAATCCGGTAATATTCAGGTTAAGTGTTAAAAAATAAATTAAAAACATTTTTTGAATTTAACGATTGCTAGCATTATTAATTACCGTACAAGTATCAATAAGAGAAAACCTATCTCATATGGGCGGCTGAGAAGGCGTGGTCAGATCGGTCTGAAACTTAGATATATTTTTATGTGCATCGACACTATCATATGTACCAAATTTCAAGAACTTAGCTTTAAAACTTTAATTTTCGTCGAAAAATAGGCTCGCTGGCCCAATGTGCAATGGCTGAATACGTTAAGTGCATAAAGAACCGGGTTCAATACCCAGTTGAGGCCGAAAACAACTTTCTGAACAACTTAAATAAAAAGAATCAGGTGGAGTATGTGGGGTCGTTCAAGTTTGTTCTTTAATCGATGTCTCTGATCTTACGGAAAAGTCCAAAAGTTTCTTGTCTCCTTTGCCTTCCAATCCTAAGAGGTATCCCCAAATTTGAGGAATCCGCTCACAATCCACTTTTTAACTCAATTGATCTCAAATTATATCAACTCAAATTAAGTTCTTAATAATGGAACAATGTCAATATTATCGTCATATACGAGTAGCATTAGATCTTTACGAAGAAATGCGCCTGTTCTGAAGGCATGTGGGCACTAGCGCTTTATATAATAAATCAGCGGATTAAAACATCTTTTGGTATCAAATGGTTCGTAGAGGTTCTTTCCTATTTTGACGGAGCTTTGTATGCTTCTCAACGTCATCATGCAAAGTCGAATGTGCTTTGCTGGTATACCAGGGTTTTAAAGAATCTTGACCTTATCGGTGTGCCAAAGGGTGATTTATTATCAATAAATAGTTGGTAAGGTTTGATGTGTCGTCGTACCATGTTGTGCAGAGAAGTTTGTGTATGCACCTTCACTAACTACACAAGTTTACAAAAAAAGGCCATTTTTTGCAACAGAGAACTTTGCAACCGTTCCTTATGTATTTTTGGCCGCTGAACTCAGGTAAATTGTCTGTTTTCTTCCAGCACGTCAGGTTCACGATATATTTGCATTAGAGAGGTATTCCTATATTTGTTGGTCGTGTGGCCACATTAAGTGTCCAATTCGAACCAACTTTGCTTTAATGTAAGCTGCATTGAATGACGTTAAAGAAAAACCGAACACGAAGTTTTGATTTTGCTGATAAGTTACCAAATTTTGGATTTGAACATTAAAAATGGGGGTTTTTTTGAAGAAAATCGATTTTTTTGCAAGTTTAAGAAATTCTGTAAATTTTTCTGCTAATATTAAAAATCTTAGAAAAAAATAGTTGGTAGTCCTTTGTTTCTTCTTATTTCAATTATTTTAAGTTTTTCGATTTCATTGCGATTTTAAAAGTTATTGCCCAAAAACCTTAAAAAATTTTGTAATATTTTTAAATTTGCTTAACAATATTAAGCCTTAAAATGTCTAAAAATTTTCAAAAATCGATCTTAAATAATTTTTTAATATCCATTCTTTGGTTTAAAAATAACTACCATGTTATTTTCAAGCTACAAGAAATTTTGGCGGTAAATGTTGTCCAAAAAAAGTCGAAAATTTGTATAGTTTTTGGGCTATAACTTCTAAAAGCGCAATGATATTGGAAAACTGAAAAAAATTGAAATAAGAAAAAATAAAAGGCTACCAACTATTTTTTTCTAAGATTTTTAATATTAGCAGAAAAATTTACAGAATTTCTTAAACTTGCAAAAAAAATCGATTTTCTTCAAAAAAACCCCCATTTTTAATGTTCAAATACAAAATTTGGTAACTTATCAGCAAAATCAAAACTTCGTGTTCGGTTTTTCTTTAACGTCATTCAATGCAGCTTACATTAAAGCAAAGTTGGTTCGAATTGGACACTTAATGTGGCCACACGACCAACAAATGTAAGAATACCTCTCTAATGCAAATATCTCGTGAACCTGACGTGCTGGAAGAAAACGGACAATTTATCTGAGTTCAGCGGCCAAAAATACATAAGGAACGGTTGCAAAGTTCTCTGTTGCAAAAAATGGCCTTTTTTGTAAACTTGTGCTATTTGCGTTTGATATTCCTATAAACAACACCATTCCCTCTTTGCTTTCAATGTATTAAAAATCGTAATTAATTATCTAAAAAAAAGGGATAGACTGGAAAGTTGAAAGTTGTTACCTTTTGCAAAACTCAACGAAGCATTTTCTTTTATAATATAAATTTGGGCAGGGGGTAATTACTTTATCTGTTGCTGAAGTTGCGCTTTTGCTTGCTAATAGGATTAGCAAACCCCACAAAAATAAAACGAAAATTGAACTCCCCTTGCCAAGAGTTCGTTCGTTGGCTTTTGCAGCTGTCAGAACCATAACTCAGTGTCATGTCGGGTCTGGCCCGGCTATATTTTGAATATCTGCGTGGCCGCAAAATCTCCCCCCGAGACAAGACAAAAACCAATTGTTCAATGGGCGACTACAAGACTGAGAGAGGGAATCGAAATAGATTTGCAAACAATTTGCAACAATTCAATCAAAAAACTTTAAACGCAAATACAAAATAGACAGCCAGACAGACACGGGGGGACGTGGACTCTTGACGGCCATCAGATAACTCACTCACTTGGTGGTCTGGGCCTGAAACTGAGTCTGCGTCTGAACTGGACCGGACCTCAGCCTTATTCACTTTTCGACTTTTTGCGCCCTATGTCTCTGTCGGTCTGTGTGCCGTTTGTTTACCGAAGCGTTTGAATGGCAACAGAAACGGCCAAGAATTACAAGGTAAGCCACGGACTAAGCTGGTTCTTTTCTTTTTTTGCTCGATGTGCAAGCGAGGATGAACGCAAAATATTTGCCAGCCAAACAATGATATCCCACATTGGCACGGTGGCATCTTCTGGCGGAAAACGCAAGTGATGCTGGGCGGAGACCAAAGCGGAAGTCGTAGGTCTCACTCAGCCGGAAGAGCTCAAGACAAGTTGAATAGTTGCAAGTGCAATATTTCACCGAACGCATGTCGCTGCATATTGGTTGCCCCAAGCCGAAACTTTTCCTCAAAGTAAAAGCCCCCCAAAAGATGCGACAAATGTCAACGGGCCAACGAACGAGCCAGCGAACAACTGACAACATCTGTGACATGGCATAGCCTAGAAAAAGCCTCGAACACGGGGCGACAAAAAAAGTTCCGCTATGAGATGATGACGGGCAACGGCAACAACAACTGCAGCCCAGAAGGCTAAAAAGCTTGAAGTTGAACCTGAGACTCAGCTCTCAGCCTGAGCCATCGCCGTCCACATCTAGCATCATTGTCAAGCTTTGTGCCCGTTTGGCGTGCCAAGCGAAATAAAACTCTCGTAAACAGACAGCGCCGCTTCTGAGCTGGAAGCACGTACACAGAGAAAAAAAACCACGTAAATCCAAATATTTCATATTTGATTTAAATATTTTTACCAATAAAACTGCACCACAATGTGTTTTATTAAATATAAGGTGTGTTCACTTAAATCTTTTATTTAATATGCCCATAATTAATTTTAAGTGTAATGCTGTTCGATTTAATGTGAAGGCATATTAAAATTAATATGCCATCATATTAATTTCAAATATGATTTACATTGAAATTCTAAACGTTTTCATATTCAATTTAAATATTACCATCTTAAGTTTAAATATGTCAAATATTGGTTTCAAAGTTAAACCATATTAAATATCAATATGTAACATGCTAAAATCAAATATATGTTGTATTAAATTTAAATATAAACATTTTTAAATTAAATAATACATATATTCAAATTTAATATGGTCAACTTTAAAATTAATAGATATCATATTAAACTATATAATGTTTCATATTCAAAATTAATAGCACCCATATTTAAAACATTCACCTCCCAATGAAAATCCAATATGTTTTATATTTAAGTCAAAGTCAAGTTTATTCATAATATATATTAATATCTTGCAACTTTATATTAATTAATAATTACATTTATGTCAAATATGTCTTATCTTTAATTCTATTTATTTAACTCCACATTCAAATATTTTATTGCTTCGCAGTTTTTGCTTATGTTTAATTTTTATTGAAAGAAAGACTTAAAATACACTGAAGTGAATTTTCCAAAAAGATTATAACTAAAGAGATTTAAATTTTACATAACTTTTTCCATTATTGATAGTATAAACATGCATCGGGTGACTTGTGAAGAATGTTATTTCCTTAATTACTATTGTTTTAGTTTTCTGGCCAACCTCATATGCTTGCATATGGTTACAAAAACGCTCAATATTTATATGATTACATGCAACAAAGATTTGATTTTCCTGAAAAAAAAAGAAAATCAATTTGAACAATTCGAAAGTTCCCTCATTATTTGCCAAATAGTAGTTCTTTTTATACACAACTCCCTTGTATTCGACTACGTCAGAGAATTGCAAAGGATCAGACTTAAAGTCATAGGAACAACTACAATATTTCAAACACTCAATTTCTTTTATGAAAACACTTCTAAATGTGCACTTCTCAAAACAGTTTGGGATCCCACTGTCATAAGTTATTAGGAAATTTGAGAATTTAAGCGACGACTTTATGGCTAAAGAGTGACAAGCATTTTTTCTTGAAGTAATAGATCTTAAGTATGATTTTGGTGCTTTATGTTTAGCTTCGAATCGCATTACCCAAGCATACTTTAAGGGCCCACATTTAGAAATTGCGGTTGGATAATGTACCAAAAAATGATGTTTTGGTTTTAGTGTTGGTCCATATAATTTGACATAAAGCTCGTGATGTTCCTTTATCTTAGTTTCTAAGAATTTTAAATCAGATTCTGTGAATTTACTTTGAAATAAAATATCAATGATTTCCAACAGCTTAGTAAACAAGTTCCAGTGCGGATTACTTTTAGGAACTAGATCACCAATCATTAATGGCAGGAATTTGGCAAAACAAAATTTTTCGCTAGCTGTCATTCTTATTTCATTATTTCTTAGCTTGCGCAGTTCAAGTGGTCGAGAGTTATTTCTAATTTCGATTTCACCAAACGAAAATAGTTTTTTTCGAAAGTTTATTGTTGCCAAGGTTAAGATCTTATCATCAATCAAAGCTAAAAGTGTTTTACAGATGTTGTAAACACATATGCCTTCTAAAACGTCATGCATCAAATCAAAATAAAAATTTTCAGTAACATGAAAGTTTTTTAGTTCATTAAACACGCAATTAAATTTTATGCCAGTTTCCAGGTAGTCCTGTTCCATCAAATCTTTTTCATATGATAGCTTGCTTCTCAAATGCTCTAGTTTCTCTATACTGTCAGTTTTCATTTCACTGTTAATTCTTCTGCAAGCCCTACAGAATCGTTTAGATCTAAATGACTGTACAAATCCAAATATTGAATTTAATCCTAAATTGTCTCCAACAATCAAACCTAATACAAAATAAACAGTTTTGCTTCCATCTGGTGTAAAAATTTCCACTCCTTTTTCCAACTCATCAAGCACTTTAAATAAATGGTAAAATATGGTTTCATGCTCACAACTTTTAAGTGCATGTGATGGGATGAATGCAAAAGGAAAAATGAATTCTAGCTTTGACAATAAATATTGAGGCGATGTGGGAAATGAGTAATAACATCCGCATATAGATGATACATGAGGACCTATAGCGTTGTTGGTTTGAAAATCATCAAAATAAAGGAAAAATGGGATTACAATATCATCGGGCAAATAATTCTTTCTTTTAGTTGCAAATGTATCAGTATTCACGAAGTTGACAAAAGACTTGCTGCTTTCAAGCATCTTTTGATTTTCAACAATTATGCTGAACAAATTAGGGAGTTCAAAGAAAGACTTGATTTGAAATTTTACAGGCATAATAAAAATATCAATTTTTTCCGAAAGAAAAGAAGCATTTCCCTTTCTTATTTTTGGCGCAATGGTATTTGATACAGTTATAGATTTAGGATCATCAAATAAATGAATTTCTCTTAGAACTTTTTTAAGACGATACTCAGACTTTATTTCCTCAAACGGACTGGTGCAAAACGAAGTAATGGATTTCAAATCTTCTCTGATTTTAGAATCGCATTTACTGACTTCACAAAGTATATTTGAAATAGGCGAAAGCAAACCTGTTATCATATTCTGAATAGAAAGAACTTCATTTCTGGGCATAAAAGATTTATCATGAAGACGAAGCGTTAATAAAATAGACTGTTTCTTTAAACTTTCAATGTATTTCTTGCTGTTCGCACTGTTATATATTAATAAGGGTGTTTCCGACTCAAATGCTAGCGGTTTTTCTTTACACAAATTAGAATTTAAGCAATTCAATGGTTCTTCTATAAAGTTTTCATCGGAAGTTAAGCAATTCAGTTCATTGATATGTGATTTACATAAATGTTTTTTAAATATGTAATAGTTTAAAAATAATTGATTGCAGTCATTTATCTTACATTTTAAAGGGTTATGGAATGTTGGGGTTTTTATAAGATGATCGTGCTTTAAATGCAATATCAATAAATTAACTTCGGAATATTTCTTGTAACACCGAAAACAAGGAAACATTTTAATGTCCTTTCTAGTTTTTCACAAAATTTAAAAGAGCAGTCAAATTCGAAGATTTTATATCGTACTCCGTGTCGATTTCATAGAAATATTTTTGTATAAACAACCACGGCAATTGTGACGCTTTGGGATACTGGAGATTTAAAGTATTAAATATTTTAAAACAAATATCAATACACTCCAAAAATGAATCAAGCCTGTATAACGTTTTATCGAAATAAACATAGAATGATTTGAGATCAAATGAGCTTACGCCTTCAACAATCACAAAGGGTTGAAGTGTGCTGGTATTACCGTAACTCTTAACAATAAGTTCGTTTATCTTCCGTTCGTAGTCTCCCAGCGTATTTAGGCGAAGCACGAAACTTTCCTGCGAGTCTAGCAGAGTAACCTTTGTTCTGGTTGTCTTCGATTTACTGGGAAACCATGCATTGGAAGGCAGAACAGCCGGCAGCAAAATCATAAAAATGTAGTCTGACGAATCTGTAATCAAAATAAAAAAAATAAAAAACACCGTAAAAATGTAAAATAAAAAATTAAATTACCAATTGTTTCTGCAATTTCAATTTGAGAGAGCAATTTCTTGCAATTCGCATTATGAAGATTCACTTGGTAGTATGTTAAAATCTTCTTTTGAATTTCTCCCATTTACAACTGACCATAGCTTCCTTTGCTGGGTATAAAATTGAAAAGTCAAGTTTGATCTGAAAGCAAAAACAAGTTAATGCGTTTTTGCGGTTTTAAACTTATGTTTTAACTTGGTAAAATATTCCAAATTGTAAAAAGAGCAGTTGGCTTACTTTGTCATAAACCGTGGTGTAATAAAAAGTGATCAGACTGCTTAAAGTGGTATATGGCTACCATATATGAGAAAGTAAGCAGACTGCATATACCATAGTATATAGCAAGGGAAACAGTCTGCTTACTTTGTCTTTGTAACAATTTTTTATGAAACATAAAATTATTTAAATCAATTGAATTAATGTTAGTGGCAACTTACCAAGTCCACTGCTCTGCTATCAGCATATTTCGGCCATTCCTGCAAGAACGTGTAAGGCTCAAGTTTTTTAAGATCCTTTTGACGCAAATAATGCGTTTTCGCCCACTTATCCAGGCACTCGTTCCAATTCGAAATATCTCTCTTCAATTCAGTTTTTAAGCCAATGCTTATGGACTCGTCGAACTCAGGTTCCGTGTCAATATTTGTGTCTTCAGAATTTTCTCCCTCACTGATTTCGGCAATTTTGCTTAATCTTAAGCGCTTAACCCGAGAGTTGATATATTTCGCGTACAATTTCCCTCCCGGGTTCTTTCTGCCTGATCGAGGGATGAAATAGAATTCCTGTAAGATATAGATTTTAGAAAAAGAAACCATTTTTAGGGCACTTTTCACAAAGCAGCAGACCGGCTAGGTAATACAAAAGTCGATTACTGTCGTACTCACCTTGGAATCACACTCAGTGGGAAAAATGGCAATAATTTGATCAACCAAGGAAGGGTAATCACTCGTCTTTAGTTTCACGTCATTGCAGTTGGCTTCCTCAACAATTAAGGATATGAGTTGCTCCCTGTGTATATTGGTAAGCTCAGCCTTTTTGTCAAAATAGCTCAATATACTTTTTCCTTGCGCGAATTTTTGTAAGATTGAGAAAACATCCTGAAATTAAGTTAATTCATTTTTTAAAAATACACGGCCAACTAGTGTTTCAACGCTGGTGCTTACCAATTGAAAGGAAAACTGGTCGGAAGATGTTGATGGAGTTTTTTGAAGCCAGCTCGCTACTTTAGAGCCCATGGATAACGTTTCGTCTTCGTTAGGGTACTATTAAACAAAATATATATACATATTTAATAAAAAAACGAATAATAATTAGTATAATCAAATAATATATGAACAGAAAAAAGAAATAATGAAATAGTGTATGTGTATGAATTCGTTTTACCTCTGTCTTTCGCCAATTGAATAATTTGTGTCTGAACACTGCTCTACAGCCGATATTTGTTATCGCGTCTTTTATGTCCTCATTAGTGAGAAATTGTAACGATTTATATGTGATTCCATGAGCTGTTTGCATAAAAATAACTAATTTAATAACAGAAGAAAACATAAACATTGCCAAAACTCACATGTAAGATCGTTTAAAATTTCTAGTAAATCGAAACTTTTTAAAAGATTTCTTAATTTCTCCTCGTCCTGCCCATTTTGATTGTTGTTATTGTCGTCCGAAAACATTTTTAATGTAGTTGCCTAAATAAAAATGAATATTAAAACAAGAACGTTATTCGAATTCTACACTGGCACACGCACGTGAACGTTCTCAGTCGGGCTTGGTCCCATGCCATGTATTTAACAATTGCACTCACACATACATATGTATGCGTATGTGTTCATACAAATGTATGCATATGTGTTCATACAAATGTTCAAGAAAGATCGACTCTGTGAAATGTGTTTTAAATAGTTTATAAATTTTGCATTAAATATTGCTGTAAAACATATGTGAACAATATTCAAATGCATGCTTATTAATGAATAGACATATATACATACATATGTATGTTCATTAATATGTATGTATACATACATATACATATGCGTGTGAGAAGCAAAATTTTAAAACTGTTGAAACACATTTACCTATGAATAAAACTAAATACCGCACTTAATGGACTTTTGACATGAGACAAAACAAACTTGAAATGTACAAACACACATAAAAATGAATTTAATTAAACTTTTTCTTCTTATGTTCATGCATATGCGTGCATTCCCAAGTGGCGTCAAAAAACTTACCTGCTTTCAATCAGCAACTGAGCGCAATAACACTTTGACAAATATTAATTGATTAGCAATCTGCTGCACTTTAATTTATTTTAATCCCTTTTTTTTAATAATTTATCTTTACTTAACGCACTTCACTTCACTCTCGTTTAACAACTCATTGACAACTAACTGCTAAGCTGTTCGTCGGCAATTGATGCGATGTAGATGAGAAGGAATTGACAACAACCGCAATAGCGCTGCAACTGTGTGCGTGCGCGAAACGAAAAAAGAATGCAGATTCCTGAAGATGACCAAATTATGTACAGTGGGGCAGAACACAAATAATTTGATATGAGCAAAGAGTTAGTTTTGGTCGTAGCCAATTTTAGATTAGATTTTTGTTTTAATTACTAAGATTAATCATTTCTTAATATATAATTTAACGGTTAATTCTATTAAAAAAAAATTGGACAATAGAAGAGAAATAGATATTTTTATTGATAAGCTCTACGTTAAAATTTTTTAAATTATTTCATAGTTTAATATTATTTAAAAAATATAAAATCGGAGATCTACCAAATGGTTATACTGATTTTGTCTATCAACCCGCATATCAATTTTGTTTTAATTTTAATTTAATTTTTTTTTATTTTGACCTTAGCCCTCGGAATAAAAGGGTTAAATATCTAAACCAATTTGACATATATTTAACTTTTTATTTTACGGACATTATTAAACGATCATAATTTATTTATAATATGACCCATATACAGAAAGATAATTTAGACGATGCTTATATTATAATATCCCCTTGGTAAAAAGGAGACGGGGTTTTGGGCGTTTTTTTTTTTTTTATATATATATTTATTTATTATATTATCTATCTAATCTTCTATTTCTTTTACAACAAAATGATAAAATATTACCCTTCTTTAATATCGAAAGAAATATTTATATAGATATTTTTTCAATATCCGGCAACCCTATTTTGAAACATATATAAATAGTTCACAAATTAATTAAGTTTTCGTCACACTTAAATTCAGTATTGGTGTTTTATATATGTTTCATTTTTCAATAGCAGTGAGAACCACTGTGCACTGTTCAAGGAGAATGAGGCACGCGCCAAAAACACACATGTATACATGTCTGAATGTATGTATGTGTGTGCGCATCAAGCGGTAGGCAGCGCATAGTTTTCGCTGGTTTTCGCTAGTTCCCGCTGGCCGCCCGGCCATCGTCTCGGCTAGGCTGCAGTTTACAACAACAGCTCGCTGATCGTCAAATGTGTATGCCGCAGTAGGCAGAAAAAATTATGAAAAAGGTACAACAACATTTTTTTTGTCGCTTGCTTTCGATCAGCGCGTGTATGATGTAAACAATATTGCGTTGTAAGGAAATAACGGGTCGGGTTGCGCGGGTAAAAAGGACTATGAGGCTGACCACAGCTGGACTAAAAGCTTATGAACATACCTACATACATACATATATAAATTAATTTCACTAACTCAAGTTTTGCATTGCTGAAATATTATGCTTGCGGTGGCGCCGCGACAAGTGGCACAGAAGTACAGCAGTCTCTGTGCAGTCATTTCGTTTTGTTCTGCCTCACACTCAAGTGCAACATTCGCAATATGTAAATGTATGTGTGTTTCGGTAGAGTCTTAAAATCGAAGTAATTAACAGTATGATTCGAATATAAAATATATTAAAGGATAATTTAAACAATATTTACTTGAACTATTTTTAAATAAATTGTCAAGCACTTTGTAGTAAGTTTGCTGAACTTGTACATTAAATTTACTTCAAATTCGAATTAAATATTTTTTGTAATAAAAGTTAGTATATTTAATATTACCCATTGCTTTTTTTCAAGAAATGTGTTTAAACTTTAATTTCAATTTGATTACCTAATACTTCAAGTATGATAAAAGCTAAAATCAAATACGATAAATATTTCATTCACATATTTGCATAGTACATTTAAATCTACTACGAAAAACTTTGATTTTAATTTGAAAACAATATTCAAATCGATTACGAAACATATTTAACTTAACAACGTTTTCTTTTAAGTGTGTGCATAATAAAATAAATATGTCTCAACATACAATTAAATATGACAAACTTTAAATCAACTGGATAACACTTGGATTTAAATATTTTTCATATTAACTAGATGGTGATAATATGTTTTTATTTAAAATTAAGTCATTTATATTTAAATTAAATATGAAAAATGGCATAATAGAAATTAATATGTTTGTATTAAATTATACTATGCACTTTTTTTTGCTGTGTACCGAACAAGAAAGGAACCATGCAGAAATGGGCAATGACCGGCAAGTGAGTACTCTAGAGTCCAAAGATTGAGACGGGATGAGCACTGGAAAAGAATAGAATAGAATAGAATAGAATATATTAGAATAGAACAGAATAAAATAGAATAGAATAGAATTAAATAGAGTAGAATCTCTTTCGGTTGGTTTTAAATCTCTCGTGTTTTGTTGGGAGATTTGGCGAAGTTCATTACTAAAACAATTTGATAAGAATATGACTAGAATTTGAATTATAATTTAAACCTGCATCGTAAAACATGTAACACTCAAAACTATAAGATTTTTTTGCAAGAAAGGACAACCCTGATTATAGATTTCAGAGAAAAATATCATTAGCATGGATACAAACCTTCCAACTGGATTTTCAAATAAGAAAATGAAGTCTCTTGAAGTTCTGGGACACCGACGGATTTTTCGAGCGATTTGCAAACAAACCGAGGCCAAAATCTCTAGAGATTTCTGTGACACCCCCGATAAAGTCGTATATTCAGTATTAGTTCAAAATGATTTCAGTCTAAAATTAGTGCATTATTTGATCGGATTGTCTGCCAGCGCGGCATGAAGGGCCACGATATGTCGGACTACTAAATCAGTAGAAACGAATTAAGCACCGTGGTCCCGTAGAGAAAATAGAGTCCTTCAGCATATCAATTAGCAACTTCCGAGGAAGTAGTGCGGTTTGAAGACAGTTATATTAAGAGGTGGGTGGGCAGTCCCTGTTGATGTACATGATGTACGTTTTTGAAATTTTTATTAATCATTCCAAAAGACCATATATCAATCTGCCAAAGTTAATGATAAATTCGAAACCTGTTTCGAATTTCGTATTTTAGAGAATTAAGTAAAGTTCCTAAAATTAGAAGTCTCATTATCCGAAGCTAAAGCGCTTATCGTCTTACATCTCGTGAATGTTCTAGACAGAACCATTGTGGTTATCGGTTCGTTTCAGTAGTTTCCAGGTTACGCTTGCGGTATGGTTTATCGGCTCAAATAAGCGATTCGATTCCAGTTGCATCGTTGGGTTATAAGTATGTAGTCACAAAATATTGGGAATTTTTTATTATATTTCCAATATTGAGATGTTAGTTTGTTAACAAGTGTTCTGAACTTATTTAGGAACCGAATAGAAGAAACTCTCTCTAAGGCAATCCTCTCCAAACCGTTTCTAAAATATTTTGCTTATTTTATACTTGAGTGTGTTCCACAAATTTCTAAACATTTTCGTACAAACGACTTGATTTGGAACTAAACTAGAAGGCTTTATATGTGAAATAATAAGAATAAGGTCTGCATATAGATCTGAGGTCGGTAAAACCCTACGCATTAAATATACTTGGCCTGGAGCAGTGCCACAAGTCTATCCCACAGGATAGAAACTCATAGTTCTTCTGGCATCGTAGCCGACACACTCATAGAGAGATAGAACACGTATGTTCTATAACAAGCACGCTCGGCGGCTTGTTCTCTCACGACGCATGCTTTGCAAAAGCTTGATAATGTGAGTTTGGGCACCACTGATATAAAGGCAAGTAGTATTAAACACGATTCACAATTTCGATCAAATAAGTGTTAGGTTGTTTATGAATGCGTAAGCAAATAAAAGTTTTATTTAGTTAGTGACTTTTATGAAGTTGATTTAATTCAGTGTATCTTGTTTCCAGCACATCGTAAGTTGCTATTTAAAGTAACATTAATATCCTGTTCTGTGACTCATGCTTAGTTACCTCTATTTAGTTACGCAGGTTAGGTTATACTTATTCAGTGACTTTGGTTCAGTTATTTTTGTTCAAAAGATCTTTTTAAGTATTCAGTGAATCTTGTTCATTGACTCTGGTACTGGGATTCTTGATTCAGTCAAACCTGTTCAGTGACACTTGTTCAGTTCTAATTGTTGTTCAGTAACTTTTGTATAGTGACTCTGTTTAGTGACTCATGTTCAGTAACTCTTGTTCAGTTACCTTTATTTAGTTACGCAGGTAATGTTCTTCTTGTTCAGGTTGGTGGTTGTTGATGGTGATTCTTATTCAGTGACTCTTGTAAAGTGACGCTTATTTAGTGATTTTTTAGTGACTGTTATTAAGAGACTCTTGTTCAGCGACTCTTCTTCATTAACTCTTTTTCAGTAACTCTGGCCACCCTTAGTGACTCTTCCTAAGGGACAATGAGTCATTGACTATTACCCCTGTTCGTTTAACGAAACTTGAAAGACATTTGAGTAACATTTTCGCTGTATCTGTTTTATCCCTTTAAAGTTCCAGTTCTCTAATTTCATGACTATCCTCAAAGTGTCAAGCCTGGCAAAGGGTATCTATCCATCCAGCTATGACAACACCAACAACAGACGGCAAGCCGAGACGAACCCTGGACTGAGCTGCAGGAATTACGCAAATCTCGTTTGTTGAATGTGTTTTTCAGTTAGGTAAAGATGCGCCACGAAGGGTGGTGGGAGGTGGGAGGGGAGGGGGATGTGGACATAAATCTGCTTTAGCATTTTGGCTCTGGCTTGTTTTGTGCATACCGTCGACACGATGTAGCCTGCCATTGCTTTCTTTCACTTTGTCGCCGTTTTGTCTGTGACATTGCGAATGGCTAAGTATTTTTTGCTTCTTCTTCTCTGGTTCTGTGCCTCTTCGACTCTCTGTTCTTAGCTTTGTTTGTTTGTTTGTTTGTTCGTTTTTTTCGAGTTGCTGCTTTTGGCGTATATCCTCTGAGCTTAAAACTCATAATGCCGTTATAAACGAATGCAGCTGTGTGTGTGCGTGTGTCGTTGTCAAAGGTCAGCGCACGTTTAAGCCAAGCATCGCAATTATACGCACAATGCAATTGCTGAGCAGCCAACTGAGTCTAAAGGGGATGACGACATTCACATAGATAAGACAGCATATCCTAGCAGCCATTTCTGCTCGTTGTTGGGGCAACAAATAAGCTGGCATCCGCTTTGCCAGTTTCCAGTTTAAATTAAAGAAATAAGCTGACAGTGGAAGCGAAACACCGAGTGCACTAATTTCGCACAGCAACAGACTTTGCAAGCGTTAATTCTATTAAAGGCTGGCGTGAAGCAGCTCCAGCCAGCTCCAGCCAGGGGAGCCAGCAAAAATGTGGGTTAGTCACGTAGCTGAAGTTGGCTAAGGCGTTGATTAAGTTCCCTCAAAGACGCTGCTGGGATTTTCCAAAGCCAAAAATTGTGTCTCGCCCTGAGACACCGACATGTGTGCTATATTTTCCGGTTTACCACTTTGGCGTACACTAATTAAGTTGCTTGGGAAAAGAAGTTACTTTGCCGACAGCTGACAGGCTAAAAGTGTAAGCTCATTAAGCGTACTTGGCCAAGATTCGAGATTCGCCATAGCCACCACCATTTCCAAGCAACATCAAAGTAAGCATAATTTGATTAAGACATTTAAGCCAAAGACCTAATCATCATTAGCATCCACATAATCATCGGCATCTCCCTTTTCCAGAGCCAGACATCATCTATACGTCATGGGTGTCACGGTGCTCTCAAGCAGACGAATCTAATTTATTGAACTCTGTCAGTGAATGAGCTGTGGGCGGACCCTACCAAAGTTTCGCCTGGACCCCATAAACCTTTTGGGACTTAAACACTTTTGTTTGCACAAGTTTTTCCGGGTTTTGGTCCGAAGTCAGGGTGATTAATTGCAGGCCATTGCGGCCTCTACATGTTACGTTGATTTTTAGCCATAAAAGTTATGGTGAAATGATTTTAGACATGCATGAGGCGTAGTTCATTAGGATTCAAGTTTATTGGGTTGTTTGTTTCGGGTGTATATTAGACGAAAGGATGCTTTAAGGGGAAACCCACTTGGTATGACAGAACATTTACCCTTATAACATATGTGAAAGCAATAAATATCTAATCAGATGATAGTTAATTAATCAATATTCAAATATGGAACACTCGAACACAACGAATGATGCTGACACCCAACGCACAAGTGTGAAAAGAGTAGCCATTAGTGTAGGGTTGCCGGATATTTACAATATTGTTGGCGGTATTGTTGTAAAAACATCGATATTATCGATATTGTGAATAAATAGACCAGTTTCTACAAAACTCCAAACGTCGGAAATAATCAATTTAAGAACGATTTCTCTTTTTTCCGATAGCTGTTATGTATCAGATAAACTAAGTCATCATCGTTAAAGCAAACGTTCTAAAGTTTTTATGGTAGTCTTGAATGTCAAGGGAATTCTATTGGATATGTTGAAAAAATTTTTGTATAATTTCTCTAGAGACTCTTGCAGTCTGAAATTTGGTTCTCTCTCTCTGTAAAAGTGCGTTCAACGCTATATTCTCAAAGTTTGCTTCCCCTTAATACCCTTGCCTATAATAACAAAATTTAGTACGAAGAACGAATACATTTTTTTTCAAGAGCGTACGTACTCGAATTATTCATTGCAGTATTTATTAGAGAAGGGGTTCCCGATATTCTGCTTAGAGTTTTTAATCTTAAGGACTCCCACCTTGTTCAGATGAGATCATGCTGTAATGCCACAAATCTGAAGCCCATATCTCCAGGATGGAGCTATGTGCAATTATAGCTTCGAGGGACTTGGTTAACTGATTAATGTCTGTGCCAAAATTTAACCTTTCCAATTCAATTCAGGAATTCGTCGTATTAGAATACGCCTGGACAGATATCACGACGCAGAGTATATGTTATATTAAGACAGTGTTCCAACGCTTAGTCCATCTTCCAAATCGGTGTAGATACTGTTGGATAATACTCGTACTACTAAATTCACAAAAATCTCTTGCCATTATGACCACTCTTTCTGCCAAGGTGGCATAAAGTATATTTTGAAAGTTTCCAATCGGAATTGTATCTCCTGGCGCATAAATATTGTGTAAAGAGTATGTCTTCCTTGAGGAACTACTGCTCTTATAGACCACAGGTTTGATGGCGAGTTTAAGGAATGTGGCATAGTTTTTGGCGTTTCCCCTTAGGGACAGAGTCTCTCTGTGTTTCATTATAGTGAAAATTTTGTAAATTACTAAAACATCGAAATTTCGTTTTTTATCAATCTTTTAAAGTTGACCTATCTGTGAGTGTGTGTGTGTAACAGTAAACAATGCCAGCAAGACGTAGGGGTGGCTAATTGGACTGTTGGGCGAATGTCGGTATACACCTGGGAAATGTTAGGGCAGCAAGTTAGAGGAGAGACAATCGCGTCGGACAGATGTTAACACAAGCAGAAGAATTGACTGATTACGCCAACAAGTACTTAGAGCATTTACATCTTCTTCGGTTCTTCGCCTCGTATTCGAGTATGAGCCAAATATCGAATATTTCGCCCATCCGAAAGTACACTGAGAAAAAAATCAATCTAAAATCAAGATTATAATCTTGAATCAAAGAAAAACGGTGTCAGAATTCGACTAAGACCAGATAATCTTAACCCAACGTTATATTCTCAATTTTAATCTTAATCCACTAATCTTGGATAAAGATCGTTTATACTCGACTTTAAGATGAAACAATCTCATTTTTTAATATGAAAAAACAGACAAAAAAAAAATTATATTAAGCACTTCTTATTTTTTTTTTCTATATTTTTTTGTTGTGTTTGCTTTTTAGTTATTAACAATTTTGTTGTTTCTGAAAAACTTATATAAATGTTAATTATTAATTCGCTGGTACTGGGACTTGAACTGAGTACCTCGGAGTGATTGACCACACTTGCATCGCCACTCAGACCGCTCGGCTGCTTGGCATCATTTTTAAGGCGCCACCAGTCGCAGTATAATAACTCATGACGACAATGCTTTCTGCTAGCTGAGCTCTTATACTGCAACTGTCTGCGAAAAAAAATTTACATAAACAGCCGTGATAGTTAAGGCGATGGCAAAAGCTTCATTGGAGCAGAAAGGTTGTGGTTCGAGTCCCAGGAGGGGCGAGTTCTTTTTTTTTATTTTTTCTTTTATTTTTTTTTTTTTTTAAATATCGTTACGTATTTCATAAAGTTTTTTTTACTGAAGCTTTACAAAAAACTGTAGATGGTTCATAAGTCGCAAGATGATAAATCTTGTTTTTAAGATTTTAAATCTTATTTAAAGGTTTTTCAATCTTGTTTTTATAAGATTGCAAGTCTCTCGAAAAGGAAATTTTCAATCTAGCTTTTAGATTGATTTTTTTTTCTCAGTGTACTGATTGGTGCTATGGACAAAGAATGTGCCAACTGTCATGCGCTAAAATTTAAGAATGAGATAGCCGGCATGTGTTGCGCATCTAGAAAAGTGGAACTACTGGAAATTAAGACGCCATCAGAACCATTTGAAGCCTTTTACATCGCCACGGATACAGTTTCAAACTTGTTTCTGAAGTCCATTCGTAGATTTAATTCAGACTTTCAAATGACATCTTTCGAAGCAACAGAAATAATGCACAATACAGTGGCAAATGAACCGCACTTTAATTCATTTAATTTAAGTAAACCTCTAAAATCGAAGGCCAAGAGTACCATTAAATATCATTGTTGCCAATGCCAAACGAACCACATAAATTTTTAAAAAACCTACTTTATGGGCGGTGAAGATGTCAACCATGTGGATGCACATGATTGAATTGAACATCTGGACATCACATTTTCTTTTCTGGACTCAGCTGAATATAATTATATAATTAATATTCCTAATGTTAAAATTCGATGTCTTGGAACCAAAAAATCACCCAATCTTAATGTTCAACTTTAACATAAATTATTCGTTCTAGATTTTTATGAAGTAATGAGTAATTTTTTCCAAAATTTTAAGGCTCAGTCGCGCTCATTTAAAATTAAAATTAAATTGCCTTATTTTTACTATTATTATAATACAAATATAATTATTTTTTATACAACATATGCTTTGGGAATGCTGAGTCCTACTTTTTCCATTTTGCCGTTTTGAGATCTGACCTAGTGCCCATAGAAAGAAAAGGAAATGTCTAACTTACCTAACGATACTCAAATTCAACTTACTGCTATGAACACCTCTTTTCTCTTCCCGTTTTACTGTGACTTTCAATATTCTATCTTTCGCATGAATCATGTATACCTATGTAGCTGTTACATTTGCACTCACCCATCATCATGCATTCCATTTAGGAGCATTATTTACAGTCACATTATAAGCTCCTAAGTTGTGCCAGCAACATCTTTTCTCGTCTGTGCCCCATTTACTCGGGACTAAGTAAATGGCAACCAACAATATGATGAACGCTCATGGGTTCTATGCATTTTTAAAATGCACTTTTCTGCTTGTGTTTTATGGTGAAAGCATTGACAACAATACAGGACGCAACACAATAAGGACGTGTCTTGTGTTGGATATTTTACGAGTCATTGTTTTAATGTCCTTGCCCACGTACTTGCATTTGTAATGCAATTTTGAGCACAGGACATTCGCTGTGACAGTGTCAGAGTGTCACATCCTCGTGTTGGAGTGGCATTCGATGCAGTCCACACAAATGCAATTAGTCTTCCACACTCACACACTCCCACTCAACACTTTGCATCTATGACTCTCCTGTGGCTGGGCTTAGCTTGTGAAACATCAACTGCGGGGCAGGATATGCGCTGTCATATATAGATTATCGCCTGGTCGAGTCCATTTTCTTACACTTCAAGTCCCCAAGGATAACTTAAACAGCTTCAGTTCGATTTCTCGCTGGTCAGCAAAAGTTTAACATAAATTCAAAGGACTCCGAGTTGGTTCACACTCGCCGGCCATTAAGTTTATTACGCAACAACAATAAAACATGCCAATACCAAACAAAAAAGGGATGCGTTGCAGGATACGAATGTGCACCATTGGCCACCGAGGGATGTTTTGGGCCAGCACAAATGCCATAAATAAAACATGGCGAAAAGAGAGCAGCAAAAAGCAAAAGTCAGTGTCTGGTCAGCGCCAAAAATCAAACATGTTGAAGCGCCAGCTGTGGCTCCACATGCGGCAAACACAGCCCCACAGACAATGGAAGAAGCCACAAAAAGGGGCGACACGGCACCTAGGTGTAAGGGCGTGGCACAAGCCTCTCCGTCTGTGGTTAACAATAGTATGCCCCTGGCCATAGTTTCGTTTGTTTTTTTTTGTTTTTTGCGGTTCCTTTGGCAGCTGTGGCCACCTTTTCCGGGGAAGAGGAAACGAAATCCCCCCGAGAATAAACTCAATTTATTATTGGCACTAGGAAAAAAAATTGGCATTTAAAAGCTTTAAAGGCCAGAAACAAATTAAATTAGACCAGTAGAAAATTGTTGATTGCCTGCCGATTTGCCATAAATTGCTTTTTTGTGTGTGTGGCGGCCGTTTGTGTGTGTTTTTTTTGTTCGTTCTTTATTTATTTGGTTTGTTTTATCGGCAAAGCAAAAGTGCAAAAAGAAGCAATTTTCCAATTGAATAATTGTCGCCAACGAAGTTTTCACTTTTGTCGCCAGTGCCAAGTCAAGCAAAGCGGCGTCCTGGCCAGCAGTCAATGGCTCAACAGTTTGCCTTTGCCTCTCCCCCTTTTCCCTTTTGCTCTGTTTTAACAGCCATTTTCTTGTCTATTTTCAGGATGATTTGCCAGGCCAGGCTCTGTTGGATGTCGTCTTTGCCAGGCTCAATTTAATCGAGACTTCATACTTTGGCATACGCTATGTGGACGAGGAAAATCAAACGGTAAGTGTGGGGGGAAAACGTATTGGTTTTTGGGGAAATTCATTTTCATTTTCATTGAAATTCATTGAGGCGCAAGGAGCCAGACAGCGAACTCTTTGAGTTGCTCCTGTGCGAGTAAAAGGAAATAATTTCACTTTCAAGAGCTCTGGCCAGAGCTGGTTTTTTGCTCCTGGGCCTTCCCTTTATGTTTCGTTTATTAAACAAACTGCCTTTTTTCCCCTACGCCGTAGCATTGGCTGGATCCTGCCTCACGTATTTCACGGCAACTGAAGCCCAAGTCGGATGCATATGACTTGTATTTTGGTGTCAAGTTTTATGCTGCAGATCCCTGCAAATTATTGGAGGAAATAACCAGGTGAGTGAATATAAAATTCTGCAAACTCAAATTGAATTTCAAAAATTTAATTTATTAATTATCGCACGCACACTCGGATGCGGGATGCATGACATTGTGCAACAAAGTTGAGCTTGAACATTTTGATAGCATAGGAGGTATAATCATCAGTTATCACGATTGTGTTCTGGCTAGCCTCTTTTTCGCGATGATTCCAAAAGTCCATAAACCAAACAAACTTTTGCGGATGTAACCGTAGTCCGAGTGTATTTTCAAGTTGCTCACCAGCCCAAACGCGACAATTTTGTTTTATGATACATTAATTTAGCCAGAAATGCAACACGTCTCTTTACTACATTTTGCGCGAAAACAAAGGATCTTCATTGAGCTGTGCTGAGTTATGCCAAAGTATGAAGTACCATCTCAGAGATCTATACGTTTATATGGACAGATAGATCTCTGACATGGTAAGATATGGAGGTTTGACTTGTGTGAGACATACACTCTCGTACTTGCAGGCAGATAAACCTAATTTGCCACGCCCCCACAATGTAGACAAAACGTCACTAATCAGCAATTTCACGACTTTTCGTTATTCACGGCGGCACACACGCACTCACACAAACGAAAATCGGGTTTCTCTTTCAGTAAGCCCATTCTGGGCAAGTTATGTGGAATGGGTCGTTGAATTTGAGTTTGTACAGTAGAGAGGTGATAAAATTTTTAAGGTCATGCTCTGACCCCCCTACCTGATACTTTTTCATGTATAATTATCGTAAATAAAAACAAAAGATAAAAAAGTCGAGTTTTAACAGGCGCGAATGACGTCTAAAGTTTTTGTAAATAACTCATTCGCAGTGTAGCCTATTATCAAATATTTTTATACCCTTGGGAGGGTATGTTAAAATTGTCCGGATGTTTGTAACGCATAGAAGGAAGCATCTCCAACCACATAAAGTATATATATTCTTGAACAGCATGACGAGCTGAGATGATATAGCCATGTCCATCTGTCCGTCTGTTTCTATGCTATCTCCTCCGTCAGTTTTAAAGCTATCTTAACCAAACTTTGCACGAAGTCTTTTGGTACAAATACGCTGCACATTTGTCGGAACCGGCCGGATCGGATGACTATAGCATATAGCTCCCATTGGAACGAGCGGTTGAAAAACTAGTTTTAGTGAGAAAAACTTTTTTGTTTTCAATGCTATCGCTCCCAACGCTCGTACTTATAAGTTTTTAATAATTTTACATAATTTCATTAAGCCTTGTCGAAATCGGACCACTATATAGTATAGCTGCCATACAAACTGTCAGGCATATATCAAGCTCCAAGGGTATATAAACTTCGGTCGAGCCGAAGTTAGCTGGCCTCTATTTTTTTCATTTATAAATAGTCGGCGATGAATTTATTTATAAACTATTCAAATTCGAAAAATATTTTATTTCCATAAATGTAGATCCCTTTTTGAATTTCAAACAATGACAGCAATTAAACTGTCGTATGATTAATATTTTTTAAAACTTTGATTCCCTGTCGCGCCGATTTAAAATTAAAATAAAATTGTTTGATTTTCACAATTATTAATTATACGACAAGTATTAGCTTTGGGAATGCTGAGACCTTATTTTTCCATTGTGCCGGTTTGGGGACCGCTCTATTGTACAGTGATATCTCTGATCCTTTGGAATCTGGGCGAATCAGCATACCCAGTGCTAGTAAATTATATTGCCTGATGATGTAACACAATAAGAGATCCTCTTTTAACCTGATCCACAATCAAATAAATTTGTTCCTCGTTTATTTTATAAACTTGTTTTGTTAACGTTTGTGATAATCTTGAGTATAATGCTCTCGTTTTCTCCAATTGGCAAGACAAAACTAAAATTTTTAATAATAAATCTAGGTAAGGTATCAGCTACTTCGAATTTGCAGTTTATAGTTCCTTGGTAAAGGTTAAGAATGGGTATTTTATAAAAATGCTTTTGAAGCTTGGTTTATCCACCACGAACAGCCAGGATCAATTGTGGGCATAAGCATCCACTAGAAGCTTTTTTTCTGTAATCTGAATGTTACTGTTAAAAAGACCTTTATTAAATATTTGCTAACAAGTCTAAGTTGGCGCGAGATCTTTTTTTCCAACCGGTTCTACTTTCAGTATACTAAGGTCAATCGGGTCGAGATTTTTAGAATCGAAAACGGGAACAGCACTCTTTAACTTTAAAATAAACTATTCCAAACAGTTCTACGATTTTTTTCAGCAAAGATTTAAAATTTTGAGTAACAAAGCCCATTCTTTTGGGAATAAAATCAGTAAAGTAATTTGTAAAGAATTTTATATTTAATGTAAATTTTCAACAACACCCATTGCATACTTTTAGGCTGTTTATAATAATCTTACATCCAACGCAGGTGTTCAAATTAGTTCATTTTGGCTTAAGAAAACCGTAGAACTGTTTGCAACAATTTATTTTAAGGCTAAGAAATAGAAAAATGTTGATCTCATTGTGGAAGATAAAACTAAAATTTTAATTTATAGAATTTAAGGAATAGATTTGATTGAAAAGAATTTATTGTAAGTCTATTTTGTTCTCAATCCAAGATTTTCTGCATTTGTGCAGTAAGTACGAGAAGCTGTTGAATTCAGAATCTTGATGCCCATTTTAACATCATTAACAGTCGTTTTTCGACTTTGGAGTGTTTCTAACCCTTTCTTAGAACAAAACAAACTTGCAATTTTTAGTACAAATCGGTATAAATTCTATCCCGATCGACCTAAAACATTGGCCGTCGTTTTTTTTTACAGTAAATTCCTGACTAAAGTAGTTTCAAAATTTACCATTTCATAAACATTTATTGTGTGATCCAGTGTAATTCAATAAACAACTCTGAACTCAAAATCAACCCATTGGCCCCAACTAATGGATAATGCATCATCATTCATTTAATGCATTTATGCGTGCACATCAAGCAAAATAAATTAAAATAACGCAATCGTCATGGGAAATTGCAAAAGGCCAACAGGAGTGGAAAAAAAGGGCGGACACGGGGACCAAATGTCGCAAACGTTTATGCCGGTTAGCTCCTCCGCTCGCCCTCTCCCCCTACTCGCTGAACGGTGTCTGGGGGCGATGGCTGCATTTATCAAGCATTTGGTGTGTGTAAATATTTGAGTTCTATGCGATGACGACACGTTGCCAGCCCCATATCCGTCCCTTCTGGCCACATAATCATCATCAACGCGAATGCCAATCGTTGGCCAAACATCATCAAAATCCGTATGCCAGGCTGGCCAACTGCTGCGCTAATATTGGCGCATATAAATGCATCGAAATGCACTTGGTTGAGGCGCATTGCATGCATTATGGCAAGTGCACTAGGGCTAAAGAATTTTTGTTATTTTAGCTATACAAAGTCTGCGGTGCACAATAAACGTCAATTGACTTTGGACAGACTAAAGTTGAAAATTATGATGAGGCTGAGGCTGAGGGCGGGACAGTTGGTCCAGGGTCCCAAACTTGTGTTGGTTTCTCGTATGATTTGTGCAAATAATTGTGAAATATGATGCGAGAGGCTCTTCAGCATTCCTGTTTTGCTGGTTGTGTTTTGCCCAAAGTCAACAATTTCATGGTGTGTAGTAGTGTGCGTGTGCGTGTGTTTGTGTTTATGTGTGTGCTGAAGGCAAACATCAAAGTCGGATCAACTAATTTTATGCTGAGATTTGTTTGTCAACTTGTTAACTACTCGTTGTTGTTGTTGTCCTTGCTAATGATATTTGTCATCTCCATTTTATTACAGATATCAACTTTTTCTACAAGTCAAACAGGATGTGCTGCAGGGACGACTGCCAGTTGCCTTTGAGCTGGCCGCAGAACTGGGAGCTTTTGTTGTGCAATGTAAGTGTAAGAAATGGAATCATCCTAAAATATGTCACATCTTGGTTAATTCGGGTAGATGGGTTATGCTGGGTATTAAGGGCGAAATTGAATATTTGTGCTGTAATTATGAATTCATTTTAAATGAAATAAACGTTATACAAGACACTTTGTCCTAGAAATGATAGTGCAGTTGAATTCTAGAGGTAACTTCTAAATTTTAATTGCCCACGCCAATCCTCTAATTTTGAATTCCACTTTGATGATATAAATTTTAGCTCAATAAGAATCTGCATTTCAAATGTTAACTGGTCGTCGGTCCTCTAGCCTGCTAGTTTGGAGACTTGTTATGATAGTTTTCCTAATGTCTTTTTAAACATAGTGCTCAGAAAAGAAGCATGGCGCGTACAAACTTCCCTGGTACATCAAAGGTTACAAAACATTTAAAAATATTCGAAATAAATTTTACGAGCGCTTTACTAATTACCACGATCCTGCTGATAGTCAGAAATATCGGGTGCATAAGCGTAAGTTCAAGATTTTAAATAAGTTTTTATACTTGCTGTACTAAAGTCGAAAGTCGATTAAAAATTCTGGAGTTTTATCAACATCCTCAGTTCGAAATGATATAACCTATGGTTCACTGTCGTCAAATTCATATGGCAGGTTAGTGAACCTGTTTTCTGCTTGTTTTGCGCATATTTTGAGCCAAAGAGTGTTTGGGATAAACAATTCACTCTTAATTCCATTTCTTCGATTCTTAATGTCGGCATCATTCCCATGTTGGAAAAGGAGATGATGTAATTTCTTCGTTCCTACTTAAGAAATGCATTGGTGAGCTTAGTGAGTCTCTCACTAAGATTTTATCTAAGTCGCTTGCACTTTGACAATTTATAAGTAAATGGAAGGTAGCTTCAGTAATCATAAAAAGGATTCTAAAACTGATGTCGCAAACTAGAGGCCAATTTCAAAACTGAGCAATATATCTCAGCTCTTTGAACGTCTAGTCTTAAAGCATTTTAATTTTCTTATAAATTCTTACATTGATCCCAATCAGCATGACTCTTTTCCTGACCCTTCTACGGTTACGAGTCTGACAGTATAAATATTATTTGCATTTCAGCATTTGAAAATCGGTGTCAAGTCGTTGTGAATTACACAGATTTCTCTAAAGCATTTGATAAAGTTTGTCATACAGCACTTTTATCTAAGGTTTTCAAGGTTTGGCTTTCATTCTTCCGTCCTCAACCTCTTCCAACCAAATTACGCATTCCAATTTTTAGGTGCCACAGAAATTTCTTTTGGTTGGTTTCAAACCTCTCATGTATTGTTAGGAGATTCAGAAAAGCTCTTTTCTCACTAGCTCCCTCTGTCAATGGTGGCGCCCTCTACATGACAGCTAGCGGATTGAGGGATGGAAACGTATACATCATGTTTTTAATTTTTTAAATGTTATTATTTAAAAATGCATCATAAAACATATAGCACAATCAAAAAACATCAGTTAATGATCAAATTAACCCTTAAATAAAAAAGGGTAGTTTTTTGACTGGAGACCTGTATTTATAGATGGAACTATAATTGATACATCTAGTTTTTCTAATAAGAAAATGAAATCTCTAGAAGTTCTGAGGCACCAGCTAATTTTTTGAGAGATTAACAACCAACTGTCTCTAGAGATTTCTGTGGCACCCCCGATGTTGACTCCTTCAAGGTAGGGTACTGGGTCCGCTGCTACTTAATTCACACTATCTAATGTATGACTTGAAAATTGTTTAGATCTATAAAAAATCTTAGAGATGTTAAGACCCTTCAAAATGATCTGAATTCTTTTGCCGATTAGTGCGCGAGGAATTTGCTGCCTCTTAACTTTTCCAAATGCTTTTGAGAAACATATGGCAAACGTGGGCTGCCGATTTTTACCTCTTATACCATGGTATTGATTTAGGTGTTTTGTTTGAATCTAAATTTCAGCTTTCTGGGCATTTAAATTATATCCTCCTCAAAGTTCATTCAATGCTCGGGTTTGTAAAGCGAAATTCTTTTTTCGCTCGTGAACCGAACCGTAAACCGAACCGATGTGTTTTTTAAAAATGCTGAACCGAACCGAAAACCGAAAAACAAAATAGTTCGGTTCGGTTCACTTCAGCAAGGTATTGAGTTACTGGCGAATAGTAAGCAAAATCAGCAATTAGCTGTAAAATATTACGAAAATACTTGGAAAAGCAGAGTTGTTGAAAAAAAGCTAAGAACATCTACCTTATTACATTTGCTAAGGACCCAAAATTGTAATAAGCCAAGTCTTGATTGTATTATACGTTGGGGGTCAACTTACTTAAAACTCAAACGTTAACTTTTTATCTTTAATTGAGATTGGCTTGAAATAGAGAATGAGTTTGAGTATTTCTGTGGCTGGCAGGCCTGAAAAATTCATGTTGAAAAAAGGAAGGACGACATAGCTAAGAAATTTTCAACACTTTGGAAAAAAGAGCTCCGCCTATTTTTGAATTCGGTTTCTTAGATCCCAGGAATCAAACTTGCTATCGGAAGAAGGAAAAAAGGTAGCTAAATCTCATTTAATGTTAATATACAACAAAACTCAAAACGTTAATGAAAACACAGCGTATAATTCATTGAACTCGTTGGGTAAAGACGAGTTGGAAATGCTTGCCAAACAACTCAAGTGTCAGTAGAATGAACACTTTCCACATTGGAGTTTGTTTTGTCAGACGCTCTTAAGTCTTTCAATACCGATGAAAATATACTAGGAGATATATTACTATTAAGTCTTAACTAAACTTCCATCATATAGAAGTTAATTTAAGTTTTTAAAAAACTATATTATTTCCTGTTGTTTTGAAAATCTCAAATCTCATAAGTATAATAAAACTATTCAAATAGAAATATCTTCATGAAATGAACCAGACTTAAGGATCTATCAGAGCAAGTTTAAAATTTATTAAAAATGAAATTATGGTGTAATATGGTGTGTTCCACATATCGACGTCAATTTCCGAATGAACTTATGGATTTCGAGTTAAAATTGTTTCAGTTTATATGTGAAGTGCCAAATATGTCAGAGATTACTTGATCAGGTCAAAAGAAAATTGTAATTATTTGACGATTTTAATCCGCTTGGCTTTCAGTAGTCGATTTCAAACCGTCAAAGTTTCTAAACAATATCAAGTGACCAAAGATGTTTTCGTCACTTGATATGTAAAGTTGTAGGATTTCAAAACGAAATAAGAACGTTCATACGGGAATTGCCGTCGAAATTCTGTAAAAACCCGATTAACTGAAAACCTAAGTTTTTGTTAATGAATAATACGAATACTTGTATCCAAAATATGCATCTTTAGTTTATTAAAAGAATAAAGAGCGAACCGAACCGAACCGAACCGAACCGTAACCGCGGTTCGGTAAGCCCCAAAAACCACGTAATGAACCGAACCGGGGGTTCAATAACTGTGTGAACCACTGAACCGAACCAGTCCTTATTTCCAAGTGGTTTGCATCCCTGGTTTCCATGTTCCTTATACTCTGTTGAGTCTGTACTCCGCCTTAGTAGGTTCCAGTATCGAATATGCTTCGCTTATCTGGAATACTTCCACTGCAGTTTTTGTGAATAGAGAAGATTCCTCAAATTTGCACTTTAAGCCAAAATTTTATACATTTTATTTTTTCAAGCTTTTAAATTAATCAAGTTGTTCAATTATCTCTCTTTTCACAGCCGAGTTGGGTGACTACGATCAGAGACGTCATTCCAAGGGTTACGTCTCCGAGTTTCGCCTGCTGCCCAATCAAAGCAGCGAGCTGGAAACTCGCGTCTCTGAACTGCATCAGCAGCTGAAGGGGATGTCACCGTCTAGTGCGGAATTGAACTATTTAGATAAAGTCAAATGGCACGACATGTATGGCGTTGACTTGCATCCCGTTTTGGTAAGTTAATGTTTCATATGTGTAAAACTTTCCGACCACAGCTGGTTAAAAGGGGGGCGTCCCAGAGAAATGAAAAGTTTAATTTCATTTCAAGGCAAATATTATAAATCATTTGTTTCCACTGAGGAAGGGGAGGGGGGGACAACGCAATGATTACCCCCAAAAAAGGGCAAACCCTGTGGATGTGTGGAGACTAACCCGCTCTTCTCTGTGTGTTTGTCCCTTGGCCTTTTGTGGGCTTATGTGCTGCGTAAGTTGGCACTTCATTTGCATTTTTTATTGCCCTTTACTTTGATATCAAACCTCAATAAATCACCAGCTGTGTTTGTATACGAACCCTTGTACTCCACATGCTTGTGGTGTGTGTGCCAGCCACCCTTGTTTGTTTATAAACACAAATCATTGACTATCGCGGCGCCAGACCGCCGTCTTCCACTCTTATTTTTTTAATTTAATTAACAGCTTAAATTACTTTTCCTTATTTTTTTTCCTACGGTTCGAGCGGAGCGGGTTAGTGGGCGAACGAATCCATAAAACGCCGCCTGTCGCTAATGGGACAAAAGTTTCCTCTTGTTAACACATTTTTGGCAATAGCCAAAATAGAAACTTTTCGCCAAGTTTCGCTACACATTTCTCAACTTCTTTTTCTTTTTGTCTTTTGCAGGGCGAGGACAGCGTGGAGTACTTTCTGGGGCTGACTCCAAGCGGAATTGTTGTGCTGCGCAACAAGACGACGGTGGCTCATTACTATTGGCCGCGCATTGCCAAAGTTTATTATAAAGGACGCTATTTTATGCTCAGGATAAGCGATAAAAATGTAAATTTTTACGCGCCCAGCGACAATGGTGCAGGACGTCGAATGACGATGACGACAAAGACTCCCAGTCTAAGCATAAAAAAAGAAAATATTGCTGACAAGTGCTTTCTTGCAATTTGCAGTTCGTTTTTGTTCATGATTCTGTTGCTGGTGAAATTATGCAAAGAATAGAGTAACTATTTTGTTAGGAAAGAGTTTCAATGCAAGAACTTCGAATATATTAAGTAATGTCAAAAAAATGCGAAAATTGCACATGCAGAAAATGTTATATCTTTAGTAACAAAATCGTAAATCGCTAAGGAATCGGTATGAAAAAAATCCAGATTACCCACAGAACGTTCCTACAAATGGTCACTTTAAGCTCGAACAATCAAAAACCCCGACTTGTGGGAGTATTTTCCAAACCAGAGTAGGAAATTATCTAGCACCGGTATTACTCCTGTCTTCCGTCATTTTGAAACTAGCTGGCTAGTGTACTAAACTACGGTAAGCAGTGCATACTGGGCCAAAAGTCACAATTATTTGTGTGGTAAACTGGATATAACGACTGTCGAAAATGATTTTGAATAAGTATAGCTGTTTTTTGGCAATACAATGAACCTTTTTACAAAATTGGTTTTGAATGGCTGCCGTTCAAAGTGGACATTTTATAAAATTGCTAAAAAAAATAATAGTCAAGATTAAAAATCAACAGCAAAGCTGAAGTTTATGTAGTTCGAGTTTACAGCTAGCTGCTATCGAAGTACAAAAATTTTGAGCGACAGTATTAGCAGAGAATTCGAGCAGAAATATAAAATATTAGAGAAAAGCTGTCAATAGGATAAGCACAAATTCTAAAGCTTAAATTTTGGGAAACTGCATGCTGCGTCGGCAGCAGCCGAGCAATAAATGTCAAAGCTATTGGGTCGTTGACTAAGTAATTTTGTTTGATGACAACAGCTGATCTTATTGAATTTTTCGCAGCCATCTTCACACTTAACCGCTTTACCGATTTGATTTTGCAAAAAAAATTTGTTAAATTTGTTGGAATAGTTCTTGTTTGGTGCCTTATGGAAGATGTAAGACCGAAAACAGCATTTTCGGCATACTTTACTGTTTTATTATCATATAGAGAAAAAATGCAGTTCAAGCAAGACCGAACGCCAATGCCTAAATAGGATTGCAAAGTTTTTTTTCCGGCAATATCGATCTTGATGATGCACCACGTCCTGGAATTAAGTCGTTGGTCGATGCAAATCGTCGAATAACAACTCAAGAGATTGCTGAAAGATTAAATTTGTGTAACGCGAACGTTCACAAGCACATGAAACGTCTAGATTAAAATTCGAAGTTTGACATATGGGTTGTTTGCTTCGTCACCCACCATATTCTCAAGACTTGGCATCTTCGGACTATTACTTGTTCTGGTCTCTGGAAAATTTTTGTGGATGAAAGAACCTTCAACTCAAATCAGGACGTCAAAAACCACTTGGACCAGTTTTATGCCTGCAAGGATCAGAAATTTTATAAACGTGGAATCAATCTCTTGCCCGTAAGACGGCAAAAGGTATTGGATAAAACTGGAGAATATATAGTTTCATAAAATGTTTGCACTAAAAACGCTTGAAATATTCTACTTCTAACTTCCAATATCTATCCATCTTAATAAGACTTTCTAGTTGGTGAAATGCTTCAACCAAATTTTGTAAACGTTTCTTGAAATTCAGAGGTCAGCAGAATATTGAAACGAAACCAATTGAATAATTTGAATTAAACAAACAATCAAATAAATAAATCAAATAAATCTTAGTTTTAAGTAGGAACATCCCTATCAATATTAGAAAAAATAGCTAAAAAATATTTCAGATTCATTATAAAATGCGTTAAATTTGTTCTTTGGAATTAAAGAAGTAGCTAGAAAATGTCAAATACCTAATTTAAAATAGCCAGAATTGCGGGTTCCGGCAAAACTAAATAGTTTCCTACAAAAGCTAGCTAGATCTGGTGGGAATTTTGAAGAATTGGCAACAGGGCTTAGGATGAGTACTAGGTTGAATATTGGTTAACTTTTAAGACAGAGCAATAACCTTTTTATACTCAAGTTTGTTTCAACATTTTCAGTGAACACTGATTCGTAGCGTATATCAACTTTTGTAGGATCAGAACTTTTTGTCAAATTCGCATTTTGCAGTGTCACCAATTTTAGAATAGACAACTTTTGCCTGTCAACGGCATCAAGTGGCGCCAGGAGCATGAGTTGAGCATCGTTAGACAGACAACAAGTAGCTGGTAGCAAGATAGCAGCTCTCAGCCAGCTTCGGCAACTTGTACAGTTTTCGGTGTTAACGCTTTGATAATCAAAAAAGTTTGTGCAGCCAGTTGACGCACACAAAAGGCGAAACTTGAACATTTTTTGGCCAAAACGAATTCACACTTTACACAGTTTGCCAAGGGGAAAAGTTGCCCAGGCATTCATTCACTCAATTTGCCTTCACTCTTGACAACGGCTGGGTCTTTTGTCGGCATCGTCGTCCCCGTCGTCGTCGTCGTGACTTGACTTTAGCGCTTATCACACACTTTTTGTGATTCCTTCTCCTCCTTCGCAGAATGAGCTCAGCACTTATGGCTTCGAAACTCCACGCAAATCGGCGTGCAAACATTTGTGGAGATGCTGCGTGGAACATCATGCGTTCTTCCGACAGGTGCGCGTGGCCCCGCTGCCCAATTCGCAATCGCAGGCCGCCGATTTGTTTCAACTGGGCTCGCGTTTCAGGCACAGGTGAGTTCGCCGGGAACCCCCTTAGACCGTTGTCCAATTAAAAACGTTACAAAATTTCATTTTGAATGGGCTGGTCAGCCACACTTGAAATCTTCTTGCTTCATGTGATTAGCTCATTAGATGGCAGCTGAAGTTCAACCAGAGGGCTGCCTTTTATATTTTCCCCCTTCCTCTGCCATACAGAAGCCAGACTCATGCATAGATCAAGTTTACGCCACCGCAAGCCCAACTAATTGGAAGTCCAATAAAAATGTCGGATCTGCAGGCAATCAGCCAAAAAAAAAAAAACCGAGTCGAGTGCAAAGCCCACTAATGACTTTCTGGCCAGTTCAGCGCTCACCTCCAAATGCAAGGCAATTGTGCATGACGAATGTGGCATAGGAATGGGCAGGAGAGGTGGGGGGCAGATCCTATTTCTAGCCAGGGCCCATGTTGTTTATGACTGACCATTTAGTTGCTGCGGTAACTTTCTTGGACTACTTGGATTTGGAGTGCCGGGGCGAAACTATTAGCCACATAAAAAAGTTTTGGGGCGTCGGCGCATTTTATGGCTGCTCAAAAACAAAACAGTACCCCAGAACCACAACCAGCAGTGGCTGCGTTTTTAATTTGTGAAACAAATGAAAGTTGTGTTTTCTTTTATTTTTTTGTGGGTTTACAACCTTTTTATGGTTCACTGTTCATTATTAGCAGCCATCAAGCCGTCTTCTATGTTTCCTAGTTTTTCCCTGTTTTTTTTATTTTGTTAATATACTTGCCTACTTTTATGTTTTGCCCAAAACTCGCATGTCTCTACCCTCGACCCACCCCGCACTGAACCAAAAGTCGCACGGAGAAGGATGCACTTGCCGCTGGACGTTCGCCGCCCGCCTTTACTCGCGTGCCCTCGAAGCGCCAGCCCAGACGCGTGATTGATGACTTTTTCAACAGCAATGGAGCCATTCTTAACAGGCCTCTGCCACAGCCTCAGCCGCAGCCGCAGTCTCAGCCCCAGCTGCCTGGACTGGCCCACATCTCCAACGCGAATGCCAAGTGAGTACTCCAATGCCCACCATTTGTTTTCATTTCATGCACAAAAGTTTTGATTCACCCAGCCTCAAGTATGAGAGTAACACTGCTTCCTTTGACGTAGTTGTCCTTTTTTTTTGGAATTTTTCTCCTTTTGGTTTGTTTGTAGTAATAATTTTTAGAGCTGCCTCGCCAGAAGTGCTCTCATGTGAAGCATTTTTCCTTTGATCTGTTTTTAATTTTCAACATATTTTTTCGGCAGCAGCTCTGTGTCTGCAGCATCCAATTGCAGGTTCTAGTGAACCTCACATTTTTGTATCGCTTGCCTCAATAGAAGGGGAAAAAAACACTTCATCATGCCGCGTTGTGTTTGACAGGCCGACTCCTTCGCATTGTCCTTGTTCAAGTGCCCCATGGCATGTGCTTTGTGCTTAACCTTTTTGTTTCTTCCTGTTTCGATTTCGTGTTCAAAATCCATTTAGTTGCCATTTTGAAGGCAGTTACATTGTCTAGACGCAACATTTATTAAATGTTTTATGGTTTTGAACATCAAATTATATACACAAATAAAAATCTAGCCATTAGACAGAGAAGAGTTTTTGGCAACGCAACGGAAATGTTGTCGAAATGTTGCCAGGATATTTGAAGCCGGCATTGAAATGAAAGAAAATGGAGGAGATTTATGTATTAATGACATGGTTCGAATTGCTATTAAAAAAATTGTTTGACAACTTAACTTTAAGCTCCCATTTAAAACTATTGAGTATCAGATTCTCTTCAATACTCCAAGTATCAAGTTTATATTTTTGAAAGTGTTAAAATCGTGAAATGATCATCCAACTTTCTTTTTAAGCATTGTCCTGCTTAATTATGTGTTAAACTAGATTTTCTCCTCCGGTATATCCAACAAAATAGTCATTCCCAAAGATAGCCAATTCGAAAGTGTATTCTTAAATGTTCGGATATTTCGGCTACATTTTTTTCTATGCAGTTTATTTTTAAGTTTGCGCTTTTCTCATTGCTGAGCTGGTAATCGCAGCCCAGACTTATACTAAATGGTTAACGCCAATTTCATAACAACAATTACTTCACTCAACAGCTGACTTCGATAACCGATAACAATTTCAGGGTCGCCAAAAATCATAAATATTATTCGATTCTTTGTATATGGACTATGCACTTTAAAGGTGTATTATTAAAAATGAATAGACTAATTTCCCCTCGTTTACCGCTAAGCCCATCAATCTCTGAAAACCCTATGCTTACCGCCCGATTGAGTTTGATTTTAATAATGATGGTGTTTGATCTGGTGTCATTATGATTCTGGCGGAGTAAAGAAGTCTCAACTTGCCTAAAACCTTTTTGGTATCGAAAGGCTCGGAGAGGTTCGTTTTTATTTTGACGGACCTTTGCTTCTCAACGTCATCATACAAAGTCGAACGTACTTTGGTGGTATACCAAAGGTAGGCAAGGCTTTGTAATCGATAAAAAGATGTTGAGTTTCGATGTGTCTCACAAAGATCTTCTCCTGGATTTAGACGTTCACAAATAGTACTCGACAGAACCTTGTACACGAACTAAAAACTTTATCCATTCGGGATCAACTCAATCCAATCAAAATTCAGAATTATTTTTTCTAAATTTAAGAATATTCAGTCAAGGGTTTAAATTGTTCCTAAAATTTAGAAATAATATATAATATTATATATTGAAGATATTGTTTGAGTTAGGCTCAATCATGGTGGAACAATATGAGGTGACACCGAGCGAGTGAACGGTCTCTCTGTTTGTAGGGCTAGTGAGTCAGTTCGTTGTGAATGCTTGAAGTGACAAGTTGGGTGCGGACAAATTTTTCTGTTTTGTTTGTCTTTTTTTGTTTTTTGCTGGTTTTAGTGTCAAATCGCAAGTTACTGTGTAATTTGTCTCAAATCGTTTGCGCGAAGCAACGAAAAGCTCATACGTGTTCAAGAGACATGGGAAGAACAACCATTTGGGCAGAGTCATTGGGCATTTGTATTTTTTAATCTTGAGTTTGTCTTCCTGAAAATTGTTGACTAAATGACAGCTCCCTAAATTTCTTAATACAACAAACAAAAGTTAACGAACACAAAACATAGCAAGCCATCTGCTATCCCTTTCTTTTTGACACTGGCCCTCAACAGATGCTGACGGTGTCACCTTATATTATTACATCATGGGCTCTTAAAATTTGTACTTAAAATTTTGATTCCCAACCATTTTATGGCGTTTACCGTTGCTTCTACAAAAGCTAAAGTGAGCAAGAACAATGAAAGTTATACGTAGTCGAGTATTACTAGTGTGTGTGATGCCACTCAAAGGAGAATTCAACATGCTTCGTAGGTTAAAGCAGAAACATCCAATTTGACAGACGAGCACACAAGACACTCAGTTACAAAAATACCAATATGACAACGAGTGTGGACTTGACTTGACAGCAAATTTTGAGTGACTCCTACACCACATAAGCTTTTGCAGCGAGTGCAATTGTAATGAAGAAAGCAGGAATTCTTTCAGATCTTTAATTTACATGAAATGTTTTTGAAGGACCTTCATCAACTGTCACAATCTCTTTATCAATAAAAACCAAATTGAGAACGAATTGGGCTCGATTTCATAAATAAATTTCCAGATGGTCTAGATAAGACAAGTCCAAAACTACTGAAACGATTGACTCGGAAGAACAGACTGCTTATATTGTACTTAGACGAAGTAAAGACGGAAATGAAAGTCTTCCAATCTTTCATGACTGATCACAAAGTGTTTCAAAAACTAAAAAAACATTAAAAAATCTGCAACATAATTTCAAGAAGTCTTTGATTCGTAGGTTGTATTATGCTTTGATAAGTTTAATATTCATTTAATTCCATAATTCTTTAACAACAATTGCAGTTAATAGATTTCAAAAGTAAGTGGTGGTGTGGGGTGGGGTGGGGAGACAACCAAATCGTAGAATAATAGTCGCAACCCAGAGAAAGGTTGCAAGCGACACGCCAATGTAATCGCTGGACAAGCCATTCCTAGTAACAACTTTGACTGGGGCTGGGGGCCAGTGCAAATACCTCACGTCATTTATCATTTGCAAACAAAGAGAAGCCAAAACATCAGGTGAGCGAGCGAGGTGGACAGGACAGGACAGGCCAATCAAGACCAGAACCAAGCGGGGGCATAAATCACAAGGCACGCCTCGGTTCTCGTTCCCCGGTCTGGGTCTGTGGCACGTTCAGGCGACGACTCCTGAGAGTACGAAATGATTGCCCGCTGATTGCCAGTGCGGCAATTACTCAATTTTACACACGCGCATTATTTGTCTGTGTCGATCCTGGATTCGAGGGCGATCCTCCTAGTCGGTTCGGACAGCCTAAATGGGCCTCAGACTTTAATCAACGTTTATGTTAAACAATTTAAATTTATGGCAAAATAATGCGAGAGCGTTGCAATTGCTGACTGATCCCGCTCTCTGCCCCTCTCCTCTCCCCCACGCAGCAACTACGACAGCCCCTACCGTTCCACGTACAGCATACCCACCAGCCTGGGAGTGCGTCCCTGCCATCAGCAGCAGAACAACAACTCCAGCAGCTACAACAACAATGGCGGCAGCAATTTGCAGACACCTGACTCGCCGAGGAGCACGCGCAGTGCTCCCTGGCCCAGAACACAGCAGCGTTCGCTCTTCGGCCATAATCCCTCCAGTCCGCGTTCGGTACGTTCGGCCAGCACAGCGGGCGGTGGACTGCACCATCATCATCATCATAGCCATGGCCATGGTACGAGTCATCATCCGCAGTCATCATCTTCGCATCATCAGCGCCAGCAAAGAGCCAGCTCCTCCTCCGCCTCGCATCAGCAGCAACGCTATCGCTCCAGCTCTGTGGAGAGCCATTCATCAAACGATTCGCGATCCACGCGCAGGTGAGTTCCACCGATACCGGAGCGTTGGCATCCCATGAACTGTAACACTTGTCTTTCCCCCGGGGCAGACACAAGCATCGTCATCGCCGGACCTCGGACAACGAAAGCGAACTGTCCCGTGGTTCGGGACGTTCGGGTCGCTCGCACCATCGCAAGCATCGGCGCTCCCATCGGCACAGACGTGACTCTGCGGGCGGCTCGGATCATGATAGCACTCGAGGACGCAGCTACTCGGGCCATCGCAGCTCCTCCATGCGCAGCGGCAGTGCCGAGCTGATCGATTCCACGACGCAATGGCGTGAGGTGCAGCGTCGACAGGCGGAAGCCAGTCTGGGACAGAGTTCGGTGCAGCAGGCGGCTGTGTCCAAGAGCAGCATGGTGGCACGTAGTCTTCACAGCAATGACAGCCACTCGGACACGCACTCGCATCACAAGTCCCGCCGGCATCGCAAGAATAAGTAAGTATACCGATGGTCACTCAAAGTTCTTACTAAGTTTTCCATCCTGCAGATCGCCCTCGGAGTCAAGAAGTCGCATGTGGAATAGCGAACTGGCGAAGCATTTGCAATTTGATCTGGTCGATACGGAAGGCATGTCGGAACAACAGCTGAGAGAGATACCCTATACGGTGGTGGAAACCACTTCGAAGCGTTCGAATTCCAATTTGAAGATACACAAGAGTAACAGCAAGAGCAGTGTGGGTGCCAAGAGCACGGGATCGGGTAATACCATCACCAATGGCAGCGGATCGACTGGCACTGGACAGGCCAGAAATCGTGTGGATCGCATACGAGGGTGAGTAGGGTTTTGCACTGCCAAAAAGAGGCGGCAGCAAGTCAGCAGCAGATGCAGATGGGTTTCTTTCAGAGAAGTTTTACTAATCACACGTACACAACCCGAACGCATGCCGAAGCTGAGAAGAGAGCAGAAAACCGTCATTCACTCGCCAGAGTTCGGAGCAAATAGGTCGAAGCAAACTCCACGCAATCTATAGGTTCCCTTCTCCCAGTGCAGAGCTCACCAAGACACTCTCACTTTTTGACCTCGCCCACGTTGAGCATCGCTGCTTTCTAAGGATTTCATTCGTCAAAAGCTCTCTATTACAGCGTTTAGAAGAGCAAGGCCAGCAAGAGAGAGTGTATTGGTGAGCTCTGCACTGCGCAAAACGAAGGCAAACCTTTTGATTGCGTGGCGAAAATTTTTACAGAAAAGCTTCGGTACTCATTTTTCTTTGCAAAGTCACTTGCTTATGCCATTTGCTAAGTAACAAGTGCTGAGTATCGAAAGCTGAATATCGAGTACTAAGTATCGAGTAATAGATATCTGGTACGTAATACTGAGTACCGAGTGCTGAGTATCGAGAGCTAAGTATCAAGTACTATGTATCGAGTACTGAGTATCAAGTTCTGAGAATGGAGTACTGTAAATCAAAAACTGAGTATCGAATGATAAGTATTGAGTACTAAGTATCGCGTAGTGAGTATCAAGTACTAAGTATTGTGTAATGAGTACATAATTATAATATGTAATCGACACATTGAGTACTGAGTATCGAGAACTAATTATCGAGTAATATATATCTAGTTCCTTATACTGAGTGCTGAGTATGAAGTACTAAGTATCGATTACTGAGTATTAAATACTGGATATCGAGTACCAATTAATGAGTATCGATAATGGAGTATCTAGTTCTGAGAATCAAGTACTAAAGATCAAGTACTGAGTGCCGATTTCAAGTACTAAAGATCAAGTACTGAGTGCCGATTTCAAGTACTAAGTATCGTGTAATGAGTACATACCCATAATATGTAATCGACTAATCGAGTACTGAGTATTAAATACTTGATATTGAGTACCAACTAATAAATATCGATTATTCAGCATCAAGTTCTGAGAATCAAGTACTAAGTATAAAGTACTATGTGTCGATTTCTAACTATTGAGTTAGTGAGTATCAAGTACTGAGAATCGAGTTCTGAGAATCAAGTACTGAAAATCATGTACTGAGTATCGAATGATAAGTAATGAGTACTCAGTATCAAGTACTGAGTATTGTGTCATGTCATGTGTACAATCGACTTATCGAGTACTAAGTATCGAGTAATAGATATCTTGTTCCTAATACTGAGTACCGAGTGCTGAGAATCAACTACTGAGTATCGAGTACTGTCTGTATCGTACTCAGTATTAAGTACTGGATATCGAATACCGAGAACTGAGTATCGCGTTCTTAGAATTGAGTACAACGAAAAAAAAAGACGCAAAGCAATTCTGATCTTGTCAAGCGACCGCTGGCCAGCGATTAAAAAACAGTTGGTTATCCTTTGCACAAGCCTCGGCTTGCGTTTGGCTCGTGTGAATAGCTAGGCAAAATAATAACTGCTCTATTATGAACAAAGAGACGGAAGGTAGGAATGCTTCCAGCGGGAAAAGATTCGTAAAATGTACTGCTAATGAGTGTTACCCGCAGAGAGCTCGTTTCTTAGCCCGCTTGTAAGCTCTATGCCAATATTTATCTAAAGCTCGTTTTTTATCAGCAAAAAGTTTAAAGAAATATTTAAATAAAGCTCGTTTTTAGTTGCATTCTCGAATATTCGGAAAATGTTCGTCAATTACTCGTTATTTTGTCCGATGAGCTGCTCACAAAAACGTTTAGGAAGCAAACTTAAGCTGCTGAACTGCTGCTGCCTCATTTGGATTGTACCTTAGAGTAGTGAACACTTTGGTCCTTGCTCATATTCTTGACTCGCAGACTCTACTACCAAAACTCTCATCCGCATGATAGCAATAGCGTAGGTGTCGCTGGCATCGGCAATGCCCCCAAGAATGGCTCCATACGTTCAGCCAGCACCATTTCGTCGCGCGAATGTGAACGAAACAATGGATTAGTCAGGTAAGTGAAACCTTCGATCGAGGCTCTAACAGGTGTGTGGCTAAAATTTTTCCTGTTTAGAATGATGTCCAGCATGAGCATGGGAGATTTTATTTCACCCACGGGCTCAAATCTAAGTCCTTTGGAGAACTCCACGTTACGTGTTTCACATGAGCATACGGACTCTGGTCTGGGTGCCGATCAGGACTATGCCTACTCCTCGGAAAGGTAAGAGAACTTGCTTCGATATCCATTTGCATATGCCAATATCCTTCTCCCAGATCCAGTGACAGTACACGCTATGGCACCAACAAATCATCTGGCGCCTCGAGTGGTTCGCATACTCGCAAATCGGGGGGCAGTGCCAATGGAGGCGGCGGCGGCTACAACAGCCTCATGCAACAGACTGTGAGTAATCAGCAGCAACAACAACGTTCCCTATTCGCACAACAACAGCGCCAGCAGCAGCAACTGCAGAAGCCCAATTACAAACACGCCTCCTCATCCACTAATCCCACCAACAATTCGGGTCTGGCGCCGGTGCACAGTAGCGCTGCTTCATCCTCCTGCTCCACTAACCATCCCACTAACCCCACACAATCGCCGGCTGCTGGCAATCGCCTGCTCAACTACACGACCTTTGAGAATAATCAGTATAAGTTCAGCCTGAACAATGCCCTGGCCAAGGGATCGGTAACGGGATCCACCTCGGGCATTGCCAGCGGCGGCGGCAGCAGCAGCAATCTAACGGGTAACCTGGTAACGGGCTTTGGTGGTGGTAATGGTGGTGCTTTTCACAGGCAACGCAGTTTTGTGGAGTGGCCCAGTAATCCGGCTGCTCCATACTACTACCAGGGACCGTCGTCGAGTGCGTCACAGGTAAAGAGGCGTGATGCCAAGTCAGATATTGGTGTGCCCACGCGTCGTCTGTCCGGTCAGAGTCTGACCAAGACGCAGCTTCTAACGGGAGCCGCTCAGTTGGCCAATGCCAGCTGCTATCCGCTGCACTACGCCAGCAGTAGTGTGACCCAAGCCGGTTACAACCGTCCGCTGGGTCAGCGAACGGGCATGCACTCATCCTCGGGCGGGCCAGGAGTGGGCGGCGGTTATAGTTTGCAGCCAGCGAAATCTGATCTCTTTCTGTCCTACATACATGGGGGGAGTTTGAGCGTCCCTACATCTACAACTACAAGATGCCACAGATGCCAACGGGCAGCGGCAGCGGATCATCACCCAAGCAACAGCCCACCGCCTATCACATCTCTGGCTCACAGACAGCTGATCCGCCGCCACCACCGCCGCCGCTTTATGGCGGTACGGCGCCCGCCAACGATGTCATGTACTATCAGTTTGACAAAGGAGCCGCCGGTGCATCGGAGGCGCCCATTGTTAAGCAACCGCAGTCGGTGCAGTCGGTGGCTGGTGGACCATTAGTCTATCTGCAGCATGGCCAGAATGTTGCGCCATCGAATGTCACCTCCACGCAGCAAACTGTGAGTAAGATTTAGGATTCAACGGTCGCATGTTGCGTAAACCTGTCGCATGTTGTTGTTGTTGTACGTCTTGTCCTCTTGAGTGTCTTGTCTTCCCCGCATGTGTCTTAAGTTCGTTGCGTTTCGTTCCGTTTCTTTTGTTGTTTTCTGTTTGTGTCAAGTTGCCGCATTTCAGTTTAATTGAATCTGTATTTTATTGGCATTATCGCATACGAGGCAAGCACTTAGCTGAATGTACTTGTCGTTCCTCCAAAACTTCCAAGCTGCCTGCACCCGACAGCATGACGTATACTTAATTTTCCATCGCGCGCACACACTCGGAGAAACTATCAAGCACAGAGCTGTAAATAAATTTTACAATTTTTTGGCTAATTTAAAATTTATTAAGTTTTTTTAAAATTACTTTAACTACAAATTTTCGTTAAGTAAGAATAGTTGCAGTAATTTCCGATGCAATTGATCATTACCTCATAATAGTTGTAATGGTAATTAAATTTTCAATTACCGACTAATTTTAATTGTAATGAAAATTAAATTTTCAATTACCTAAAAATTTTATAAGTATTTTTGATTTACAGTAAATTATGTTTGATATATATAAAACCTTAGAACAAAATTATCAGTTATTATTCAAAAACATTTACGATCTTCAGAGGGGAAAATTTATGATTTCTGCACGTTTTGTCCCATCTATATTGGGTTGATTTTTTGTGCGCTTCCTTTAGTTTTCTCTTTGCTACATGCGGCATGTAGAAAAGCTACACGCCAAATGTGGAAATAAGCTACACAAAAGTAATGTGTTGAAAATCCGAGTCAAAACGAGTAGAAATCCTTCATTATCATTTATATGAAAAAAATGTTGGCACTTCTGATTTGCTCAAGTATTTCGCGTATGCTTACTTTTACCAAATTAAACTTAAACAAATTTATATATTTAGCTGCGCTCCGGCTTGCACTTAATTTTAACGATTTAAATAAATTAAAGAAATTTAAACAAACTACGAATTCAATTTTAAGTGTATCGACAAACTTATCGGTAAAAATGGGAATCATTCGTATAGACTTCTTTCATGTGGCATTAATTTAGAAAACCTATATGCCATTTGCTGCAGGAAAATATAAAAATTGCTAACTGATTTAGAGCGACATTTTCATTTTGAAAATTTTCACACGCGCGTTAATGTAGAAGAACTAAAAACCCCGGGTGGTATTTAGATTGCTGCATGAAGTTGTAAAAGTTATTTGGAAATATTAACATTTCTAATGGCGTGCAATATTAAAGTTTTCTACAAAGCGACAAGTTGAGCTTCTCCTTGTACAGCTATTTTTATAATTCTGTAGGGCCGACTGACTGACATACTGACTCACATGTTATCTGACTGTGAGTTGAGCTGCTTATTCTACAGATCTAAGATATGGCAAAGAAACAAATTTTCAAAAATTTATCCGCGAAAAGAGTCAAAAAGACAAAGAAAAGGTTTCTAAGCACATGACATGATAAGATAATGTTAACCGTATTCAAAATAAAGAAGTTGGAATTTCAAATATACATACATTTGAAAAAAGTCAAAGCTAAAAAAAAGTAACAGTTCTGTGGCGCTCAGATAATATTTTAGACTAAACTTTTTTTCTAAGAGCGCGAGAGAGAGCGTGAGAGGGATACACTCACACAAATAAGAAGGGTTGTCAAAATATCGATATCGAATTTTACCGATATTTTTATAAGTACTTTTATTTTGTTTCGGACAAAAAGGAAGGTGTTCTAAGGGCATTCATCAAATATCCCAGAGAATGCCTTCAAAAACCTACCTTTTTGTGGCCGAAACTAACAGAAATACACACCAAAAATATATTAATCGATATTTCGACATCCCTTCAAATTAGGAATTTGTGTATGTGTGAGAAAAAGTAGAGATGGAAAGGAGGGTGGGGAAAGAGTGGTGAGCGGGTGAAGAGGGAATGAGAAAAGACGGAAAAGCCAATTTTAATTAAATTATAATTGAAGAGTGCTAATGCTGCTCTGAATTGCACAGTCTTCATATAATATTACTATGTGATCGTGCGGCAGAAGTATGTATTCAGCATCCACTTGTCTGGCTGGGACTAACATATAATTCCGGAATTTTCGAATTTGTTTCTTCGGTTTGGGATGAGGAGGAACTCGGAAGCGGACAAAGTCTAGGCGGTTTCAGTTAGTATAATATAAGTTGGGAAGAGGAATCCATTGTTTTTCATTTAGACTTTTATTTACTTTAAATGTGTTCGGTGGTCCCGTTCGACAGAATGGAAATGCCCATATACTGAATAAAAGCAAGCGAGAAAGTCGGTCAAGTAGAAGCTGAATGCAATGCTGGTGCTGCGCTCATCTCTAAGTCCCTCTCTCTCTTTCTCTCTCTCTCTCTTTCTCTTTCTAAGATTGTGAGGGGTTTGTTGTAAAAGGGTGGGAGGGGGTGGAGGGTAGGGTGATTTACTTTTTTGCTCATAACGCTCATCCGATCTTTATCATTTCTTCGACAAATCAATAAATTTTGCTAATTATGTACTAACTAACTCTAGAAGGTACAAATAGTCTATCTTCAAAACTGTAGGAGATATAACATTTTTTCCAAATTGCGGGGGCGGGAGGGGTTGAAAATAAACTTGATCAGCCTGCAATTATAAGAAGCATTTGTCCCATACATGTCAAACCTCGAATATCCCACTGTGCGGTGTTTAAATCAAGCCAAGTAGAACAAAACAATTTAACCACTTCCAAACCATTTTCTGAGTGTATATCTGTACTTTTTTTTTCCTAATTTCATATTAATCCACAGCAGACTCCTTTTCACTAGGAATTTACAAACATCCTACATATATTTTCCGTAATAAGTAACTGAAGCTTTTATGTTGATTATTTTGTAAGACTCATTGTAAACATGTGAAGCGATGTCTATGCTCTGTACCCCTCTGTGCCCCTGTGCCTGTTCTATCTGGGCTCAGTTACATGTACACTTATCTGTTGGCTTGCACACACTTCTCGGCTTGTACTTACATGTGGGTGTGTGAGTGCCTGTCTGTGTGCGTGCGGGTTATCAAAGAGCAACTCTAGTATGTCTGCAAATAAACTTGCCGCTATCTGCGCTCTGTGTTTGAAATCATATACCGAAATTTAATTAACTTTAATTTGATGTGTGTGAATATGACTTGAGGAACTGGCGAAATGCAAAAGCAGACACTTTAATTAGCTATACAAATTCTTTTTTTTTAAGTTTCTTGTTTCGTAAAAAGAGTTGCAAAAGATGTTGCTAAAAATGGTGCTATAAATGTTGCTGAAAATGTTTCTAATAGTGTTGCTAATGATGTTGCAAAGCAAGCCGACAAAATATGTTGCAAGCATCATAAACTCAACTAATCGAACTGAGCCTTACTAATATCTCTAATCTAATTCAACAGGATATTTCATTTTTTTTTCTTTCATGCACATAAAGATGACATAAGATTATAGTCACATTTTAAGTCTGTTTTACTACAACGATCTACTACAGAGCCTTTTAATTTTATATACACACTAGCTGATAACCCGGCAACGCTCGGGTCCTTTGCATTGTCCGTTTCTAATGAGAGCGTTTTTATTCAAATTTGTACTGTCAAAGAACTTAGGGCCGATTTCTGTTTCTACCAGATTGAAATCGGCCTATAGGCTCTGTACTGTGCACATCCAACATCTAACGTCCAACATCGAGTTTAATGCTTAAAAACTTTTATTTTTAATTTGTTTTGAATCGTTCTAAGGAAATGTACAGATACAAATTTCGCTGGTAAATATTTTTTTGAATTGACAAATTATCTAAATTTATATTTCCCACCTTATTTTGAAATAATTTTATCAACTATCTGTTTGCCTAATTTTCCTAGGACTTTTAATCATTTTTCGAATTTCGCGGTACCATTTAAATAAAAGTTATAGCCTATGTTGAAGTCCATTTTGCATTTACAATATTAGTAAGCCGAATAAATAGAAAGTATATTCGAATAATGCCCGTTCGAATTGTAACGATTTGGGTTTGTCTTATAAACATTATGTGCTCGATTCAAGAACATTTTGTTCTCGCTTTGAACGCCGGCTTGTTCTAAAAAAAAAAACAACAACTATTAATATAAATATTAAAATATTAAATATTAATATAAAGAAGAAGGCAGGAAGGGAAGACCACATCCCCGAGAGCGCAGGCGATGTCATATACAAGACGAAGACAGTGCCAATTTTCCTGCCCTAAGATTATTATAATATTTAGATAGCAATGTAGACGGGTAAATTGGAAGTGTAGATCAAAATAATATGACAAACGAATATTATAATGACTTAATTGAAGGCAATATAAATATAGGAATTGATTGTAATAAAGTTGTGTAAATAGGAGATGTAGATCAAGTGGTCCATGAAGATTTGACAACGGCCAAATTTTATAATTAATTAAAATATTATCATTAAATAGATGACTATTAAAGACGTTTAAAAAGAAGATGTCGGTCACTCGGTTCAAAGAAATTAACAAATTTGAAAAAAAACACCCAAAAAATCTTAAAAATTTTATTATGAGCTTATAAAATCATACAGATCTTATAGATTTGCAAATTGCCAATGAACAATTCTGGACAATTCCAGTAAGCTTTATTTCATCTTCAGCTGGTCCAAATTACTTGATTCGTTAAATTTTAAAGCAAGATAATTCTCCATTTTAATCAGAATATTTGTCAACAGCATAAGAACTTTAAGATTTCAGTTTCCATTTCACAAAATTGTTTCCCCGCCCCGAAGGAATTTGGAAGCCAAAAACTTTGCTCAATTTTACGCATGCCTAATTAACAAGCGAAATATGCCAACTAATTTTTGTTTAGCTCACAAATAAATTGCACAAAAACAAAAAAGCAATAAAACCCAAGACAAGACAAGACAAAGGACTGAACAAGAGAGAGAGAGAGAGGCAGGGGGCAATAAAACAGAATAAATAATAAGCAACTATTTGCGCTACATTATCCAAGTTTATATAACGGACAAGACACTCCCGTTGGGCGAAAGCGGAAACTTTTGGGCTGCCCAAGCAAATAATTTCAACCAAAGTTGATGGCACAAATTTCGCAAAAATACTTACAATTCTAAAATAAATTCTGTGCCAGCTAGCGGCAGCAGCGTACACACGCATGTGTACAAGTCGAATAGCCTCCGGAGCACATACTAGAAACATTCACAAAATGTTTGGCATAATTTTGCTATAAAATAAATTTTGCAAAATTGTTTTCCTAAGCTGGGAAGCAGCTTAGTGAGCAGGACAGGCAAAGGAAAGGACATCAAATAAAACAAGCAAATCAAAAATTATGACAGCACAGCAAGGGGCAGGCAAACAGCAAAGGACATGGTGACAGAGAAGGAGGGAGAGAGAGAGTGGGTGAGGGGGGCCAAAGTGGCAAAGTGCGCAGCCAGCGGCTAAAAGACAAATGCCAATGCTGACAACAGTCAAACGGTGGGCGACCGGCAAGCATTTGTGGCATGTCCTCGCCAAAAGCAGTTAAGTCAATAAATTTACTGATTTAATGTGGCAAAAGTTTCGATTCCTGGTTGTTGTTCTTGCTCAGTTGGTCTTAAGGGTTAGGTTCCATTGTTATTGTTCCATTTGTTTTAGTTGTCGCCTTAGGGAACACAGAAACACACACACACTTACTTTACTAACAAATGTTAGATTAACACAATTGGTAAACAATAAAAAACAGTCAGTTTATGTGGCCTTAAGCCATTTCGGACCTCTCTCAGATACTTGTGAACCGATTTGTCTAGATTTGAACGTTTTAGTTTCTTCTTTTTGCAGTGAACAAACCTCGCAGTGCAAATATTGACAGCTGGAAAAAAATCGCTGAATAAATTATTTATAAAATAATTTTCGTAGTTTTTTAAAATTCTTTTAATAGACTCCTTGCGTCGAGAAACGCTCTCTTAAATGGTTGCATTATTCATCTTTGCATAAATAATGGAGGGAAATGGAGGTTAAATACCATTTCAGATGCCACTAGTGTCCAAGGGTATATTGAAATTGCATAGCAGGATGCATTTCCCATTCTTGAAATAAAGAATTTAAAGATTGTTAAAAACTCTTCGTTAAGATCTGAGTCCGAAAATTCCGTAAAAAGCCAAAATTTTCTGGCCTATTGAAGTTTTGAAACCGAAAATTCTTGATTTAAATGCGAAAGTTCTTGATTTTTCTTAGATTAGTTAAAGGTTTTCTATGATTTTTTTAAATTCTACCAAGCTTGATTAAAGTCTGCTGCCATACAAAAGATGAGCATATAAAAACCCTTATTATCCGAATTTTCTAAAACCCAGTACGAAAAGGATTGAATTGAGTACTGAATTTTTCAATCTCAGAGTTCTTTTCGTGATCTCGCATGGAGGGAAAAAACCGAGAACATTGGACTCAAAACAAGCACAAACGTTATCAAAAAGTATGCATGAACGGGTTTTCTCACATGTAGTGCAATGTTCTCACTTCGAGAGCAATTTATTGAGATCGCAAAGCTCAAATTGAGTTGACATTGTTCCATTTTTGAGAACAAGATTTGAGTTTATATTGTTCCGTTTTCAAGAACATTTTAAACTCACCTGGAAAAAAATTTGATTGCACTTGGGACCAGGTGTGGGCGGATTTCTCACATTTGGGTGAATAGGGATCGAGGACATACCTCTCTTGTTTGGAAGTGAAGAGAGGCAAAGGCTACTCTGGATATGGGCACAGCTGCTTCTCCACCCACCCATTGTGCCATAGGAATCAGAAACATCGCTTTAACGACCCACTTCATCTGACTCGTTTAATTTAAGTTTCCAGAAAAACACAGAAAAATTTGTTCGGGCTTGACTGGGATTTGAGCCCGGTACCTTATGTACTCAACGTATGGAATGACGGACTTGACAATTCAGCCATTGAACAGTTTTGCAGATGCACGTCAAGAGGGCTACTTATGCTTTGCTGAGCAGACAAGAGAGATAGAGAGCAAAAAGAGAACCAACTCGCTGTCTCTCTTGTATATCTCTCTGCTGAAAACCGGTGTTGTTTAAAGTAAATGTTATTCGTTTGAGAACAACTTTACTCATTCCAAGAACATTTAGAACATTTGTTCTCAAAAATTTTGAGAACGTTCTGTTCTCATTTTAAGTGGACAGCAACTTATTTTCTGAACACGTTTTTTCCCTCTGTGCGACTTTAGTTCGGATGAGCTTGATTTTATCCTGTCACTCAAACTTAATTTGATCCAATCAAGAAGGTTCGATTTTTATTTGTGCTAAATGGTCATACTACGCTCAAACTACATTCAATTCAAAAAAGGGTGGCATCAAAAATGACTGTTCGAAGTATTTCATGTTTGAATTATTTCAGTTCACCAGACCTCCATGGTAATTTTAAAACAATCTTTATAATTATCAAACCAGCAAGATTTATATCTTTTCTCTGTATAATAAGAGACCTTGTTTTAAAAACAAATTGGTAAATCTTACAATTTTATAGGCTTAAGCAAAGAACATTTTGTACATATTTTTATACCCGTTACTCGTAGAGTAAAAAGGGTATACTAAAGCCGTGCAAATGTAAGTAACAGGCAGAAGGAATCATTTCCGACTCTATAAAGTATATATATTCTTGATCAGCATCAACAGCCGAGTCGATATAGCCATGTCTGTCTGTCCGTCCGTCTGTCTGTATGAAAACCTAGATCTCAGAGATGGTTGGAGATAGAGGTTGGACATGTATGGGACAAATGCTTCTTTTATCTGCACGCAGATCAAGTTTGTTTTAAATTTTGGCCACGCCCCCGCAATTTGGAAAAAACGTTATATCTCCTACAGTTTTGAAGATAGACGATTCTGGAGATAGTTAGTAATTAGCAAAATAAATCGATTTGCCAAAGAAATGATAAAGATCGGATGAACGGTTCTCAACTTATGAGCAATAAAGTGAACCAAGCTTCCCCCAAGTGAAAACAAGTTGCATACTTTTCGGTTGGTCACCCTAAGGAACGCAGGAACACTGTTAAACATGTTTTTTCATGAGTAACGGGTATATCGAAGTCGGTTAGAGCCGACTTTAACTTACGATCTCGTTTTTTTCTGGGTGTACGTAAACTGAAAACTATATTGCTAAATCAACTGATCAAATCTACAGACGGTTCAAATTCGCTTTACTTTTGCCATCTGATTTTGTAGCCTTGCATCCCACTTCACATTTAAACTCAAGCAAAAAAACAAAATCTCTGTACTTGAATCAAGTACGAACGGTGTCAATAGTACGGTAGGTACGAAAATACTTCATTCAAGTACAAAGTCCTTATTTCAAATCGGAATTGCTGAAACTTGGATAAGTTGCGATAGTTAAGCCCTTGTTTCCAAGTTGATTTATTTTTCTTTTCGTGCCTAATGAAATTTTCCTGGTTTCCTTTAGCGATAATACCCTAAGTGACAATTAAACTTCCCTGCCTTAAAGTAGAGAGCTACCCAAATCAAATAAAACTTAAAGTAGAAAATATGAAAAGAGCGTATGAAAACAAAACGTTGCATTGCCAATTGATTTGTGTACAGAAAACATTTTGCAAACTCAAATAGTGCGGAAAAAGGTGTATAAAAAATTGCAAATATTGTTCAACAATTGGAATGTTTTTTTTTATTCGTCTGCATGATTTAATTATGCACCATGCAAACTGTTCAAAAGGGGGGGGGGATTTAGAGTTGTTTTTTATATAGCTTTTGAATTGCCTCTAAGCGGTTCTATTGTCTTTGGACTGCGGGCATATGTCGTTTTTAATATTTATATAAATTTTTTTGTTCAAAGTTTTATGCATGGCCCAGGAAAATGCTATTTTATGCATATGAATAGAGGGTGGAAAAAACGTAAACGTTATCTAACTAATGGCGACAGTTGCCAGACGAGGTCGGTCCCTGACATTGAAAGTGTCCTGGGTTGGGTGTGTTAATGGCGAGGGCATTTGCCAGACAATTTGATGCATTAGCCTGGAGAGAGGCGTGTTTGCCCAATTAACACACTCACATACTCGCGCACACTCACACACACACCCATAAACGCTAAACAAAATTAATTAAATTCTGGGAGCTTCTTTGACTTGCCACCCAATGTTTATTTAAGCCATCTCATACGTGTTTCCATTAGGCCACAATTCAAAGTTCATTACAGAAAGGGAGTGGTGTGGGGGGGGATAAGCAACAAATACAATTTTCAAGTTGAATGCAATTTTAATTAATAGAAAATCAAACATGCCCAAAATCTATGTGTGTACAACACAAACTTGAAGACAAAACTTCTGTCGACCGTAAAAAGCATCAGCTTTGAGCTTAAGATGACAGAGAGAGGGGGGACGAGAGGAAGCAGGATATGCGAAGTACGTGCACCTTGTGGGATTTCATTTACAAATGAATTTGTCCATCTCACTAACTAAGTATATGAGAGTTGGGATCACTTTGTTTGCATGTTTGCTTAATACCTTGGAAAACAAGACAGAGTGTGTGTGTCTGAGTGACTTTTGCCCAAGAACTCAATCATAAAGGTAGAACGTGTTTTGGCCAAATTGAATGAGCTTTTAAGTGTATTGGTACATTGAGTAAGACATTCAGAGAGATTGGCCCAAATCAACAAAAGATTACGCAATATGAGGCTTTGTGTGTGTTGTTTTTAGTTTTTTATACCCGTTACTCGTAGAGTAAAAAGGGTATACTAAAGTCGTGCAAATGTATGTAACAGGCAGAAGGAATCATTTCCGACCATATAAAGTATATATATTCTTGATCAGCATCAACAGCCGAGTCGATAAAGATATGTCCGTCTGTCCGTCCGTCCGTCCGTCCGTCTGTATGACACCTAGTCCAGAGACCGTCCGTACGGTTCGTCATGTATGGAACACCTAGATCTCAGAGATCGGCAAGAGATAGAGTTTGTTAGACATGCCACGCCCACTCCCGCCCCCGCAATTTGAAAAATACGTTATATCTCCTACAGTTTTGAAGATAGACGATTCGTTTCTTCTAGAGATAGTTAGTAATTAGCAAAATGAATCGATTTGCCGAAGAAATGATAAAGATTGGATGAGCGGTTCTCAAGTTATGAGCAAAAACGTGAGAAATAGCCGAGTTAAAAAAGTGTTGCATACTTTTCAGATTTTTCATGAGTAACGGGTATATCGAAGTCGGTTAGAGCCGACTTTAACTTGCGCTCTCGTTTTGTACTGGAGTATTAACACTGAATGGATTACAAAAGGAATAAATAACTGCACTCTAAAAACCATATGATGTACTACCCGAAAAACCATTTAGCGTTTGCTGTTGGCACTTTTTATGACCCTCAGTTTTTGATGTTGATAACAAATTTTAAAGTCTTCATTTATATAAATTCTTCGTTGATCCTAAATTTTTCTTACAGTTTTCAGTTATATTTTCCGGGAGTTTTTCTTAAAAAACTTTTGAAAATCGTTTTTTACTTTTCATTAACTTTTAAAAATAATTTTTGTACATTCTTTGGGAATAAGTTTTGAGATAAGACATCTATTCTGAAGTTTAAATTGACCTCACAACAATCGCCCCAATTTTTCATATATCTTTTTTTGTTATCATTCTTCTTATAATCTCAGTTTTTCTTACCAAATAGCTATTATTTTTAGCTTTTGAGAATACTTTTATTGTTTTCTGATAAGAAAAAATATTTTATTTTTAATTCTTTTTTTTTTTTATTTTTTTTGTTTTTTTTTTGTTTTATATTTGTTTTTTTTAAAGTATATTTTTAAACTGTTATTTTATTTTTTTTTTTTTTATTTTTTTATTTATTATATTTTATTTTTTTTTTTTATTTTTGTTTTTTTATTTATTATTATTAAAAATTTTTAATTATTGATCTCACTTGTTAAATTTTATTTATATTTTGTTTAAATGACATTTTTGTTTATTGAGATTTCAAAACCGTCCAAAAATTTTTTTCTATATTCATGACTAACTAAAAAGTTTTTCTCTAAAAAAAAATAATACTCTAGAAAAAAAATATAAATAATTAAATAATTGTAATTAACAAAAACTCGAAAAAGTAAAAATCGTTTTTCAGGCCCCTTCGGCATTGCCATTTATACCAATTTCATTTTGCACAGCAGAACATCGACAAAGCATAGTGTCGGTAGTATGCTCAGTAAATAGCGAAGCGTTGCACTCTCAGTCTGATTCGATGTAGTAGCTAAGCATTTAGCGGATTGTTGTGTGTTTTGCCACTGAGCAAGAACACGCAGCCCAATGAGCAAAACAATCATGGATGTATCAATATTTGTAAACAAAAATCTATAATATTAAATAGACTTTGTAAGTTTTCGCCAATTTCAGAAATATACAAAGGCGTAGTCAGGAAGGACAGAGGCCCTTCCCTTATTCATAGAGTTTGATTCCGAAAATTTACGTCTTTAATTCTAACTTCATTATTCCGCCATTATTAAACTAAACTCTTAAAAAATTTTTCGATTTTTTTTTAGGTGAAGATATACTATTTTTAATACAAGGGCTGAACATAGATTTAATTACAACAAGTAAGAGTGTTGCGGTCGTGTGCCCCGACAGCAAAATACCCTTTGGTGTGGTTCCTATTGCTTTGAATTTCTTTTATTTTAAAATTTATTTGAATAAATGGTGAGGCGCACTTGCATATCTTTGGTGTTTTTGCTCAGATCTTATTATGGTATACAGAAAAGATAGATATTGGGGAGTTTTCCAAATCTAAAACAAACTCTGCCAATTAAAGTCTTTCTAGGCTTTATAACTTTTATTTAAATGGTCTAAAAAAAGGCGAAAATTGCAAAAAAATTATAAAAGATTAGCGAAAGCGCATGCGTTTGTAAACTAGAGGCATCGACTTAGTTCTCCAAAATATTGCGAAATTTGCAAATTTCTCTTATGACCTAAGATTATAAATGGATGGCAGTAGTTCCCGGTAAATATTGGAAGTGTATGCAACAAATTCGCGAAATTTTTTAATTGATCAATTGAGCTGTTAGATTAATGGTTAAGTCGAACGGTTCAAAAAATAGCGAAATTTTCTATATTATTTTATGAGTGAGACTATAAAGTAGACGGGTGAATTGACGGGTCAATTTTATGAATAGTTTAGATTATAATGGTACTCCATATCGCGGATTTTTGGCTGTTGTGGAGGTAGAATACGAAATAATTTAAAATGAGACGGAAAATTCGACATGTCATCCAATTGGCTTAAACTCGGTTTGTAGTAATAAGTACAAAATTAATTTAATCGGGGGTGTCACAGAAATCTCTAAAGATTTTGGCCTCGGTTGGTTTGCAAATCGCTCGAAAAATCCGTCGGTGTCCCAGAACTTCAAGAGATTTCATTTTCTTATTTGAAAATCGAGTTGGGAGGTTTTTGTCCATGCTTATGGTATTTTTCTCTCAAATCTATAAACAGGGTTGTCCTTTCTTGCTAAAAAAATTTCCCATCTTCTAGTTTTAAGTTAATTTGATGTTTAAATGGAATTTGTTGATTGTGTTACATGTTTTACGACGCAGTTTTAAATTATAATTCAAATTCTAGTCATATTCTTCAAAAATAAAATGAAAAATTTTAAAAAATGTTTGCGCCAATCATTTAATGTAACTTGGCAACCCTAAGCGCATGTTGGTACTCAGAGAGCTCTTGTTGGTACTCAAAGAGCGTCACATGTGTAGAGGGCGCCAACTGACGTTGAGTAGCGAGTTGATTTGTCAACATTCCGTTGGTTTTGCAAACAATTATTGAAACGCAAATTTTAATATTAAAACAATTAAAAGATTTAATTCATTTGATGCAATCTATGCAGAAAAATAATGTTGATTACATATCCAATACCAATTTTACTTATCAAAATTGTTTTAGTAATGAACTTCGCCAAATCTCCCAACAAAACACGAGAGATTTAAAACCAACCGAAAGATATTTCTGTGACACCGAGAATTGGTTTTGGGTTAGAATTTGGTTGGAAGAGATTTCTGTGACACCGCTGTATATGAAATTTTCCAATGCCCGGAAGTGAAAATGCCCGCAATATTCTTCATGCAAAAATCTATTTTTCATCCAATTTACTTGAAACTCGGTTTGTTGGATTAAAACTTAAAATCATTTGTGATTTCATTTTCCGATGCTAGAAATACCACCGGGATGCCCTCTGGGAAGTGGGTGGAATTTGGGTGGGATGTGGATAGAATAAGGGTGAGAGTTGGAAAGAAACCCCAGCAGCAAAAACTTGATCAGGAAAAGGCAACGTTGTAAATAGTTAATTTCAAAGCGATGTATATAAAATTCGATTTTGGGCTGTACGGGGGACACAAACTTAATAAATATTTATAAATTCAGTAAATCCCCAGTTCCGAAAAATCAAATAATACTCGACTCTCACCATTAGCTTCAACTGATTCGACTGATTCCACAGGGACGGAATTTGTATATGCTGGTCTCTATCGGGGGTGCCACAGAAACCTCTTCCAACCAAATTCCAACCCAATTCCAATTCTTAGGTGCCACAGAAATTTCATTTGGTTGGTTTCAAACCTCCCGTGTGTTGTTAGGCGATTTGTGAAATCGCTTTTTAAGTGGCTCCACCTACACAATGTTATCAATGTTAAGCGCCACCTACTTGACAAACAGCGGATTAAGGGCTGCAATTTATACCTGATGTTTGGCGGGAACAAATTTTTAAATTTTGCTTCATAATAATGAAGAATAGGGATTAAATTTGAATTATATTTTAAAAATGCAACATAAAACATATTACACAATCAAAAAATTTCAGTTAAACATCAAATTAGACCATAACTAAAACAAGGGAAATTTTTTGGCGAGAGATTCAGCCCTGTTTTTAGAGATGGAACTTCAATTGGAACATCTGCTGTTCTAACTAGATTTTCTAATAGGAAAATGAAATCTCTCGAAGTTCTGTGGCACCGACGAATTGTTTGAGAGATTTACAAACCAACCGTCGGCAAAATCTCTAGAGATTTCTGTGGCACCCCCGTATATGATTTACAATCTAAGCACAGACTGAACGGTGAAGGATAGAAAGTTTATATTTGAAGAATTCTGGTGAAAGTGGGCACTAAGACGGGTTATCTGGAAACTCAACCCTTAAGAGGGAAACTCCGTTTGTAGGAAAAATAAGCTGTTACCTACACTTGTGTACCTCTGGTACCCAAACTATTAAAAAGGGGTCGCTCGGTCTTTGTAAATATTCTTCGTTCCACCCAAATTAGTTGGAATGTAAAACGTAACCCCCTAACTACTCCCACAAACCGAACAAAACGCGTGGCATGCCATTGCTAAGCAATCAACATTAAACCGCAGGGCAAATTGTCTCATATCCCTTTCCCTCTGATCACCTGTGCGCTTGATTTGAATTGGTTTGGTCAGCTGTTTGACCGCCAGCTGCAATCAGGCGAGCTTTTGTTACCCCTCACCATTTTGTATTGGCTTTGGCCATTGTTTTGCTGATGGAACATTTTATGCTGCTTTGGTATTGTGTGTAATTAAAAGTTTCGTGCCCCGTGGCAAAAATAATAAATTTTGTGTGCTTGTGTGGTCCATTTTACAGGTAAATTAATTAAAAATGGCATTGCACAAATTTTGCGGGTCTGCCATTAAGTAAATAACGCTACATGTTTTGTTTTTGTAATTGAAATATTATTTACATAGCTGCATGGCGTCGCATGTGTTTGCCTGCCTAAATCAATTTGTTGATGTTTGTGTTAAATTAGCAAATATGAATGATATTCAAGTAAGTGCATGACGAAGCTCCACTAGAGACCCATTTTCGACTCCTGCAAGAAAGCTAAACCTTGTTTGTATTTCACCCCTTCCCCCACCAAAAAAAAACACAAACACCACACCCCAAACAAATGAAAAAAAAAACCCCACCATATATGCACACCTAGGCAACGCACTCCTCGTCACACTCCTGCAGCGAGGAAGATGAGGCCATGTTGGTGTTGGAGGCCATGCAACAGGATGCCCAGACCACTAATGACGAGACCGAAGATACCGATGACATTTATGACGATGAAGCGGCCGAGGCTGAAGACATGTTTGATGCTGATGCACCTTTGATGTCGCCCACGGGCAGCCACAACAGCAGCAACAATAACCAGAGCCACAACAGTGGAAATCGATCAGTCCTGGCCAACATTAATCTCGATAATTGCAATGCGAATGTGGTACAACCAATTAACACAGCCAGCCAATCGTTAAATTGTCCCACATTGAATGCAAATACCAATACCAACTCCAATGCGAATGCGAATCCAACTAGCGACCCTTCACCCAACCACCACCACCACCACCCACCACAACCAACAACAACAACTGTAACGAACTTGCACTCGAATCTACAACAAAATCCAAACATTTCCTCCAGCTTAGAGATAATCCTATCGCCAATTATACAAAGTAGTCGACGGTAAGTTTGTTTATTTTTTTTATCCCTCCCCACCCCATCTTTTGTAATAGGGGTGGGGCCGGCTGATTTCTGTTTTGTGGCTAACACAGAAAATTAATTGGTTGTTATTTTCAACCTTTCAACTGCATGTCAATACAAGAAAATGTAGTTGAACATTTGTGAACGAAATCCTAAGGACCAGCTGTCCTAGTTCCCCAAATAGTTATGAAGTTAAAGTATAAATTGAGCTGTTAATCTTAAGCAAATATTGCGAATTTAGATAAACTTTGTTGTAATGTTTTTTAGCTTACTTACTATCCCATTAATATAAATTGTCACCCACTTGCCCTTACTTTTAATTGCTTAAACAACAAATAGAATCATCGGAATAATGCAATGAAAATGCAGTATGACTAATTTGATTTTCTAAATTTTGAGTATGTAGTTGAACAAAAATCTAATATGATAATCAAGAATATAAAAAGGGCTGAGCTCCTACCCGATGGGACAAAAAATTGCCAAAAAATGAAGTGCCTAGGGCCTATGTGCACAGCACGCATTCGTTGTTGCAACAATGTTTTCTCTTTCTCTCCTATGCCTCTGGAAAAATCGAGAGCACCAACAAAAATGTATGGGTGTCGGTTTCTTTTCGGGAGGTGTCCTGGAAATATTAAGAGATTTTCGCCTCATTTTTTCGTATTACCTCAAACCTCATAAAAATCGGAACCGAGACTCAAACAAAAAAAGTTTACGTAATGCAATTATTATGTCTTTGCAATTATTTTAAAACGTCCGCCAATATGTATAAATGGTTATCGAACAATGGTCACTGTATATAGAAAAAGGTCCGTGATCGTGGAGTAGATAGTAGACGCTGTAAATATATATGGACAAGACGAGACAGAAAGTATAGCGACAAATCGAGAACGCACTACCCGTATTGGCGTTGCAATTAGAAACCGGACTGGAAGCTGTGTCAATAGTGTGGAAAAAAAGCCTGAAAACCAAAAGAAACCCTACCTTACAATAAACTGGAAAAAAAATCTAAATTTCATTCAATCATATTTGGAATTAGAGTCTTAATATTTATACCCGTTACTCGTAGAGTAAAAAGGGTATACTAAAGTCGTGCAAATGTATATAACAGGCAGAAGGAATCATTTCTGACCATATAAAGTATATACATATATTCTTGATCAGCATCAACAGCCGAGTCGATATAGACATGTCCGTCTGTCCGTCCGTCTGTCCGTCCGTCTGTCCGTCCGTCTGTCCGTCCGTCTGTATGAACACCTAGATCTCAGAGATGATACAGTTTTGAAGATAGACGGTTCGGTACAGATAGTTAGTAATTAGCAAAATTAATCAATTTTCCGAAGAAATGATAAAGATTGGATGAACGGTTCTCAAGTTATTAGCAAAAAAAGTTAACCAAATATTCGCTGTATTGTTTTTTATTTTGTGCAAAAGTTTTCGTGCTGATATCTCGTCTACTTGCCATGTGATATGAGAATATGTCACAAGATCATTTTGCAGGTTCATTTTTATGTTAATGCAAGAACTTCAAATCTCCGTTGTCCAGAAGTTAATATTGAACAAACATATTTCGGCTTTCAGTTAAAACATCATATTTAATTCATCATAATATTTTTCTTGATTAACTGAAAACTAAATGAACCATTTTTCTAGGTTTAATCCATTGAGAACTTCAAACGTGTTTTTCTCAAAATGGATTATTATGAGTAGACATCGGATTTTAGGTTAAAACGTATTTTTAATGGTTGGTCCAAAAAAAATTCTGGTGTCATACAAATTCGTTTCAAGAAAAGTAGATTATTTTAAATCCTTATTCGTTTTGCATATTTGACATATTTACATATCTTCGACCTATAAGCAAATTTGAGAATATGCTTAACCTATTTCGACCTATTTTGGAATATGTCATATGCTTTTACATATTTAGAGAGTAAATATATGCCCCCAAGTAGGCATCTGCACATCTAAATATGCCTTTTATTCAGGGTTTAAAACGTAACTTACTGGGGCAGCAAATACCGTATAGAGGCCAATACTAAAAGAAGTACCTAATTTCTTGTGTTCACCATGCGAGCGAGCAATATCCGTGTTCCATTAGGGACAGTAAAATAAGTTTAGGTGCGGACCTTGAGTAGACTTGTTACACTCCCAAAGGCACGATACAGTTTACAGAATGGAAAAAAACGCTGGAAAAATGAGAATCTTATTTCAAACCATCTTACCGTGATTTGCGAATCATTAAATTACAATCAATGAGGATTATTGGCTGTATTGCACCAACTTAAATGACAATTTAGATGAAAATCATTTCTGATCTATTGCATTAGCGCGCTTTTTAGCTAAGAGTCCTCCATGGTGGTCAACACAGTATTAACTTAAGAAATTACTTCTGAATACCATATATAACTGCATAACTATGATTGTGATCTCACCGAACCGCGATAAAATACCAGGGATGACCATTGGTGAAGAGAATATAGTACAGCATACAGAATGTTTTCTACAATTTTACTATGACTGAGATACAACTAATTTGCGAAAAAAAAATACCAAAAAGGAATTAAATCAGTTAAGTTGCAATGATGTCACCTGGTCCACTTTTTTCTCTTTCAACTAAGTACAGAAGCCAGGCAAATGCAATGCAAAATGTATTTTATGATAAGGCTCGCGTCCCTGGCTCAAAACTCGTACGTCAACTGAACACATTCACAAAACTGAATTTTGGCGGTTTGTACGTCATACGACGCATACCGTACGAGAGAACGAAATTACAGTAAGATACAAACTACAGGTATTTACTGTAATTGTGCTTTGATTAGTACGCTACGAACCATCCACAGGGCTTGCCTTTACTTGGTACATTCTTGTCTTTGGTATTTTTCATTATTCCAATCATAAATACGGAATTTAGAGTGGTATTTGAGTAGAGCATGTTTTGACCTGTTTTTACCTATTTTAGCATATGCTTTTTACAAAAAAAAAACATATTTTGGATATGCTCGTCTTAAAAAATCACAAATATTTTTATTAGTCCAATGTCAAAATTTTGAATTTTTTAGACCAACAACAAAAAAAAACCTTAAATCCGATGTCTAATTATGAGTTATGCCAGTATTGAAGTAAGTGAGCGACTTATACTTTAAATGGTCGGAAATGATTCCTTCAGCCTGTTACATAGTATACACATAGTATACACGACTTTAGTATACCCTTTTTACTCTACGAGTAACGGGTATAAAAAGATGGATGGACTTTGTCGAATTGTGTAATATAGTTATAATATTAATATAAGTAGTTGACTTTACACCGAATATAAGCATTGTTACTTAAGACGAATGGAAGAGGCGACTGTCGAATTGACTTTTTGTCCGAAGTAGAGAGCGAAAGAGAGTGAGCACGAACCGAACCGTCAGAATGAGTGTCTATTTGACTCGACTGTAAAATTTCGACTGTCATTCACTTCGCATACGCTTTTAAAGCGAAAACTGATGCAGGCAAAGAAACAGACACTCCTGCAGACCTCATATAATATATTCACTTTCGCCGGAGTAGAGTACATCAAACTCGGGCTTGACCGATTTTCAGTATTAATATATTTCGTTAGGTACATGAAAAGGATACCCAAAACAATTTTATTGTGTCCTTCGGAACGCGGTGGGGATCATCTAGTTTTGTCCCTGTGGTTCTCTTCAGGGTTTGGTTGACCGTAAAAAAGCCGGAACTGCGGGTTCAAACCTGGCTTGAAGTTTACACGGCTCAAATCAAACCTCCTTATTTTTGGCACACACTGACAAATACAACATTTAGCTACAAGAATATTAAAATTTAAATTCAATTTTTGTGCCAGCACTTCAATGCGAATTTAAAAATGTTTACATTTCTTTCACCAAATTGACCTTAAAACTCCTCCACCTAAACAAAACCGAATAAAAACATTATAAATTATGTATTAATGTGCCTGTTAGGCCTATGCCTTGGTGCTGTCCCTGCGTCTCTAAGGAGGCATTCCCCATTTTCATTTCTGCCATTGCCATTGCCAAAGTCAAAGCACTTTGCCAGCTGCCAATTTTCAATTGCCTTCGAGCAAACTGGGGAACAATGGCGCAGAAAGCGACAGCGATAACAATTGAGGAGGAAGACATTGCACAGGCCCAACATTCGTTTTCATTTCAATTTCACTCTGGCATTTGCTTTCGTTTTGGATTTACATTTGATTTGACTGCGTCGCGCAGTTTTGTTTTGTTTGCTGTCGTTTTTACGCTTCGCAAGGCAAAAAGCACACAAATATTTATGTAAGCAGGCAAAGACAAGGCGAATGATGGTACTCGGAGAAATTCGACAGCCTATTTACAAATGAATAGGTTAATGTCAGCCAGAGTTTGGCAGGAGGGTGGGCCTGATGTTTGTTTACGAGCAAAAGTTTAGGAAAATTGACTTTAAACATGTCAATTTACATTTTTGCTTTAAACAAAAATGACAATTTCACAACAAATTAACTACGCAGCCAAGCTGACACACACTGACACATATGAAAAGGAATTCCATGTCCTTCAAACTCGATAAGCGAAAACAAAGGCCAAATACATAATTTTCAAAACTCCCAACCCCTGCTCAAACATAGATGAAAATATGATGGGACACAACAGCCAAAGCATTAAAATATACGAGTTTTCCCGAGCAAATGATACTTTCGCCTGTGTCTATGACATTGTCTATGTGCCGACCCAAACATAAATACAAATTTCCACACAACATCAGCCCAAAACAACCAAAAAAAAAAAAAATAAACGCGATGAAAGGAAAAAGACGCAAACGAAACGAGGCGAGCCAAACAATTTCATATCATAGAAATATTTTCCAGCTCTGTGAGTTGGTGGATGGAAGCAAAAAAAACACGCAATCTAAAACAGTTGAACAATAACTGATTGAGTTGGGATTAGAGGAAGTTAAGATACTCTTGTTCCCCTTAACCAAAGAAAGAATAACATAAATAGAGCGTTCTTCTCCATATTTTGACTTAGCGATGTATGATTTATAAGATTTAATAGACAAAATAATCTTATTTTTTAATACAAAGGAAAAAATAAAAGTATATTGTTTCCTTATTGATATTTATAACAAAAAATACTTAACTGACCTTAATTCCATATAATTTTATATTATTCGGAAATATTTGCTTTATATGTATAGGAAATTAAATATTAATATGATTTTGTTTCAAATCTTCTTGTATTGTGAATCCAACATTAAAATGTAGATTCATATTTAACTCTTTTATCCAAAAGTGTTTTTTAAAATGTTTTAAATGTTGTATAACAGAAATGCTGACTTAACAGAACTGTTCTAGTAAAGCTGCTGTTAAGGTCAGCTTATGTTAATGAATCATAGTTAAATGTTAAATCCTACTTTCCTTCTGCGATTTACAATTCATTAAGGAAACAATAGTTTTGATCAAATATTGTTAATGGTATCTAATCATGTGCTTAATGTTGTAAAAGTAGAAATTAATAGTGGCTACCTTGTAGTTGGGAGTATTTGTATGTGTTTCTACAAAGATCAATTTGTGACGAAAATTCATTTTTGCAAAATCATGCTAAATTTTGTTTAGATTTGTTCATCTATGAGTTTTTGTACCTTATGGAGTCATCATATGCACTTAAAAACTCAGAAAAAAGTTATATGCTGGCCAATAAGGATATCCGGCTCGAAGGACCATTTTGAATTCTCGCCCCGTACAAATTAAATGACGTTAAAATCAAGATTATCACATTGAGAATTTAGCGTACTTTTTAGTTCGTTCTTGAATGTCTAGTCCTCTGACCACTGGAAAATGCCAACAAAATGCATTCGAAAATATGGTTCCGACGACATTTATTGCTTACGGTATCTTATAATTAATTACGGGAAGGATTACGGTGACAGTGTCTCATCCCCCCTCTTCCCATATTTGGGATATTGTACTTAAATCCAAGAAGATCTTGAAATCTGTACTTGTTTACGCTTACAAACTAGAAGATTTGTGCTTTATATCAGGCTGACTTAATTCAAAATTTGAAAGGCACGCGTCAATTGTCTGATTGAGGTTACTAAAGGAGCCCGTCGACAAACACTTTTTCGGCGCCACCAATTACTGTAAAAGCTTTCAGATTGCAAAATCTCGACGGTGCAAATGCTCAGGTTGTGCCTTAGAACAGCGGGTTCACATCCCTGTAGGGGTTGCTTTGTTTTTGTGTGATAACACAGTGGAACAAAATTTAACTTTTTATACCCGTTACTCGTAGAGTAAAAAGGGTATACTAAAGTCGTGCAAATGTATGTAACAGGCAGAAGGAATCATCTCCGACCATATAAAGTATATATATTCTTGATCAGCATCAACAGCCGAGTCGATATAGCCATGTCCGTCTGTCCGTCTGTCCGTCCGTCTGTATGAACACCTAGATCTCAGAGATGGTAAGAGATAGAGGTTTGACATGTATGGGACAAATGCTTCATTTATCTGCACGCAGATCAAGTTTATTTCAAATTTTGGCCACGCCCCCTCCCGCCCCCGCAATTTGGAAAAAACGTTATATCTCCTACAGTTTTGAAGATAGACGATTTGTACCTTCTAGACATAGTTAGTAATTAGAAAAATGAATTGAATGAATGATTTGCCCAAGAAACGATCAAGATCGGATGAACGGTTCTCAAGTTATGAGCAAAAAAGTGATACAAGCCCCCCGCTACGCCCCCTCCCACCATAAAAAAATGTTGCATACTTTTCGGATGGCCCCCCTAAGGAACGCGGGAACACTGTTGAACATGTTTTCTCATGAGTAACGGGTATATCGAAGTCGGTTAGAGCCGACTTTAACTTACGCTCTCGTTTTTTGCCTGGGACTGGGACCAATAAATTGTGAAACTAGAGGCATCAGGTAGCAACACCTCATACCCAGTTTTTCTGGAGCACGTCAAGTTCGCGTTTAATGGGCACATTAATACTAGCAACACAAAGTTACAACCTCTGTTGCTGGTTAAAAAAATATGAGAGCTAAAAATTTGGAAAATTCACCAAAGTTAGAGGGAATCACCACCATTGTTATACCAAACTCCCGCCTCCAATGGACAAGTGGTTAGTACCCCGCCCATAGAGGACTAACTTAGAAAGTGGAATTAATGGAAAACCACTCGATAGAATTGTATAAGATTTTAACTATATTGAGATACGGTCTAATAAAATATGTACTTAAGAGATGGTAACATGCATCGAAAAACCGCGATGGTGGGTACCACACTTGACAGCACCCATCATTGAGGCAATACAGGCCATGAACTAGAGATAAAAGGACCTACTGCTTAACGCTGGATCCGAACGGCAAAGTTTGAAAATTGGCTTTTTCATGGCTAGTTACTTCACAGCTGGCGCCAATAGCTGGTGAAGGTGACCGTATGTGTAAAAGCTATTTTCTAAAGAAAGAAAAAAACTTTTATTATTAGATGTTCAGAGGCGGGATCGAACCCACGACCTCCCGCCCAGCAGTCCAGCACACTAACCACTGGGCCACATACGGCCAAAAAATATGAAAAGTGCGCAATGAAATTTTGAAGCTCTTGACAAAACAAATGCAACAAATGCTTGCCTAAGCAATAGAAAAATTTGTGTTTTTATTGAACTTAACATGGAATTCTTTGCTTTTTGGTTGAAAAACGTATTTATTGCGCATACAAAACTACGGAGAATTTTTATGTTTTTGGAAGACAAGATGCAAAGTTTATGTTCTCTTTAAAATTAAAAGACTTTTGCGAACTGTCCTACCAGGTAACTTTTTATTTACTAAACGTCGTTTTGCTGATTTATAAGGGTCAGGATAAACCTATAACATTTTACAAAAAAGTTTTCCTGCCTCCTTAGCGTCTAGTTTTAGAACACTTGTAGCTTTATCTTTGGCAATCAAAATTAATAGTAAAATTGTATTATCAAAGTTTAAAAAGCAAAAAAGAAGAAATCATTAGTTTAGGGTAAGCATTCGTCATCAGTCAGGAACAACATCCTTTTGTTTAAAGTGTATACATTTTTATAGAATGGTCGACCTTGCCACAACAACGAAAGTCTCTGTTATACTGTCTCTGCCTTTGCACTCCCTTCTCATTTACTCTGTTCGACCATTGCGACTTGTAGTCTAGGCGACACGCAAAAGCTAAAAGGGGCAAGGCCAACAAAGGCGCCCTGCGAAAACTTTACGCATTTTTGTCACAACAATAACCAAAAAAAAAAAAAAAAAAACAACCACAACAACAACAACAGCTGGAAAAAGTGCTGAAAATGTAGAAAGTGCCTTTGGCAATCGTAAATTTGACGCACATTTTTTTTTTTTTTTTTTGTATGTTGCCAAGGCAAGAGATAAGCTTATGAATGGCTATATAAAAAACACAACATTGTTAAGTCGCCCCAGGGCCCATATTTTTGTTTCCTTTCTTTGTTTCAGTTTATGGTAAAAATTAAGTAATTATTTGCTTACAATGAAATGTTTTGTATGATTTACACGCACCGGTAGTAGCTGGGTAGTAGAGTGGTTAAACTAAAACTAAAACTAACAACAAGCCTCACATACACATTTGCACTTACACACGGCTTACAGCACTTTCGAAACCAAAACAACTAGCAAACTTTTCTAACCTATGCAAATATTTTCTGTTTTTCTCTTTTTTCTTCCATTTTCTGTATTGTTCTGGTCTTTTCACGCAACTGGAAACTACCAACTACTGCAACAACCGACAACAACAAACTGCAGAGCGCAATTGTAAGCGAAATGAGCACAGAGTTGTGAGAATTAGCTAAATTTAATTTGCAATAGCCAAAGCCCGTCCAGCAGCCAGTAACGGATGCCTCGAATCCACCTCCAACTGCATTCTGTAAACTTTGGCTGCAACAGCAACAGAAACAACAACAGCAGCAGCAACAGCAGCAACAACATCAGCAACTATTTGAGCAGCAGCAGGCTTGGCTGTAGGAAAGTGCAAAGTTAAATGGAAACTATGTTTATACGGTACGGGCTGTGCCACATCAACAGCAATAAACAACATTTAAAAGTTTTCAAAACTCAACAATGTTGCGGTTGCGGCCTCGCTTTCCAAAATTAAAGGCACATTTGTGTGTAAATAGATAATGTATAGAAGTTCGTATATTTACACTAACCAATTAGCTAAGCCAAACACTTTTTAACTTAACGAGAAGACGAAGTAAGCTTAAGATGCGAATAATCAAAAAGCCAAAAAAAGCAAATGTATCTCACAGATAAAGCAAACAGCAACAACAATGGCCCTGCTGTGCGGCATAAAAGCAAAAATAAATTGTGCGTTAATGATAAGCGGGGCACATTTCAGTGGCATAAAATTTATTAAAATATGCGCACAAGAGACGAGGCCGAAGTCAACGGAAACGGAAAAGCAAACTTCAGGCTTGCGCCCAAAAGCAGGCCACACAACATGTATTTATGCTTGCCAGGCACACACACACACACTCAGTATGCACTATGGGATGGTTTTTACATATTTGTGGTAAAAAATTAAAACTTAAACTTAAGATGGCCAAGAGAATAAACTGCTCTTTAGCCGCTGGCTAGCGTAAGCAAAGAAGTTTTATGTTTGAAAAGAATTTTTATTTTTGAGCGCGAATATGTGACTGTTCCTCTCTCTAACACACAGTAATGCATGACTTCGGCAAGCATTCGGTCCACATTGTGACATAGAAATCTCAATGTGAACATTGACTTGAGTTTGTATATCAAACTTAAAGAATTGTTCTTTTTTAGTTTCACATTTAATTATAAAATATTTTATTGATTTATTTGAACGAAATATATAAAAGTACTCCCTATAAACTAAATGGACTCAAGAATTTGCTCTACAAAATATTGTATTGTATTTTGTATTAATTTAATCAAACTATTTTGTAACAGTTACACAGCTCTGAAGCATTTTCACCCATGATTAAAACCAAAGTTTTTCTTAAATCTGTCCCACTAATACAGTAAGGCCATTTGGGGACACACACACAGTCGGTTTTTAATATTGCATATTTTCCGCCTTGGAATTCCCAAACGGTTTTAGCATGGCTGACAGGTTGAGCCAGTTGTTGACTTGCAGAAAATTTGCAAAAAAATAAGTAGATCCTTCAAAAAGCAGTTGTGTTTTAAAAGCTCTGTGCAAACATAGCATGACCCCGTGCCATCTAAAACTTACTTACTTGCTGGTCAACACAAAAATCGACATGGAAAAAAATTCTATCGGCTAGTTGTCGAAATATTAAATACACTAATTTTTATAGAGTATTTTTAAAGTCCATTTTTGGCAACTAAATTTTTAAGGAAGATGACAAGGTGCAAGCTAAAAAAGTTAAGTAACAGAAACATTGTGAAATCAGTTAATAAAATAGCTCTTTAAATTAATGTAGGCCACATGTAAAATCTTTGACCGGGATTCGGTCAGGCTCTCAATGAGCTCAAGTCCAAAAATATAGCTCAGCAAAAAACTAGCCTACACTATAAGAACATTCATATGGTTGCAGTATGTACTACTTCTTTGCGACAAACAAAAAGGAATGCCTGGCTGGCGAAATGGGCTTGGACACCTTTGATATAAATCCTAGCTCGACATAAAATATTATTCAGCTGGCAATACTTGAGGCACATTTTGTTGCCTAAAATGTTCAATCCTGCATTTGGTTTGTAGTTGAAAAATTTAAAGGCTTTGCATTGCATTAAATCACTACTTTAGTAACGAAAGAATATAAATTCAAAACAATGCTTTTTCCAAAGAGCTTTAATTTCAAATATGTGTTAAGCCTTTACGCGGTCCACAGGATCCCTCCAAATCATTAGACTTTTGTCACATTGCATTGTGCAAAGTTCAGTCTTAAATTTGATATAAAATGCGACTACTTAAACGATCTTGACGTTAATCAAACTAGCTACTTTTAACCGGCTCGAGTTAAGAAGGTCAAGTAATTTTTGCTCATTACTTTTAAAAGACAGCTCTACAAAGGAGACTGGTCGACCATAAATATGTTTCAAGAACCTCACGGTTCTCTCTTCAGTAATCTTTGTCCATCGTCTGGAAGTCAGCAGCTGCCTTCTCATACTAGCAATCCTAAAACCATATGAGTATTTCAAGGAAAAGAAAACCATAAGTATCTCAAGACAGCTCTACAAAGGAGACTGGTCGACCATAAAGATGTTTCAAGAACCTCAAGGTTCTCTCTTCAGTAGTCTTTGTCCATCGTCTGGAGCTGCCTTCTCATACTAGCAATCCTATAACCATATAAGTATTTCAAGGAAAGCTTAGGAGCAAAAACCACAATTTCAACAGACTACGCCAAGTTTAGAAAAGCCTTTGTACGAGTGTGTGAGTGTGTGTAAGAGTAAAACTAAGAGCACAAAATGATATTAAGCTTACTTCCACAAAATGCCATTTTTATATGGAATCTTGTCAGTAAAATATGGTAAATTTACAATTTTCCTAAAAAAATTGAGTGGTTTCTACATTTTGTGCAATATTTATCGGAAAACAAAACTTTTGGTCAAGTTTTTATGCTCTGTAAACTCTGTTACACTCTGCAAAAGTATGTAATAGATACATAGAAGGAATATTTTCCGACCTTATTAAATATTAAGATATTTAGATCTAGAAGGCAGATGATTCGTACCTTCTAGAGATTGTTTGCTATTAACTTTATATATCGATTTGCTGAGGACATGATAAAGATCGGATAAACGAATTTCAAATTATGATCAAAAGAAAGTTACTTCCCACCTTTTGGCAGTAGTGGTGTCATCTATTGGTTATACAAGTAGTGGCGCCATCTATTGTTCAGCAGCGCTGTTTTCAGCTGTTACTACAGGTACAGAGTATATTACATTTAGGCTTGACCGACTTTAATTGTTTTTACAAAATCTTAAAAAAACAATTATCGATAATATTTCTATAACTACTCGATAGCATTTCTTCATAGCGATTTGCGTGTTCACCGGGCAAAATTACTTTAGAAATAGTTGTTTTGGTCCACTGGGAAAAACGAAATTCCATTTTGTTAAACAGTGTTGGTAATGAATCCCGTTCGTTGATTTTACTCATCATGACTAAACTGGCACAAACTTTCAAATTTGGATCTAATTTTGACTGCACAGTACATTTGAGGATTCTGGGAGATGTTTGGTCTTCCGATGGGCCAATATTTTGTCTTTTTCCTCCAAGGTTAGTGAGGCAATTTTAACCATTTCGTGTGTACATAATTTAAAGCTCAAAAACTAAAATTTTATTCTCTGGCCAATTAAAATTTCTTTATATCTGCATTCAAATCTTTGAAATTCGTTTAACGTCTGACCAAAAAAACAAACAACTTGTGTCGAAAGTTAGCAACATAAAAAAGAAAGAAGAAAATAAAGAGTCAATTTGAATGACTGTAAGATTATATGACCTCGAGTCGGCTGAAACTTTCCAGTTGGAATATTGTAAAGGTTATTCCAATAGTAACAATTATAACAAAATCGTTCAAAGTTTTGATTTGTTTTAAAACCTAGAGGACCTACTAAATCTTAGATTTGATCTAAAACAACAATTTTCACAATCAGTTTTGTGCTTAGTTTCTCGTCAATCTATAATCCCAAATTTAAGGTCAATTGCCAAAAATTCATATTAACTTTGAGTTTTTAGCACTTTTTACCCAAAATACAGAAAAAATTGCCTCTAGTGCATAAGAAAATCGTTAGCAATAAAAATAAAATTTTATTGTTATGCATACATGTCTGGCAGTGTGTGTTTGTGCTTGTGTGGACTGCAAGTAAATTAAATATACGTTTTTATTAACTACTAAGAACCAATTTAAATAATTTCCCTACAGCAACAACAGCAACAAAACAAAAAAAAAATGATGTGAAATTTAATTTTACTGCAAAAGCCAAATAAATGTGTAGTAGCCTATCGAAAGTAATTTAAATGTATATTAATTTTAATGTATGCAGCTATTAAATAAATCAACAAACTACTTACTTACTTATGCCAACAACGTCCAGCAATTTTCAATAATATTTGACATAAACTTTGAACATATTTGTAAGCCCTATTTTAGTGTAATCATTTTACCCGCTTTGTGTACATAAATACCATATAGCCATCCCTTTTCACTCACTTTTAGCCAGGAAAATACATTAACAAATTTTTGTTGTGTGGTCAGACTTAGATTTATTAAAAACCAAACAAAAATGAATATGAAAGGCATATGATATTTTATCGCTCTTTGCAATTGAAAAGCGATTAAGCATACATACATATTTTGGGTGTAAACAATTTAAATATGCGAAATATTTATTAACATTAAAAATATGTTTACATGTCTCTAACAAGATTTTACCATGAGTGTGTCACTTTTTATATAAATATATCTAATGTACAATAAACAAATAATAATAATATAAAAAAAATAAATGCATTTTATACAAAAACCAAAACCAAATTGGTTGTTATTATTGTCCCTTCCCCCAAATACAGGAATGAAAAAACTGCCCAGGGCCACCAGAGACCGATAAGCGTCAAGACAAAAGCGACAAAGTTTCAAATTGAAGTCACTACTTGAGCATGGACAGAGCGAACAATGCCCAGGACTCCAAGAAATTAGCCCACTTGCGCAGCAAAGCAAGAGAAGAAAGAAAAGATGGCAACCTCTTAGACATTATGAATGGCCCTGCATCCATAGAATATATACAGTAAGTTTAACTCAAGAGGCCAATGAAATAAGCTAGATAGAGGCAAATATTAAGCAGCAAGTAGATAAGTTGCCCTGTGCTTAGCTGTTCGCGGCCTTCAAAAGGTCTACTTTAAGTCTAAAATTAAACTTTTAGTTTGCATCAAATTTATGCTGTTTTTGTTTAAAGAATTTTTCAATACAGAAAGTGAGATTTACTGCTGTGATCACATTTAAGGAGTGATTCATTAGGAGGTGCTTTTTCCAGTATTATTTTTTCAGATATCACTGATTGTTTGACAAATCATCACATCTCCAACAGCTCAATGTAGATCCGCTGTTTTCGCGCAAAATTTTGTTCAATGTCGAGGCACATTTCTGTCTTACCGGATACGTCAACAAATAAAATTGTCGCATTTAAGCTAATGAGCATCTCGAAGAGACTCTCCAAATTTCGTGAAACCTCATAAATTTATTGTTTGGTGTGTCTCATTGGCTTTAAAACTAAGGCCGAACATATCATAACCGTCGCGATTGCCTAGATCATGTTGTGACGCACGGTAGCAGCACGCACATATATGGTAAGTTGGGGAACGGCTGGTTTTGAATTCGAATGGTAACGTATTCTTTGGTTAGAAATCGATAATTATCCAAGGCTACCCTACAAAATACTCATCGATCGAACGATATAAAAGGGCAGCACCAGCCATTGATAAATTATAATTATCGAGATAGTATCGAGCTGAGCGAACTGAGCAAACGCGTTAGGGCATTAGATCCGAGTACTAGTTTAGAAAAAGAGGGTAGTCATCATTAGTCATGGTCTCTTTGTCACCTCGACCCTGAAAGATAAGTCAGCCAAAGTGGTAAGCATCTGAAGCAGTCTGGCTCCCAGCTTGTTCTTGTGTACAGTGAATTGCAATTTTACAATCTTTTCTCCAGCAGGACAGAGCAGCCGGAACGCGATGCTGGGAACAAGGTACCAACACTCACGAAGGATCCAGAAAAGCGAGCCCCATCGGCCACATTGATCACTTGGGAACCACGAGCTTTCCTAAAAAAACCCAAATGATCAATGTTTTTCAAAGGCAATTGCTGGCACAAAAATTACCATAATCCGCGAATCAAAGGTTTCTTGGTGAATTGTAAACACAGTTCGATTTATTTTTTCGCCTGGTTTATAGTCCATAAGCAGTGGTTCGTGGGTGAAAATGGGTAAACGGGGATCATGAAGTTGTGCAACTGTATGTAACCCTAATAAGTATATATATTCTTGATCAGCATCAACAGCCGAGTCGACTTAGCCATGCCCATCTGTCCGTCTGTCTGTATGAACGCGTCAATCTCAGAGACTATAAGAGATAGAGATACAAATTGTACATTGTACATTTCTCCATACGATTTTCAACATTTGACGATCTTTGCACAACATGGCTCAAAAAATTCTGTATATTTTATAAAAAAAATGATCAAAAATCCAAAATAAGATATATTGAGGTTTGATGGTCTCGAGAAGGCTTTAAAAGTTCCAATTTCTCCTTAATTTATCTTTGAATTGTCAATGAACACAGAGACCTTTTACAAAAGTGTCGAACAAATAAATTAAATATTTCGTGTAAAATTATATGTTCAATGGTGTTGTGATAAGCACTCTGGACTTTGATCCGGCGAACCGAGTTCAATTCTCGGTAGAACCTTAAAATTTTTTTTTTATAAAAAACTAAATTTTTAGTAAACACACTTGGGGTATTCACTTTGTTGAGCACTTAAGCACTTGAGCAGTTTTGCCTGACTAGTATTGTGAGCAGCCCTCTGTGCACGAAATTTGTGCACAAATACGTTTGAGATATGATTCTGCAGTAATCCATGGTTCATTCAAAGTTGGCGCTTTTTCCATACAATTTATATGAATGATTGATCACACATTTGATTTTAGCTTGTACATATAACACTTATAGCACTAAGGTACAAGTGCCCGACTTTTCGTAGTCAGGGTCTGGGTCGAGCAAGCTGTGCACAATTTGTTCAGAGTAAATTTTTGTTGGAAATGTTTACACTTTTCCCCAAGTGCTCAAGTGCTCAACAAAGTGAACACCCTAACCTATGCAATCTACAAGTGCATAGTTGAATATGCCATGAATATTTTTCCTTTACAAAACATATTTGTGTAGTTTGAAGGTAATTAAAATGTGTCATAATCAGCAATAATCATCAATTTGGTGCCGTCCGATGTGTTGCTGCATCAATTGTATATGTTGAAATATTTTATATCACAATTTTCACAAAATTTTTGTCTGCCTATGACGTTTCTAGCAGCTCAAAAACAAAATTAAGGGGAAAATTGACCAAAGCTCGCCCCCCTTTTGATTTTACACTAAAAAGATTGAACAGAAAAACTTATGTTCGTTCCCAACCAAAAATTTTTTAACGTAATGAAAACAAACTTAATTTTTGTTTGTCTGGGCCGTGGGTTTAAGTTGCTACTTATTTTGATTTCCTTTTTCATTACGTTTTCTTAAAGCAACCTACGTTTTGGCAACAAAGTCGTTTATCTAGACAATCATTATGAATTAAAACTAGACGACCGGATGCCTGGCCGAGCTCACCCAACTCCTTCTACTTCTCTTACCTTCCACAACGGAAAAACTATCTTGTCTCCTCCTTTTTCAACATGAATTAAACCATGAGATAATAATTTAGTTTTAGTAAGTCACCCCCACGATCAGATCCGACTACAATTTTGTCCTTAGCAACTTATGGTTATGTTCTTAGCTTTTTTCAACCACTCTCTATTCCAAGTAATTCGCAATTTAGTAGGTTTCCAATCCGCATATCCAAACCTACTGAGACCGCCGACCATTATTCGGTTTTGCTCAGCTTTTAAAACACCGGTTCTTTACGGCGGCACGAGCGAAAGCGGTTCGGTCGGTTTAAAACCGGTCGTTCAGACCGGGCATCCCTGATTTCAATACACCATCAATGCTCTTAGCTTCCCTTAATGTGTATTTGAATCCTCTTATATTATGCAGAAGAACCGCTTTTCTAATGTACTGATCCAGCACTACCCACGCCTAATCAATAAAGCTCGATCCTCTTATCCAGCATTTGCTTTGATAAAATATTTTTAAAAATATATTTTTAGTTAAAAATGTTTGGCATTCGGGTTACTTCTACGAAGTAAAATTTAAAGGACTTTTACATTTGCCCACGGCGCAGTACTACGTTAACGGTTTGGTTTTTATTACGGTAACTAGCAGTTCCGATTTGCGCCCTGGGCAGAACATTTAAAAAAATCCCATACGTTATGCATCTAATTACTAGATCAAGTTTATTTCAGATTTGCAAATTCCCCCCCCCCCTAAACCGCAAAAACTGTCTGCACATAAGTACACCCCGCTTATATATATTCTTGGTCTTGAACCTATCTATTCTGAAAAGCACAATGAGATCTGAGCAAACAATTTTATAACGAAAATTTTATAACAGATATTTTTTAGATAAGTTGGATTTTGTCGAACTGCCCAATTTTCAGTTTGGTCCTATGAACTGGACATAGCTTTCCAACACTATCTCGAAAAGCTCGCGTAGTGTTGTTTATTATTTTATTATATATATATTTGTGTCAAAGAGAGCCTACTAATCCACTAAGTAAAACACAAACGAGAAGGCCAAGCTAACTTCGTCTTTGCCGAAGTTTTTATACCCTTGCAAATGTTTTAATACACCAGAGTTTACGAACGCATTAAAACAAACAATTTTTCTAAATAATACCCACTTTTCGACCGATAGTTTCTATGGCAGCTATAAGATATAGTCATCCGATTTTGACCAAAACTTCCAAATCTGACGTGGGAGACGTTTTCATTAAGAACAAACAAGTTTTTCTCACAAAGATCCACTTTTCGACCGATTGTTCCTATGGCAGCTATGAGATATGATCATTCGATTTTGACCAAAATTTTCAAATCTGTGTAAAAGCTTATAAAACTAATAATTGCTGAAGCGGGAGGCGTTTACATTAAAAACAAAATAGTTTTTCTCACAAAGACCCACTTTTCGACCGATAGTTCCCATGGCAGCTATAAGATATAGTCATCCGATCCGGTCGGTTCCGACATATTAGCAGTGTGCAGTAAAAAGAAGACCCTGTGCAAAGTTTCAGCTCGATAACTTTAAAACTGAGAGACTAGTTTGCGTAGAAACAGACAGACGGACAGACAGACAGACGGACGGACTCAATCGACTCAGCTCGTTGCCTTAATCAAGAATATATATAGCTTATAGGGTCGGATATGAATATTTATATGCGTTGCAAACTTCTGGGCTTGTTTAGTATACCTTGGGCGCCACTTTCAAACTCACGTAGACTTATTGAAGAGTTTAGGAAACAAAAGACACACCCGTCAGAACAGCAATTGTTCGAGAAGAACGCATTGCTATCGCCCTGAATTATCAACGGAAAGCTAAATACACAACTTTATTTGACTTAGGGTTTTCACCAGCCCTCGTTAAAGCGTAAACCAATAAATTACCAACTTTTTGCTGCCCTGGGGTATGTTTTTAAAAATCAGACATCAGAAGTAACGAGAAGTTTCATACAAAAATTTAGGAAAGAAGAAGCAGAAGTGACAATTTCGCCTCTTGAACTTTTTGCATGTACAGTTGAATGTTCCACTTAACAGTCAATGTTGTACTTAACAGCACATTTGTGCAGACTATGTAAATTGGCTGTGGATCTTATTGTTCTTTGACCAGCTGACGCAGCATTGAAATTGCACCATGTTAAGCCACTCTGCTTTTACTTGCATGGACCAGCTGAAGTGCTTTTAGCTAAAGTAAATTGAAAAAAATTAATGTAAAAGAACATGCAGAAAAACAAAAGCGAAATAGTCGTTTGGAGTGGTTTTCCCATGACAAAAAACTGTCTTTAATTTTGGTGGTATCATTTGAGATCTTTTTACCACAAACATTCGGCTTAAGATGAGAAGCACAAGGCATTGGAAGAATTAGCCTAGATGCTACAAAAAATGAACTTGGCATCAAAACAAAGTACAGACGATCGAACAGTGTGACCCACCGCCAATTCTATTAAAAATACCAAAAACTGAAATTTTTGGCGCAATTTTTTCTTAAGTTTGGTCTTAGTGGGAACATAGGGGGAAGTTACCGAAATTACGTACTTCGGATGTCCATATGGGCCTTAAAAGTGTAAAGATGCGAAGTGTAAAATTATTAAAAGTATCGAAAATGAGATTTGCGTTCACACCTACAATAATTAAAACTTTTTGTGAGTTTAACTGCATCTGGCCAGTGAATAAACTGAGACAAATCTGAAGACTTTTTCAAATTTCTTCACACAATCTCATTCCATCTCTGGGATCTGTTTGTTCATACGGACGGATGGACAGACGCACGCACATATGAACAGACGAACATGGCTCGATCGACTCGGCTGTTGATGCTGATCAAGAATATATTATATATACTTTAAAGAATCGGAAAGGATTTTCAAACTTAATTGCAAGCGTTATTTTCCTTAACTACTTTAAATTTCCCATTGATCTCAGTGAGCTTTGTGTATAACTCTTTTCTTTGTCAAAGCGATTGGGAATGAGGGAAAACTTGTAGATACAATTATATTTTTATTTTTAGAAGCATTACGTCAATTTTTGTTTATCCCGTCAAGGTGGACCATATTATTTCTTTTTTATAAAAAAAATCTAAAGAAAACCGTTTTCCAAAAAAAAAGGTACACAATTAACCTCACATTCACCAGACATGGCAACCAGCAAGAATAGCGGACCCAGCAATAAGGTGACCACCGTGGTGGCAAACGCCGGCTACGGGCCGGATGTGATGAGCGAGATCAGTTACACGGACAGCAAGGTAATTGGTAACGGCAGTTTCGGTGTGGTCTTTCAGGCCAAGTTGCTGCCCACCAATGAGACGGTGGCCATTAAGAAGGTGCTCCAGGATCGACGCTTCAAAAATCGCGAGCTGCAGATCATGAAAAAGCTGAAGCACGATAACATTGTGACCCTCAAGTATTTCTATTATTCGAGTGGGGATAAGCGTGACGAGGTGTACTTGAATCTGGTCATGGAATACCTGCCCGAGACGCTGTACAAGGTGGAGCGGCAATATGCCCGGGCCAAGCAGACGCTGCCGGTGAACTATGTGCGGCTGTACATCTACCAATTGCTCAGGAGCATGGCGTACTTGCACAGCTTGGGCTTCTGTCATCGCGACATCAAGCCGCAGAACATGCTGCTCGACTCGGAATCGGGTGTGCTCAAGCTGTGCGACTTCGGCAGTGCCAAGCAGCTGGTCAACGGCGAACCGAATGTCTCGTACATCTGCTCGCGATATTATCGTGCTCCGGAACTGATCTTCGGGGCCACCGATTATACGACTAAAATCGATATGTGGAGTGCTGGATGTGTGCTAGCCGAGCTACTGTTGGGTCAGCTCATCTTTCCCGGCGATTCGGGAGTGGATCAGATAGTGGAGATTGTCAAGGTGATGGGCACACCCACAGCCGAGCAGCTGCACGACATGAATCCCAATTACAAGCAGTTCAAGCTGCCGCAGCTGAAACCGCATCCCTGGCAAAAGGTCTTTCGCATACGCACACCCTCGGAGGCCATTGATCTGGTGTCGAAGCTACTGATCTACTCACCCAACATGCGTACGGCTCCACTGATGGCCTGTGCCCATCCTTTCTTCGACGAACTGCGCCTGGATCCGAATCAATTGCTACCCAATGGACGCAGTCTGCCGCCCTTGTTCAATTTCTCGGACTATGAGCGTTCCATAGATCCGAGTGTGGTGCCCTTGTTGCTGCCCAAAGCGGAATCTCCGAGTCGTGATAATACTCCGCATACCCATCGTCATGCAGCAGGAGAGGAGACGGCAATGAATAATACTTCGAACCCTTTATCCAAGGCTAACACCTTGGCGGCCAGGAAAATCATAAAGCCAGACGAGGTAGCCAAGCAAGGAGAGAGCGCCCCAGCCACTTTGCACAGACGTGAGTTGGGGAATGGTGATCATGTGGAGCTAGTTCAGGAGGATACCTCGCCGGAGAGTGAAGAGGGCTCGGAGGCGGAGAGTGAGCAGCAAGAACAGGACGACGAAGGGCAGTTCAATAGTGCCGATAGCAATACCGTTAGCGATGATCTCGACGATATGGACGATGACGACGACGACGATGAGGACGAAGACGACGAGGATGATGAGGATGAGGAGGACATCTAAGTAATATTTCTGTTATCGTTTTCTTGTTTCCATTCATGTGTTTACCAAATTCCAACCACAGCAAACATTGTTGAATGCAGTACAAATTTTACGTAAATTTAAGAGCCAAATCTTTTTTTGGGGGGTGTGGCAAATGGACATTCGAATGGAACGCCTGAAAGTATGCTTAATTATTTAAGGGTGGCGCCGAGTTGTCCTCGCTTCGACTTCTAAATATATAAATTTTCGCGTTTTATAGCCCCAGCACAAAACACGCACACATGTCCTGCCCCTGCCTACCTACCCTTCCCGCCTTTGTGTGCTTGTTAATGTGGTAAAATGAATTTTCAGTTTCATTAGTTAAATTGAATAATGGAAAACTTTGTTCGCCACATTCGCCTCGCTGTTGGTGTTACTGTTCCTGTTGTGGCTGCAGTGAAAGTAACACTTCCGTTAGCTAGAGGACAAGTAGCTACCCAGGACCCAGGCAATAAAGCAAATTTATGCAAACGATAAATTTCGTGCGAGAAATTGTTTGTTTTGTTGGCCGACTTGGTTGTTGGGGCTTTGCTACCGAGTGTTAAGGGCGTCGGGCATGGCACTCAGAAATTGATATTTGTGTTGTCACTAAATATCAGACATTTAGCTTCAATTACAGTGCATTTTCATTATACCCAGCAAATTGGATCGATCAGTATAAGACCTTTTCGAGCACCCGGTGTGGCTTTTGTTAAGGAGATGTCGAGGCTGTGTTTTGGGCCTCTTATAAAAAAATCTTATTAAACGCAAAGAGTTTTTCCAATTCTGTTACAAACAGATTAAAGTAAACAAAAAAATTATACTGCTTCTATGCGAGGGCTCTTCAAAAAGCTCTCGGCCGTCAAAGTGGGTGTCAAAGAAAGATATAGTGCTGGCGGCCATGATTCCACGTCTCCAGGTTGTGTGAAATGACAACTAAAAACTGGACTATAATCACACAGAAAAAAATAATGATATGATATGGGGCTCAATGTTATATTTTTTCGTATCATTAAAAAGCCGATATGACAAACTTGAAATTGACCTGTTCGAAAATATCAAAGTGAACTTTCCGACCACATCAAAATGATATTTTTAAGATCAAATTGATATTTAATTATTTTATAATAACAAAACGAAAAAAAATCAATTACAAATGGCAGGTCGTACATCCAATACTACTACCAGGCGTTAATTTTTAGCTAAGAACTATTAATTATTGTTTTATAGAAACAGAAAAAGAACAATTTTATAATTCCTTGACTCCGCCTTGACTGGGGATCGAACTCGGGACCACTTGCACGTCACAAATTGGCATGGCGTTTTACCGCACTGCGCTATCGGGCATGTGTCTAAATGCCTACCGAAAAAAAATATTTGCACTCAATTTAGGCCTATGATAAAATATCAAATTTGTCCTACTTATACACTTTATATAATTTACGTTGATATTATTTTGGTCGAATATTATTTTTTGTCAAAATGTGAAAATTTTGAATTTTGCAAAAACTGTTATATCTGTTTGTTCTCTTTTACCTTCTTTTTTGCATTTTCAATACATCCCTTTCCTATTGTGAGAGTTTCGAAAGAGTTTCTAATCTTTTCTAATATCATTTGATAAGTTGATATTATTTACTGTTAAAATGAAACATTTTAGTTTAAAAATGATATGAATATAATGATATTTCACAAAATATCAAATTAACCAGCCCATATCAAGTTGATATGGATCTTATTATACTCTGTACCGAAGGTACATAGAGTATAATAAGTTTGTGCAAAAGTATGTAACAGGGAGAAGGAATCATTTCCGACTATATAAAGTATATATATTCTTGATCAGCATCAACAGCCGAGTCGATATAGCCATATCCGTCTGTCCGTCCGTCCGTCTGTCTGTCCGTCCGTCTGTCCGTCCGTATGAACAAACAGATCTCGGAGATGGTAAGAGATAGAGGTTTGTCATGTATGGGACAAATGTTTCTTATAGCTGCAGGCAGATCAAGTATATTTTCAATTTTTGCCACGCCCCCTCCCGCCCCCGCAATTCGGAAAAATCGTTATATCTCCTACAGTTTTGAAGATAGACGTTTCGTACCTTCTAGAGATAGTTAGTAATTAGCAAAATGTACCAATTCGCCAAAAAAATGATAAAGATCGGATCAGCGGTTCTCAAGTTATGAGCAAAAAAGTATATCGCCCTCGCCCCACCCCCTCCCACCCATTCACAACTAACACCACACAATCTTAGAGAGAGAGCGAGAGAGAGAGAGAGAGAGAGAAAAAAAGAGAGAGAGACTTTGAGATGAGCGCAGAACCAGCATTGCATTCAGCTTCTACTCCAGGTACAGAGTATGTTATAGTCGGGCTTGACCGACTTTCTCACTTGTTTTTTTTCTGTGGCAGTATAGATGCTGACTTTCGAAAAAAATTTTGTAATTTTTTTGCACAAAATGACAGCCATTGAAAAAATAAAAAAAATAGTAAAAATTTTTAAAATTATGATTTATGGTCAGACCAGAATGGTGACAATTCTGCGTCGGTTTCAGTTGGAATTATCAAAATCGGTTTAGTGGAACTAGTGATATCATGGCCGTCAGTTCGAAAGATGCGTTTAAAGATTGAAGTAATTTGAAAATTGCTTGTTTTATCGAAAACATTAATGGACAAAAAAAGGATATATCTTCTAAAGTATTTCGAACTTCAAAAAATCTTTATGGGGCGATATTCTCAGATACCCAATACAGTGGCCCTTAAAAATAGATTTCAAAATAGGGGGCGGAAGAAGATTCGTTTTGGTCTTAATAGATTTAATAAAAACTTTTGCCAACGATCGGACTTCATTTACTTTGTAACTAGAGAAAGAGGATCCAACAGCTCGCTAAAATCCTTCATAAGGAACCAGAAGGTCTAATTTAGGGAATCTATTGCTTTTACTTGGCTGCGACTCTACAGTATAGCCGTGAAGTGCCCATACTTCATCATGGTCCTTCTACTAGGCTCCAATCTCCGCAGTTCGATCATCATAAAAGCACCGCCTTGACTAATTAGTCTTATTATAATAACCTCCCAGTGCACATTGCTTTCCCGCATTATTTGGAAACGATATATAAAAAATTCATGGGGTATGTAAATCATATCCAAAGGATATTAAAAAGATAGCAATAACAGATCCATGAAATATGTCATTAAGATCCAATGGATATTAAGAATTGGTTTTTAAATATAAGCTATATTTTATAAAGATTCAATGGATATAAAAACATTTTTAAAAAGCTGAAATAGATAGTTCTTTAATATCGTAATGATATTTTATTAGCCTTTTTTCATAAATAAATATACTTTAAAAAGATCCAATGGATCCCAATAAATAATAGTTAACTATCCAGTCTAAATGGACATCAAAAAAACATCCTGAGGATCACCTAAAAGTATTCTTTTTTCACTGTGGTACCAAGCAACACTTCTAGATACTTAAGCGCTCTCTTTGACATGAGCACCGTATTGCCCCCATAATTTGTACACAGAGAAATAAAATTATCCCCGTACGATGGATATTTAAATATCCACTTTAACATCCATTTTTTTAATCATCCTTTTCACATTTTCCAGCTCCATTGGATAAAGCATAAAGATCAATGAAATATTTTTTTTCAGAAATATTCTTTTTCACCGAAAATATACAGACTTCGAAAATATCCAATGGATCCCAAAAAAGTATACTTAACTATGCAGTCGAAATGGATACCGAAAACATCCTGAGGATCATCAAAAACGATTCTTTTTTTGTCAGTGTACAGTCTAAACCTTTTTCCGGCTGCTGTGTAGAGCTAGTTCCAAGCCCACTGAAACCTTACACAGCAAATCCGCCTGCTTGAGGTGTTTGCGACTATCACCACAGCAGCTTCGTTTGCAAATTCAACGACTTGCACTCTGTGTGGGAGAGATAGTCGAAGGATAGGTTTTACGTTTCCGTGCATACACTGGTATCAAACTTGAGCACCCTGCGGATCACCTGGAGCAGATATGGGGGACTCCAAGGTTTTTTTTGGGCCCTAAAATGCAGCTGAACCTTGCAGAAGAAGTCGTTGCGAATGTCAAGTGTAGCAACTAGGCAGTATCACTTCTGACCTCTATCGGACCATTCCTTTCTGAAATCATACTGGTTCTGTGAAAGACTACCACCTGCGGCTATGAATCGCTCTTAGACCGGAATGTTGTTGATGCAAGAAAATAGCTGCGCTACTACGGCTTTGATCGTATGAGGATCTGACAACTGTGATTGGGAGCTTTCGATGTAGTGGAAGAGAAGGAGAACGTTGTTGTTGTCCTATGCGTGAGTCCACTACGAGTCACTGTGCGGAAAACCACAAGCAATGCGCGGCATGCGCAATGGCCTTGGGCACCATTGGTATAGGCTATAGTTCACCGTATTTTTGATTTTGGGGAAGTCCGTATCACACCTGAAACGGAGCAAAAACAAGTCGAAAAAGTCTATCGATGTTTCGTCCTCGGTTACGCCTCACCAATATACCACATAAGCTAAAAACACAACAAATTAATTTTCTCCTCAATTTTTAAACTTTGTATTAAAATCTTTTTTGCGACCAGAAGACACAGAATTGAATCAGCATCCTTTACAAAGTCCTTAAACATAAAATATAGACTAAAAAAGGGTAAGACGTAAGACCACACTTGCAGTACCCTATATATCTGACTCGAAGGACCAAATAAATAGAAGGAAACGCTTAGACACGCTAATTCTCAATTTGATGGAAAACAAAATTCGATTTTGTCTTTCAAATTTGCTGTAACTTTTCAATTCATTTAAAGACATTTGGTTCAAATCTATTTTTTCAAATCGTTGAGCATCTCACTTCTTAAAAAATGATCATGCAATCAACATCAGTAACACTTCAAATAATTCAAATCTAAAGATTTGTTGGTCTTAAAGAAAATTTAAAGACCAATCTTTGTAGAAATTAAAGAGTTATATAAGAAAATATGTTACTTTAGAAACGACTAAAATTAGTGAGAGATATTTATTCTTTGGCTTACGCAATTTTAAATACACAAAACAAAAGCTGAGCTCGTGCATAGAAATCTCTTTTTGCCACACATAAGAACACTTCGAGGGCTCAGATACTCCGCACGGTTCGGTAATAAACACACCGACGACTATTTACAGAAGTGTTAGCTGCGGGTTGTTGTGGGCGGAGCTTTGCTTGTGGGTGGCAAAACCTTTGACTCAAGTGAGATTACGATATGCTACATAATAGAAACCAAGAGAGGGGGCCCACCAAAGCAATGAAACATTTTTCGGCAACACCAGCCCAGGGGGGCATGGCCGTAACTTGCAGACATTTTACGGCCTTTTGGGTTCCAGGCAGCTTAGGGCCGGGGCCGGGGCCAGGTGGCTGGCTGTCTGTAGTCGCCTCTGCTCTCAATGGCTACTAACAAGCAGCAGTCGCCCAAGGTGAATGTGGTTAAAGTGTTTTCAGTTAAGGTTTCGGGACTAAAGCATTTTGCATAAACAGCCAAACCCTGGGCACCAAACAGGCAAACAAACGTACCAACAACACGGACAACAGAGATAGCAGCAGCCGGAGGGAACTCTTCCTGTTGCTATTGCAACTGCCATGCCGAGTGCTACCAGAAATATTTTATTTCCGTTTCCGGGCACGCACACACTTGTTAGCTGGCCAAGTTGAAAATGCGCCTGCGGTTCCTACCTTTCTGCACCCAAATAAATTTTCACTAAATGCAGTTTTAATGGGCTTTTGCATGGGACTGGCTACCGCTCACACTCAACTGGAGAACAGAGATGCTCGATTTTTACACAAATTGTTCTAATGAAGAAATGATAAGGTGGAATAGTTTAGAACAATCTTATGCCCCAAGTCATTGTAGGACCACACTTTGGTAAAATCATGCATCTGAAAAAGTAGTTTTTATACCCGTTACTCGTAGAGTAAAAAGGGTATACTAAAGTCGTGCAAATGAATGTAACAGGCAGAAGGAATCATTTCCGACCATATAAAGTATGAGCAACGGTTCTACAGATCCTCGTGTTATAAGCAGAAATGTGAGATAAATGCCCGCCGAGTTAAAACAGTGTTCGTAACGCCTTCTAAAGGATCACGATAAATTTTCAAGAGTGGTTCACCCAAGAACGCAGAAGAAAATAACACTGTTAAACATGTTTTTCATGAGTAACGGGTCTCTCGAAGCCGGTTAGAGCCGACTTTAACTTGCGCTCTCGTTTTTAACAATACTCTGTACCTTTTCTTTTTTTTAAGAGTCAATAAACAACAGTTATTTCTCCGTTTAGTATTCGCAGTTAAAATATTGCATTATGCCAGAAATATTTTTACAATATGAAAAAGTATTGCTTTCGAAAAAGTGTCTTTTGCGCCTGTATGTGTGTTGCGCGTGCGGCTCAAGAAACTACAAGTATGTATGCGTGCTATTTGTTCCATCTTCCTCTTCTACGCTTTGTCTAAACAAAATAAACTAACTAAAACTTAGCCCAACAACTACCGCTGAGAGCCGAGACAAATTATTCCCATTAAGCTGATATCGTAAAACAGTTTTGTGTATTTCTCTAATCGAAAACTTTGTAACAGAAAACGAGAAAAAAAACAAAATCAAGTGTTCTGTTGAAAGAGTGAGCGGGTCTGTTAAAGTCATTGTCATTTCAGTAAGCAGACAACAGAGAAAAAATTGGTTGACCTTATTTTGAGAGCTCTGTTTAAAACATCAAAAAAATCGAATGGCTTGCCACAAAAGGGTTATATACCAAACTTCATAGCACCGGTTCAGTTCCAGTTTTAAAAGTCCTTCGAAGATATTTCGATACTTACGTCGTCGCTTTTTGGCGAATTTATTCCAATTGACATTGAGGAATCGGTTTCAACTACTAATGCAATTCCGATTTTTCTCAAACCGGATCTAGTAACCATAGGAATTATTGTCAACTTCCATGTAACATTGTTGAATTGGAACTTCACTTGCAAAAGTTTACACGAAAACCGACTCGGAATTCGGAACGGGGCCGAATATGTTATTTATATATATGGATATTTTGGTTGCACGACAAGGGATATTCCGATATGATATTTTTTGTACCAAAATCGGAGATTATCGATATTTTAATTAACGATATATTAGAAAAAATTACTATGGTAATATGGAGCAAATTTTCATTACAAGACTGTCGATTTTGTTTTGCCCAAATCGTATAGAAAAAAACGCAAACTTCCGATCGATTTCGTCCAGGGTCGTCCATGGGTCTAAAAAATTCCTTCATTGAACTAAACGATTAAACAGGCAAAGACCGCTGATGATTTGGTAGAGATACCGACGAAACAGCTGTACGGTCAACTAGCCTCCCTTGTGGTGTGGTATGTTCCTGCTTTTATTTTAACTTAAGGTTTTATAAAGGATGACAATGATAAAACTACCGTTAAATTTATTATATAAAAATTGACCAAAAATAGTGGGTCTTCGGATCGAAATTTCTTCAGAATTTTTAAGGATTGCAGAACTGGTTCGTCCACACAGAGTGCCTAAACCTGTTTAGAAAATGACTTGCAGTCAACTCATAGTAAAAACGAAATATTATCAAATTTTTTGTGCGAAAATGCTCTTAAAGTTCTTGAAATGATGAAAGTTTACCACAAATGAGAAAACCTGTCCATACTCTGTTTTTGGTAACGCTTGTGCTCATCGTGAGTCTAATGTTCTTTCCCTCTGTGTAGTACACAATTCCATCCACAGAGAAAAAAATTCATACTGATCTTGCTGGTTAAAAAGAAATTTGTTTGAAATTGTTATGTTTGAAAATGTACAAATGTGTTTGGCGAACTTGTTAATTGTAGATAAATGTTGTCCGGCTCAAGTTAATAAAAAAAACAATTTAATATTTCTTTTTTCTGTTTTTCTTTTACTCTTCGGCACCGTTTTTAGAGCAAAACTACAAAAATTATACACCAATATTAAACACAAAATCATATAACAAAATTCACAAAAACAGTTTACTTACAATTCTTACATTGTCCTACATCACTGTGTGACGTGGAGTCTTAAACTTATTTTGAATTCTTCAGTAAGTGACTGTATAAGTGAGCGCAGTTCTCAGTGTCCGTCTTGTAGTTGAGTCCACTGTCTGTTGGTATGTTTATTATTTGCAGCATTTTTAATGTTTTTTGTCGTTCTCAAACTTGAAGTATCTGTTCTCGCTTATACAAACTTTATTCATGAATTAGTTTTTAGTAGGAAGTCTTTTAATCCATTTCCATCATTTAAAAACGAAGCTTTTCCATTTGCATTTCAACGGCTACATTTCCACTGTGTTACCTTACAAACACTTAACTTTTCGCTTGTATCACGGTGATAGGTCACCTCTCTGCTCATCTCTGGACCAGGGCAAATGCATTTGAAACAGTATTTGTTACTTTCATGGGTGCGTGACAGGAGGCAGAGTAGTGCAGCCACCTCTGCGGTTTGTCCAAATAAAGCAGTTGAGTTAGTTATGCGCAGCTTGCGGTTTCGCTTTGACTATTTCTGCGTGCATTCGGGGTGAGAGTGGTGGAATTTTCTCTGTAAATGCCAGACACACTAATTAGGAAATTGCACACTTTAATATTTGCTGGCAAACGATTCAATAGTTACCTGCATCAACTCGTTATTAATTTACAGTACAAGTGTCATGTTAGCAATTTATGAACCTGATCCCTTCCAATGGTGCAAAAGTTTCTACAGAATAATGAATGTTTTAATTGGATTTGCGAATCAACTAACTGATTTCTTCTTCAATTGCAATTCCGTTTCCTCTTTCAAAGTTTATTAAAATTGATTAGCTATTTTAATGGCATTCCCAGCTCGGTGTTTAATTGAAATCGTTTAATTAGTTTGATTTTCCAATCAAGTGGCTAAGAAGATATGCCTGGAATTACCCACCTCTCGTCCCCATTTGTGGTTATGGAACTCCCATTCAACGAAAGCCAATTAGTTGCAATGCCTTTGGGTTTGTGGGCTCCTGTTCCAATATCCATTATGTTGTTTGGAGCGCAAGTCGATTGTCTGTCGATTACAAATTCTGGCTGGTCCTGATGCAAAGAGCATCTTTCCTTCCTTCCCTCTGCTTCCCGTTGTTGCGCAACATAATCATTATCCCTGGCTTAACTCGAGTAGCTGAAGGAGATGCCACGCTGCCAAAAAGGATTTTGCCTATTGATTCCACAAAGTGAAAGCCAAATCCACATGATATCAATTTGCTTTCAACGTTACGCCGTTGGCGTAAATAAACCAGACAAACAGACAGACACGCAGACAGACTGACAGGATGTAGGATGTACCAAAATAGATGCTGTGTGGAAGTGTGTTTAGAATGGATGTGAAATCTGAGTGATTTTTTGCGACGCGTAAGCCATAGAGAAAATTAATGCAGTTCATACGGGGGATTTCAAAATGTAAGGCAATGAAAATTTGTTATTCTTAATTTAAGAATCTTAAATAATACAAAAAACAGAAAACAACTCTGAACTTTTGTAATGGAATAGAAGGAGGGTTTGACTTTTGTGTAAGCGTTTGATTATATTCAGCTCTAAATGAACGAAACCTCGGGTTTCTTTAGTAGCACCATTACCATCTCGAGCCCTTGAAATTTTATCTAAAAATTGACAGTGAGAGTATTCTTAAAATTGCCGCGAATATTTATACCCGTTACTCGCAGAGTAAAAAGGGTATACTAAAGTCGTGCAAATGTATGTAACAGGCAGAAGAAATCATTTCCGACCATATAAAGTATATATATTCTTGATCAGCATCAACAGCCGAGTCGATATAGCCATGTCCGTCTGTCCGTCAGTCCGTCTGTCTGTATGAACAGCTAGATCTCTGAGATGGTAAGAGATAGAGGTTTGACATGTATGGAACAAATGCTTCTTTTCCGCCCCCGCAATTTGGAAAAAAAGTTAGTCAAAATGAATCGATTCGAAGAAATGATGAAGATCGAATGAACGGTTCTCAAGTTATGAGCAAAGAAGTGAACCAAGCCCCTAAAGGTCACCCGAAAGAACGCAGGAACACTGTTAAACATGTTTTTTCATGAGTAACGGGTATATCGAAGTCGGTTAGAGCCGACTTTAACTTATGCTCTCGTTTTTTTACCAAATTTGGTCATCGTGTACAAGTAAAATCTTTCTTACTAATACAGTCAGGCTTAATGGGTACACTAGGGCGGACATTTTATATATGGAGTATATTTGTGTAAAAAAGGCATAGCAAAAAAAAATTTGGAGAAAAAATTAGTCTTAGGGTCTGCGACTTGGATTTAAAGTTTATCACTCAAACGTACTGTTGCCCTTGCCTACATATTTAATTTTTTAGTAGTTGGCGTAGACTTGGTTTGAAGTCATAACATTTGACAAAAAGGTACCATGACCATTGAAAAACTGTTATTTACATAACCAACACAATATGTAGCAAACTAATATTTACTTAATATATATTTAGTAAAAATCGTATATTACGGCAAAATTTCTACTATTTTTCGCTGTTCATTTCTAGATGAAAGAAAGTTTTAGCCGTACATTAAGAGGCTATCAGGATATCTTTGAAGGCAGGTCCCACACTGAACTGAAGTGCTGCGCATCACGGTTGCAGCCGTTCCTGCGAATAGTCTATTTTTAATGTACTGCTTATAAATAGACTTTTTCAAAAAATAATGCGGATTACAATATTACTATGGGCAAAAATTACAGAGAAATTGTTAATAAATCAAACAAATCTTTGTTTGTTATTGTCAATTCATTTCATTCCCTTGAAAGTTACCTCCACCTACTGCATTACACTTGTGCCAACGTTTTTTACAATTTTGTTCGTGGGACAATTTTAAAAACATGCTGCAAAGTCTTCTTCTGGTATAGTCTTTAAGAACACTGCAGCAAGTGATCTTGTTGCTAGTGTTCCTATTCTCTGTTAGCTTTCTTCTTTCGAAAGAGTGCCTTGCTGAAATAAATAGCATTGAGAGAGCTTGTGGTATGAAAATAAGCACCTGTTTCACAACAAAACCTCCAAAATTGGTCTAAAATCGCAAAATGTTTGCTTAAGCTAGGTATCGAGACACTCGAAATTTTGCGCACGGAATTGTTTGATAATTTCACAAGCAAAAATTCAGCTGTTGCTTATTTAAGAAATTGGCGGGCTAATCAAAAAAATTAAAGTTAAGATTATTGTTAAGGTCACTGGGAATTCAAAGGACATGAAATGCCATGTCAATTTCTGGTGCATCTTTTTGTGGCTGAGGTAGATTCCTTGTTATTATTGTGCGAGCAGACTGACTACTGCTATAGCGACAACCCAAAACGCATCGACGATTGATTAGCACTTAAGCCACAGCCAGCTCCATGTATTAGTTGAATACCTAAAGGTAGCCACGAGCGCTGAGCACGGAACTATCACATAACCGAAACACTCCATGGGCTATGGAGACTGCTAGGTTCAGTCGCTTGGCGTGGTCTGTGGAGGCTACGGAGGTTTGACTCGTTTGTGTGCACACATTGGGCGATGGCACCAACCACATCAACGGGAGAGCGACCGAAAAGATTCTCAGCCACGAGTGATGCAGCGGCCGGGCTGTCCGTATCAAAACGCTTTTATTGGCCAGATTCCATAAAAATTGTGCGACCCGATCAGCTCCACACGTTTGTCCACCTCGTAGCTCTCCAAATAATTTAGCTTTGTTTTTTAGTCTTCTTTTTAACTTCTGGCCCCTCACTTTATCACTGTTTTCAGAAACAGTTGCAGGTCCTGTTAATTATCGAAGCGAATTTCGATGTCTCTACTCGCCAGGAAATGCGCTCTGACAATTTTTGCGAGCGGATTTCCTGAGCTATGTAATTAGATGGGCTCCGCAAAAATTTCGAGTGTCTCGATACCTAGCTTAAAGTGAAAATGAGAGCACGTCCTTCTTCTTATATAGCAAGGATCGTATAGTTTTTGAGCAGGGTATGTTGACCGGACGTCTACTTAAGCAACAAATGTAATGTTTAATGTAATCGCAAATGCGTTCAAAAAATTATTTACAAAAAGTACCTAGTATCCTTATTTAGAAGGGAAATGAAAATGAAGACCTAGGAGAGGTAAACCGTACTCAAACGTGAAAATACCAAGGTAACATAAAATGTACACAAAATATGTATTTAGGTATGTACCTAGGTGTTTGTATTAATTTTTACTTACTTATTCATTCTCTCATTAAATCAAGAGCAATCGTTCTTAGAAGTACGGTAAGAGTGAGAAATCTTGAACAAAGAGCGATATTCTTGATCTCAGAGTAAATTTTTGATTCCGCATTCTTGGTTCAAGAGTTTTAGTACTTAATCCAAGAATGCATAAATCTCAAAATAAAGAGAAGTTCCAAAGCTATGCTCTCAGCGTTTGCTTCCCCTCACTTCCCCTACCTGTAATTACCAAATTCGGAAAAAAATTATTACAAAATTATTTTTCAGCAAGAAATTTGATATATTTGTTAATTTTTGCCTGCGCGGAAGAGATCTTATTTGCTTATTCAATAGTAGCCCTCAGCTCTTTCTCCCCCTTTTGTATGCTACAATAAGTTCCTGCAACAGTTTCCCTGAGGACTGGTTACGTCTGCTGGTCTGGTGTATCGCCCCCTATTCGCGGACACTTAGAACTATCCATAACTTACAGCAGCCAATTATGGCACATTCCCTTTTCATTTTCTTGCCACAAACCCAGCAGCATGGGGAAAAAGAATACGCAACAAACCCACTGACAAATCCATTATAAGCTTATGCCAAAAGCGTAATGTAAACTTTTCACACGAATTCTGAGTTTCAGTTTTTCCACTCTCGCCTGCTGACAACGACGCGGAGCAATTATTTTAAATGCGCCTTCAACGCCGCCGCCAAACACAAACTAACCAGACAAACACAGAGGGAGGAAGCAGTTGCCCGGAGTCGGGGATGGCAACGTACGTGCATAATTAATTCAGTGCATAAATTCAAGAAGAGTCGTTGCCAGCGATGGCGAAGGCAAAGGGATTGGCCAAGGAGCGAGTAAGTCTATGAAATTATAAACTTTATCCTTTAGATAGACGTGAGTGTCAAATGGCGACTGGCTTTTTGATGTTGTTGTCTTCGCGTACAAGACTTTAAATAAATTAAAAACATGAATGATTGTGCCAAAATGAGAGAGTCCAAGGGGAATGCGTGCCAGAATACATTAGATAGACTGCACAAAAGACTGGTCCAAAGCGAGTCCAAATTAGAAATTTTCTGGTCGAACTCTTGCCTCCAGCTATTTTCATAATAAAGAATAGAACTTGGACCTCCTCCCCTGCCCCCTGCCTCTCTGGGTACTCAGCCTTTTTTTCTGAACTGCTTTCAATAAAGCTCTTCAAGTGCTTTTGCTCTTTGCGTTTTCGCATTGTCAGCAGACGGTGTCGTGCCTTCCTTTATCCTTTGATGCCTGGCAGCAGACTTTTTGTGCGAGTTTGGTAATTGAAAACGCAAGTTAATTTCTCACTTGCCTCGTTTCTTTTCATTGTGGGCGTGGCAAGTGCTTGAGCCTGAGTGGATTGTCGCACTTATTGTATTAAGAAGATTTTCGGCAAGTTTTCGTAATTAGTAAAGTTTTCCGGTTTGTGCCAACATAATTTTCTTTCATATTTCTCATTTTTCCATTTGGGCCAAATTGATTTCATGAACTGGAAATCAACAGAAGCCAACAGCTGGACGCACTTTGCATAAATACTGAGCTTTTCGTCTGCAGTTCGAGCTCGATTCCTGTGTATGGAAAGGAGGCTATGAAAAGCAGCTTTGCACTTCATTGTCAGTGGCCAAAGGGGGAAACATTTCGAGTACTTTCAAGTCTTGCACTTTTCACATGTGCATACATTTTTAAAGCTATTAACAGTGGTCAAACGACAAAAATTAACTTTTCAAGAAGTTTCAGGAGAAATCTCCATGGCTTTGCATTTATTCTGACCAAAACCAGTTCTGAACCGAAATACCGAAAACCGATGCTCTGGTGTCTGGAAGTCAAACAATATACTCCAACTCCCCTCGAGTAGATCATCCTTAACCAAATTATATTAGGACTTTGAAGCAGAGAGAGATTAAAATCGAAACAAATAACGGTTAGTTTATCGGTTACTGATTTCCTCGATTGTTTTTTTCCGGCTGATAACAGTTTTTTTTTTGATGATGAGGAAGGTCCGCTGTATGCAGCTGACATCGCCGACTAATATCTGTAAGTATATAATATCTGTAATATATTTGGTTATTTTCAAAGCAACTATTTCAGACTGCCAAGCCACTTTTCTCCAGTTCCACTAAACCGATTTTGATAAAATAATATGCAATCGAAGCAGAATTGTCACCATTCTGGAACTGCATTTTTTATTTTTGATTTTTTTTCTCACAAAAAAGAAACTTCAAACTTTAAACGCGTTTATCTCGAAACCACGTTTTTCGAACTGGCGGCCATGATTTCTGTAGTTACACTGAACCGATTTTGATGATTAAAACTGAAATCGACGCAGAACTGTCACCATTCTGAATTGAACCTAATTTTAAAAAAAAATTAACTATTATTTCTTACACAAAACTACAAAAAAGGTCTAAAAATCGATTTTTAATTTTTTAATGGCCGCGACAAAATCAAAAATAAAACACAAAGTTTTTTTCGAGGTTCAGACCAGAACTACATCTATACTGATTAAAACCCCGTTTTTCCTTTTATTGGAATCATGGCCGCCAGCACTATAACTTTTTTTTTGGACACCCTCTTTGACGGCCGATAGCTTTTGGAACAGCCCTCGCATCGAAGCAGTAAAAATTTGTTTGTTTACTTTAATCTGTTTGTAACATAATAAAAAATAACATAATTGGTAAAACTCTTTACGTTTTAAAATAAGATTTTTTTTAAAAAAGGTCCATAAAACTGCCTCGACATGGAGAATACCCCCCGAAGATAGAGCTTTAAAATTGTTTCACATGTTCGGAATTTAAAAGCCCTTAGGCTGGAATGACACTTTCAATTTTTAGAGACAATGATTGTCCCAATTTTTTGTTAATAGGTCAAATGTGCTGTTGTGTATCATTACAGCCTATTCTAAAGCATTTTGCGGAGAGTTCACGCATACTCTGACTCGCACACCTAAAATTGTCCCTGAAACTTGAAAGTGTCATTCCAGCCTTAGGAAAAAAATTTTACAATATAACAAACTTTTTTGAAGAAAAAAATTTTTGCATAAAATTTTGTTTCTTGAAAATACTAAACCTGTCCTTCAAAAATTTTAAAAATAAAGGCCGCTTATTTATCAAACATGTTGCAGTCCTTTTGTTTGAGCAATGGAATACAATTTTAGGACCCAGAAAAGAACGCTTTGGTTTTAAAGCTTACAGAAAAATATGTAAAAAAGAACTCCAATGACTTTGTCTTGGTGTTCGCAGGACACTGATTTCGAATTATTTTTCGCTGAGTTTCAGCCGGGACTATACTGGCGCAGGATATAATACGGTAGGGCGTGCTGGACTATTCTTTTCTTTCTTGCTTTTTTTTTGTAATATTGTATTAGCTAAAAAACAAGAAAGGCAAAGCTAACCTAGTCTGTGCCGAAGTTTTCATACACTTGAAAACGCTTTTCTTAACGTTTAGCGACTTCGTACATTTGTACATGCAGTACATGCACATTTGTATGGCAGCTACAAAAAGTAGCCATCCGATCCGGTCGGTTCCGACATATTAGCAGCGTACAGACAAAAGAAGACTCAGTGCAAAATTTCAGCTCGTTAGCTTCAAGACTGAGGGACTAGTTCGCGTAGAAACAGACAGACGGACAGACGGACGGACGGACAGACGAACGGTGATCATGAAGTTGTGCAAATGTATGTAACAGGGAAAAGAAAGCATTTCCGACCATATATTCTTGATCAGCATCAACAGCCGAGTCGAATTAGCCATGTCCGTCTTTCCTTCGTCCATCTGTCTGTATAAACGCGTCGATCTCAGAGACTTTAAGAGATCGAGATACAAATTGTTTCATGTACATAGGTGTATACCGTACGCAGATCAAACTTGTTTGCTAAATTTCCCCCCTCCCCTCTTAAGCCGCAAAAAACTGTCAGAGCCCCAATTTTAAAGTTACTACCTCGTCGCTTAATATATATTATCTTAGGCCTTAAATCTATCTATTCTGAAACGCACAATGAGATCTGAGCAAAAACACCGAAGTTTTTCACGAAACAAAATTTTTAACGTCTCTGGTTTTCTGGTATGGATTTTCAATATACGAATCAGGTTTTCAAATATTCCGTCGAGAGCATTGATGGTATGATATCAAATGATAACTTGCCCATTGATAAAGGTTTTTAGCTGACAATATTTCATTTCTTGTTCCTTGCTGCAGGCAGAATTGCCTGGCAAGCCTTTTAAACAATCTCCTTTCCCATCACAAGAAACAAATTATTTATCCCTTTAAAAATCCCTTTAAAAAAGTTCACCAAAATGGTTGGACATGTACGGGGCATAAACTTCTAATACTCGCCACTCCCTCTACCGCCTCTGCAATTTGGATAAATCGTCATAGCCTCCTGCCTACTTTAAAGACTCATCGAAACATCTCCAATATAGCCCACTGTGCAGCGGTCGTCAGCTAAGTAGCTTAGAACATGTTCTACCTGCCAGGAAGTAAAAAGTGAACACTTCAAATATTCAAAATTTGCTCAGGCGCAAGACAAGATAAGCATATGCATATGAAGTTTTTGCTCTTCCGTCTCGATGTAATGGAGCATTTCAAAATGCAAATCATAGAAAACTTTGCCGGGCGACAATAAAAAAATAGCAACGTCCAGAGACGCAGTTAGGTTGGTAGGTGCCAGCGACAACTACCGCTGTCACGTTTGGATCAAAAGCTGAACGAAAAACTGCCGTCAACAGTCGCTACACTTCTTGTGCCATTCGTTTAGCCAACTGTCATACGGAAAATATGCGTCCTAGGTGGTTCATATCCGGCCAGGATTCCATCCGGTCCGTGTGCCAAGGCATACACAAATGAAGCTTTGATGGTACCAAATTGTTTGGGCCGTTTTTTCTCATTGTATGCGGAAGGTCCACTGCTTGGGTGGGCGTTTGTCAGTTGTTCATTGATTGATTTCAGCTGGCAGCAAAACAAACTAATAAACGAACGCAACTCGTGTGTGTGTGAGGGGAAAAGTACACAGACAAGGCTTTTATAAAGGTGCAACAGTGCGTATGCGTGTTGCAGTACGTGCTGCAAAACCAGCAACAACCATCACTGATAAGCGCACAACAATACAGCTTGTACGCCTGAACTGTTTGCAACAGGATCAAAGATCCTGACGCACACCACGCAGATGGCAATGGTTCACACATGTGAGTTTTGCTGGGGGAATAACTACTTTTGGCAGTTGGGAAACATTTTGGATTTAATTTTTTTTTGCGGTGTGATTTACTGAACTGAAATAAATTGTTTTAAACATTTTTTTTTAACTTTTGGGTTGTATTTAATACATTTTCTGTTAAAAAATATTGTATTGATATACTCGAATATTCAGCAAAAAACCAAAAACTGTTCTGAAGCGGGATTGAACCCACACCTCCTGCACTAACCTCTGCACCACACCAGCTATCACAGCCGGCTAGTAAATCCTGTTTATCTGGGTTGTAAGAACTTGCCAAAAGAGCAGGCGTGTTGTTTTTTAAAATGGTTTTTGAATTATATGTGATGTTAAAGTCACATTATTATAACATTTGCAAGATTATTCTGTAACCTTTTCATATCAACATAAAAAATAGAGGCAAGCTAACTTCGGCCCGACCGAAGTTTATATACCCTTGGAGCTTGATATGTGCCTGACAGTTTGTATGGCAGCTATACTATATAGTGGTCCGATTTCGAAAAATTTTGGTGAAATGATGTAAAATCATTAAAAACTTATAAATACGGGCGTTGGGAGCGATAACATTGAAAACACAAAAGTTTTTCTCACTAAGACTTTTTTCAGACCTAACTTTTGTATGGCAGCTATACTATATAGTTGTCCGATTTCAAAATGGCTTGGTGAAATTATGTGAAATCACTAAAAACTTATAAATACGAGCGTTGGGAGCGATAACATTGAAAACAAAAAGTTTTTCTCACTAAGACTTTTTTTCAGACCTCACTTTTGTATGGCTGCTATACTATATAGTGGTCCGATTTCGAAAAATTTTGGTGAAATTATGTGAAATCACTAAAAACTTATAAATACGAGCGTTGGGAGCGATAACATTGAAAACAAAAAAAGTTTTTCTCACTAAGACTTTTTTTCAGACCTCACTTTTGTATGGCAGCTATACTATATAGTTGTCCGATTTCAAAATGGCTTGGTGAAATTATGTGAAATCACTAAAAACTTATAAATACGAGCGATGGGAGCGATAACATTGAAAACAAAAAAGTTTTTCTCACTAAAACTAGTTTTTCAACCGATCGTTCCTATGGCAGCTATATGCTATAGTCATCCGATCCGGCCGGTTCCGACAAATGTGCAGCGTATTTATACCAAAAGACTTCGTGCAAAGTTTGGTTACGATAGCTTTAAAACTGACGGAGGAGATAGCATAGAAACAGACGGACGGACAGACGGACGGACAGACGGACAGACGGACAGACGGACATGGCTATATCAACTCAGCTCGTCATGCTGATCAAGAATATATATACTTTATGTGGTCGGAGATGCTTCCTTCTATGCGTTACAAACATCCGGACAATTTTAATATACCCTCTCCAAGGGTATAAAAAGTAATATAATTATAGATCGAATTGATATTTAAAAAAAAAAAACTGATATGAAAATCAAGGCTGCAAACCGGTCCGAACCCGAACCCCTTAGGAACCGGTTTGGTTCGGTTTTTTGGGGTCCCTGAACCGGACCATGAACCGAACCCCCAATAATTTTGCCCCCTCGAACCTGAACCCGAACCGGACCACTTTTTCCAAAAATTAGGTTCGGTTCACAAAATAAAGTAGTTTTTCTTTACGACACTTACAGAGACACTCAGTGATTTTTTGTAATCCAACTGGTATCATTCAAGAAGTTCTCCAATTCTTTGTTAGATATTGTCGAGTAATTGTTTTAAAATCTTCAACCAAACATTGTTTATTACTATTTGTTCTCCGTGTTCTTTTATGCATATACTCAGCCACAGATGCTCTTCAAAATTACCAGAATATGTTTAGCAACTGGGCTGCTGGATGAAACATTGCCATAAACACGGACCTGCCCGGTAGTGTTCTTGCACGGTCAGCTTATAGAGCACAAAGCAGCCCATAAATACCTTGGGGTGACACTCGACAGAAGACTGACTTTTGGACACCGTATCAAGGCAATAGCTTAGGCAGTGGCTGCCAAAGCACGGCGCATGGGGTGGCTCCTGAACTCCAGGAACAAGCTGTCACTCAGGAACAAAGTCCTAATGTACGCGGCTATTCTGGCTCCGGTATGGAAATATTTACAAATTAATGGTATCGCGGCGAAGTCTCATTTGATAAAGATTACTGTGGTCCAGCCGAAAATCTTTAGGCGCATTGCGAAAGCTGAATGGTACCTGACAATCAAGGATATTGAAATTCTTAGTGTTCTTAGACCCGAGATTTCAAAATATTTTAAAAATCGAGGACTTATAAAATATTGCCTTAACTACTTATACTTGTTGTTCCAGCAGCTCAGGTATCAGTTGAACGAAAAAAAGTATGTATAAATGAACAGCTCTTCAAAAGTATAATGCTAATTAACTTAAACTTAGCAGCTCTCAAAAGTTGTAAATGACAGCTAAAAAATTTAATTAAAAATTTTAAATTTTAAATTATTTAGCTGAAATAATTATATTCAATTGAAATAAAACGAGAAAGGCCAAGCTAACTTCGTCTGTGCCGAAGTTTTCGTACACTTGAAAACGCTTTTCTCAACGTTTAGCAACTTCGTACATTTGTACATGCAGTACATGCACATTTGTATGGCAGCTATAAGAAGTAGTCATCCGATCCGGTCGGTTCCGACATATTAGCAGCGTGCAGCTTCAAAACTGAGGGACAAGTTCGCGTAGAAACAGACAGACGGACGGACGGACAGACGGACAGTCGGACGGACAAAGCTTAATCGACTCAGCTCGTCATGCTGATCAATAATATATATACTTTATGTGGTCGGAGATGATTCCTTCTATGCGTTGCAAACTTCTGGGCAAAATTATAATACACTTTTCAAGTGTATAAAAATAGAGGCAAGCTAACTTTGGCTCGACCGAAGTTTATATACCCTTGGAGCATGATATCTGCCCGCCAGTATGTTATATGGCACCACAATTTTGACAAAATTTTAAAAACAAAAAAGTTTTTCTCACTAGAACTACTTTTTCGACCGATCGTTTCTATGGCAGCTATACGATATAGTCATCCGATCCGGCCGATTCCGACAAATGTACTGTGCATTTGTACCAAAAGACTTCGTGCAAAGTTTGTTTAAGATAGCTTTTAAACTGACGGAGGAGATAGCATAGAAACAGTCGGGCAGACGGACATGGCTATATCAACTCAGCTCGTCATGCTGATCAAGAATATATATACTTTATGTGGTCGGAGATGCCTCCTTCCCTGCGTTACAAACATCCGCACAATTTCAATATACCCTCTCCAAGGGTATAAAAAGGTTTTTTGTATTATTAATTTAGTATTAGTTCACCGAGAATATTATTTTATTTATTTTTTATCAATTTCACTCCGATTTTTTTTTAACATATCATTATAACATTGTAAGTTTAATTCTAATACAATTCAATATTAAGATAGATATAAAGATATTATTTTCTTGTCAAAATGAAATAAAAATAACAATATTTTTGAAAAGTTCATTTATATCAGATGAATATCAAAATAAATTTGATTTTTTTTTTCTCTGCGTAGAATACAATATTGTATAACCCATTAACGCTTAGCGTGTGAACTTTAATAACCAAAAATAGAAGCTTAAATAATATTAGAAAATGTACATATGCTGTTACGAAGTTAGTATATTTGAATTAGGCATCCCTTAACATTAAAGCTACTTTATTGTATAAATATCCATGAATTTTTCATGGACAATCAATATGATTTTTCAACCCAACTTTTAGCCAACAAACCTAAAATCGACAGAATGTCGGTTATTCAATTTTGGAAAGAAGTTTCCTGCCTTCGTCATCTTTTAAAAAGTACGGTCCAAAGATGCCACCGACCCATAATCCACACCAAAACGCATTTGTCGGAATGAATTTACAGCTTAACGCCGAGTTTGAGAGTTTGCTTTTTCATTACAAGTTACTTATGGGCCACACACGGCCCATAATATAAATAATATTAAATTATAATAATATTAATTTTAAAGTCGGTATTCACAAAATGAAACAAGCTTTACGAACTTCGATTAGCGTCTCAGCACACAGAAGTACCATTAATGTTGATGTTTGCTCAGTAACGAGACCTAACCCGGGCTGCAAACCAATTCCGGAGCAGAACAAATTTGTTCTTCCTGAACCCAAAAAATAGTTGAAAATGGTTCGGTTCAAAAAGATGCTCTTTACATTTTTTAAGCTGAAATAAATGTCAAGTTTTTTAGCCTTGGAACTAAAACAGCTTGCAAAGAAACATTTTATAATATTAAAAAGGAACTAATACGTAAGAGCTTTAAGAATAGTAAGCAATACAATTAATGATTCTTTACCTTGCTTATCTTCTAAAGAAGATAATAAGCGATCTTTATGCTTCAAAGTTTTTTAAAAACCATCTGTGTAAAGAACTTAAGACTAACTTAACTTGTTGTATTAGGAGTTCCTACTCAAGAATCAGTCTATCAAACTTTTTCCACTCATATCTTTGCATTATCCAGCGTCAGAGTCGTTAACAAAGAAAGATTGCTGGAAGACACAGTAATGACGAATTTATACAGTCCGTTAACTGAAGGGAGAGAATTTGGTCCACCAATAAAGAAAGGCCGAAATGGGACACACACATACACAACGTCTTCTCTCAATTTGGAGCTGTCTGTTTTGCACTTGTTCTACCTTTGAAATTCTCAAACATTCATAGCAATGAGAGCATGAGATGGCCTCTGACAACTTGCAAAAGTTAGGCAACCGCGAGGTTCTTGAAACAGCCTTAGGTAGGTAGGTATTTCCGGCTGGTCCCATGTAGGGGGGCCACACATAGACCTTACGGTCCTTAGTGAGGCCGGGTGCTTTATGGTACCATTTCCTTTAGAAATCCTGTAGGATTCTTGACGTTTTGGCAAATGCCAATAGTTGTTTGGGGGAGCTCTTGGCTGCCTCTTCCAGAGTGGTGAAGCTTGGGGAGTGCAGATGTTTTAGTCTTGTCGTGGCGATTGCTGGGCAGCTGCAGATGAGGCGCTCTACCGTTGCTGCTTCTCCAGGTTCCTTGCATTTCCTGCAGGTGTCTGCTGTCGTGAGCGGCTGCTAGGCAGTGACCAGTTAATATGCCTATAAGCAGTCTGCAGTCTCTTCTTTGGAGCTGCAGCGTATAGTGCGTAAGTTTTTTGTCTCTCTTCTTGCACATAATTTTAGAGATTCTGCAGCCGGTCGTGTTCTTCCACTTTTCCTCTGCTTTTTTCTCCGCTATCTCTTCCATCTTGCTGTATAGCGTCTGCAGGGAGATAGGTATGTTTAGTGTTGCTTCTCGGCTTAGTGCGACCCCGGCTTTTGCAAGAGTGTCCGCCATTTCGTTTCCATCAATGCCCTGGTGGCTGGGAATCTAGTAGATTTGCACCTTGCTGGAGGTGCTGAGGGAATCTATTGCTTCTCTGCTTGCCAGAACATTTTTGGAGTTGATGGCGTAACTCTGCATTGCTTTGATTGCCGCTTGGCTGTCTACGTATATGTTGATTTGATCGTTTGGTGCGTGTTTGGTAGCGAAGACTTCCGCCTGGAATATATGTAGTGCAGTGGTTTGGGAGTTTGTAGGAGAGTTTCAATTCCGGTTCCTTGCAGTACACGGCGGCTCCGACTCCTGAGGCCATCTTTGAGCCGTCCGTGAAAAGGTGCATTGCTTCCTGAGCCAGCCCTGTACGCCAGTCTTCTGGTCCCAGTAATGCTGATGCGCCTGTGAAGTTGGTTTTTGGGATCATGTAGTCCGTGCTACTGTTGATCTCTCTGCCCCCTGTGCTGTGTCCACAGCTTTGTAGAGCCATGGTGCCCTGCCGCGCAAAGACGTTGGGCCGTCCTGTGTGCGGTGAGGCGTGCTTAGATGTCCGGGGGGTTGACACCTAGGATGTGTTCCAGTGCTTTTGTTGGAGTAGACCGCAGCGCCCCCGTTATGCAGACAGTCGTACAGTCGACCTTATTTATGGTGTCTTGTTTTAAAAGTTATAAACAAAGGCAAATTTATAATATATGGACTGAATGGTTTCGCAGTTGGCTTTGTTTCTGTTAGAAATTATTCGGCTGTTTGCTCTCACTTACGCTTTTGGAGTGCATTTAGAAATATGTCCAGCTCGCTCTAACCATTGTGATTTCCAAAGCGGAAAGCCAAAAAGTTGCGCGAGTTCGAACCCCGGAATGAACCCCACTTGATTTTTATGAGGTTTGCAGCCCTGGACCTAACACCACGGTTGCCACACTTGGTGTTTTTGCACCAAAACTGGTGTTTTTTTTCCCTGTTGGTGCAATGGCACTTTTTTATTAGATTTGGCGTTTTTTGGCTCTTTTTACTTATAATTGGCTTAAGCGAAAAAAGATCAAACATTATTCAGCACCTAATATAGATCTGGATATTTTTCCCTGTCAACTCTAAAAGCTATTGAAAGCACGGCACGCAACTCTGTTAATAATTGGATTATATCGCTCACTTATGTACTTCAATACTGGCATAACTCAAAAAATACGATTGATGCAGAAATATACGCTGTGTTGTGTACTATTTTGTGTATTTCGTATTGATGTCTCTTATACTTTTCACGTGAGATCAAAATAAGTCGATATATAATTTTAAAGGTTCATTTTTTTGTTATTGCAAGAGCGTCATATCTCAGTTGTCCTGCAGTCGTTATTGCGCAAACAGACTTTGGCTTTCAGTTAAAGCATCATATTTTCAATATTGATTAAGGAGCATTTTAAATTTCAAATATTGTACTAAATTAACTCAACACTCAAAGAATCCTTTTTTTCTGAGTTAAACCCATGGAGAACTTTGAACGCGTTTTCCTCAAAATAGATTATTTTGAGTTATGTTCATCGCTAATAAAAAAAAGAATACTGTATTTCACTCATGGTTTTGAGCCGGTGGCGGCTGCGAAAATTTTAGTAGTGAGACTAGGCGTTAAGATAATTTGTGAAAAATGGAAAAGTAAGTAAAAAAGAGTTTAAGCACCAGCACAACCTATGCCTTAAAAATACCTAAATTATACAGTTAGGTTTCTTACAAAAAAAGAGCAACTTGCACTGGGTCTTCTTACACAGACGCTGAGACTACAAACACTAATTCTAAGGTAAAAACAAAATGTAAGTTTGAGAATAAAGCATTCTATTTTGGCCGAGAGGGTATGAAATCTCTCATTATAATCACACCAGCCAACGTAAATTCTAGCGAAGAAACTGATATAATGCCACTAATTAAAAACTTTGGGTATTTATGTGAATGTGATCTGGATTAAAATGTTTCTTAATTGGCCGTTATAAAGTTAACTGAATCCAAGTTAAAAAATTTGAGGCCTGCTTTCTTCGGCTCGACCGAAGTTTATATACGCTTGGAGCTTGATATATGCCTGACATTTTGTATGGCAGCTATACTATATAGTTGTCCGATTTCGACAAATCTTGTTGAAATTATGTAAAACCATTGAAAACTTATAAATACGAGCGTTGAAAGCGATAACATTGAAAACAAAAAAGTTTTTCTCACTAAGACTTTTTTTCAGACCCAACTTTTGTATGTCAGCTATACTATATAGTTGTCCGATTTCGACAAGGCTTGGTGAAATTATGTGAAATCATTAAAAACTTATAAATACGAGCGTTGGGAGCGATAGCATTAAAAACAAAAAAGTTTTTCTCACTAAGACTTTTTTTCAGACCCAACTTTTGTATGGCAGTTATACTATATAGTTGTCCGATTTCGACAAGTTTTGGTGAAATTAAGTGAAATCATTAAAAACTTATTAATACGAGCGTTGGGAGCGATAGCACTAAAAACAAAAAAGTTTTTCTCACTAAAACTAGTTTTTCAACAGATCGTTTCTATGGCAGCACTGACTATAGCAAGTCATCCGATCCGGCCGGTTCCGACAAATGTGCAGCGTATTTGTACCAAAAGACTTCGTGTTTGGTTAAGATAGCTTTAAAACTGACGGAGGAGATAGCATAGAAACAGACGGACGGACATGGCTATATCAACTCAGCTCGTCCTGCTGATCAAGAATATATATACTTTATGTGGTCGGAGGTGCCTCCATACCTGCGTTACAAACATCCGCCCAATTTCAATATAATCTCTCCAAGGGTATAAAAAGAGAGGAGATATCTTTATTTTGGGAAGAAGGGGCAAAAGTAGAAAACGGGTTTAATTTTGAAAGTGTATAAGGAATCAGTGGGATTTTAAAGAAATATATTGTCCCTTTCACACAGCTCTGCATCGGCAGAGAGTACATTTTTTTGCCATCAGTGTGATAACAAAATTGAGAAACAAACTCAAACTCAAACTGATTCATATAATATTATGTAAACAATCAGTATATCGAATATTGACTGTTTTGTTTTCATGAGTTAAGAAATTAATTAATACAAGAAATATTTTTTGATTTTATTTGTTTAAAAACACTTAAGAATTGAATGGATATACGATTTTACGTTATTGCCTAACATGAATAAGAAAGAAAAAAATTTTTGGCTCTTTTTCTATAAAAATGGTTCTTTTTTGAACGCTTTTTGGTGCATTTATTTTTTCTCAAGTGGCAACCGTGCCTAACACTGATAAAAGCTAGGGCAATGTTTAAAATCATTATACGTAAAGACCACACAAACATTGACGGATTTATAACCGAATACTAAACCAATTATTCTACATCAATCTCCATAATACTAAAATAAATTTTACTCTACTTAATTTTACATTACGACGTCAGAGCTTTATATAATATGAGCTTCCTCCGAAATTAAAGCTTATATGTAAAGCTTTGTGTTCATTCACACAAGATGTCGCCACTGAAACTCAATGAATTTAGCTTTATAACACGAGTCGAGCTTTGGTATAAGACTTATACGAAGTCTTATACAGGGAATGTGTTTTTATTAAAATATACAAATGGCATATTTTTCTAGTAAATGTCATAAATGGTGGTTTATTTATTCGATATACATGTTATAGTATAACATTTGAAGTACCTTTTGGAAAAAACTTTAATTTAAAATATCTATAAAAAAATCCTCGAAACAAAGTTGTTGGTGAGTATGCATTTAAATGATGATATGATTCCCAAGGTAACAACGAATTGCAAAATACAATTAAAGTGACTTGGAAACGGTTTTTTGGATTTAAAACTATTTCATAGCTAGAGCCAAAATATGGAATTTCGCCCTTCATTTCCTGCATAACTTTAAAACAATTTTTTGTTGAAAAGGAAATGGTTCATATACGCGTTTGCAAAACGCTTGAAAAATCCGTTGGTGTCCCAGAACTTCAAGCGATGTCATTTTCTAATTTAAAAATAGAGGCAAGCTAACTTCGGCTCGACCAAAGTTTATATACCCTTGGAGCTTGATATGTGCCTGACAGTTTGTATGGCAGCTATACTATATAGTAGTCTGATTTCGAAAAATTTTGGTGAAATTATGTGAAATCATTGAAAACTTATAAATACGAGCGTTGGGAGCGATAACATTGAAAACAAAAAAGTTTTTCACACTAAAAATAGGTTTTCAACCGATCGTTCCTATGGCAGCTATATGCTATAGTCATCCGATCCGGCCGGTTCCGACAAATGTGCAGCGTATTCATACCAAAAGACTTCGTGCAAAGTTTGGTTACGATAGCTTTAAAACTGACGGAGGAGATAGCATAGAAACAGACGGACGGACAGACAGAATATATATACTTTATGTGGTCGGAGATGCTTCCTTCTATGCGTTACAAACATCCGGACAATTTTAATATACCCTCTCCAAGGGTATAAAAATCGAGCTGGAAGGTTTGTGTCCATGCTAATTGTCCCTCTCTATGAAATCTTTAAACAGGGTTGCTGTGCTGGAATTTATTAAATGCCCGCAAAGTGATCAAATAATGCCCTAGGCTAATTTGTTAATGTTACGCAGCATTCGGAATGTTTTTATTGAAACGCAAATTTATTTACTAAAACAATTAAAATACTTTATTCATTTGATGCAACCTAAAAACAAAAATAATTAGGGTTTTCACATCAAATTGGTTATAAACAGCGGTGTTACTGAAATCTCTTCCAACCAAATTCCAAAACCAATTCTCGGGGTCACAGAAATATCTTTCGGTTGGTTTTAAATCTCTCGTGTTTTGTTGGGAGATTTGCCGATATTAACCACTAAAACACCTTTGATAAGTAAAATTGGTATTGGATATGTAATCAACATTATTTTTCTGCATAGATTGCATCAAATGAATTAAATCTTTTAATTGTTTTAATATTAAAATTTGCGTTTCAATAATTATTTGCAAAACCAACCGAATGTTGACAAATCAACTCGCTACTCAACGTCAGTTGGCGCCCTCTACACGTGGTGACGCTCTCTGAGTACCAACAAGCGCTCTATGAGTATCAACATGCGCTAAGGGTTGTCAAGTTACATTTAGTGATTGGCGCTAAAATTTTTCCTTTTTTTTGTGAAGAATATGACTAGAATATGAATTATAATTTAAGACTGCGTCGTAAAACATGTAACACAATCAACAAATTCCATTTAAACATCAAATTAACTCAAAACTAAAAGATGGGAAATTTTTTTTGCAAGAAAGGACAACCCTGTTTATAGATTTGAGAGAAAAATACCATAAGAATGGACACAAACGTTCCAACTCGATTTTCAAATAAGAAAATGAAATCTCTTGAAGTTCTGTGACACCGACGGATTTTTCGAGCGATTTGCAAACCAACCAAGTCCAAAATCTCTAGAGATTTCTGTGACACCCCCGAAAATAATCTGTTCAAAAATTAAATTGTATCTTTAACTGTGGGAACCCACTTTTGTGTGCTTATCATAATAAACCCATAATTGTTCCATACAAAAAAAAAAAGAAGAAAAATTGTACGTGCTTTACTGTGACTTTCAGTCTCATACCTTACCCACTACACCACAGCTACAAAAATAGACATAAGAGCTTAATGTGCAAAATAACTGAAAAGTATCTTTTTATTTTAACTTTCTTTAAAGTATAACGAAGTGTTTATCAACACTGAAAATTATATGTAACCAGTTAATCTCATGACCTGGGACTGGGTTGGTGATGTCAGCTTTTTTTCCCAGCCCACTTTGTTGTTGGAGATTTCATTTTTAAACGGATTACTTGATAACCAAGTTGACATAAAAAACCCTAAATGTGTCCATTTGCAAAACATATTATGCTTATTAAAATTGTTTGAATAGTTAATTTTGCTTAATCACCCAATAAAACACGAGAGCTTTGAAACTAACCGAAAGAGATTTCTATGACACCGAGAATTAGCTTTGGGTTGGAAGAGATTTCCGTGTTTTTTATAATTTTTGTCATGAAGCGAAATCAAAATTTAAAATTTTAGATTGAGCCCAAGGCTTTTTACCAGGGGTTCGGCGTTCGAACCCGTTCTATTTTTTTGTTTCAGGTTTACAGAGCGGGTTTAGAAGGTCGGTCATTGTAAATTTAATTGTTAACTCACTGATAAGTCACTGTTAGGTTACTGTCTTAGACACTGTTTAGTCACTGTTTAGACACTGTTAATTCACTGTTTAGTCAATGGTTAGAAGTTGTTGTCACAGTTTTGTGTCTGATTAGTCACTGTTAAGTCACTTGTAAGTCACTATCCAGTCACTATCCAGTCACTAGTAAGTCACTGTTTAATCACTTTTGAGTCCGTGTTCAGTCACTGTAAACTAATCTTCCCACCTTCGCTTCCTCCCAATCCGCACACCCACAAACACACATGCTGATACGGCAAATGGTAAAAGGGTTAACTTTGTAAATACAAAATGCTTAGATAAGGTGTACCCAAAGACAATGTAATTTCTGGTTACAGTCCACCAGTCGAACGTCGGTAAAAAAAACATAGCTCTAAAAATTATTCCGATTAAAAATTGCATTATAAATCAATATTTGTGATTTTCAGATGCCATTAATGTACAATCAGGTGTGAAAAATTTTAGATATTGTCAACCCTAACCGAAAAGCGCCAAATGCGACGAAGCACAGTGGTTCAATCTGAGGTTGGGCAGCTCAAAAATATATAGACCCTATACTTGGCACTATTCTTATGATTTTTGTATTTTTCCAATACGGATGTAGTTGACTTAAAAATGCTTTTTATCTTTCTTTACAATTTTATAAACAAGTTCAGTTGTATTTAAACACCAATTCTAGTAAGAGCTCACGGTGCTGAGCAGCAACTGACCAAATGTAAACACCTTTTTGATTTAAAACAAAAAGCTTACTCTAGGACATGCGCACAAGAACAAAGCTGACCTTGTGTACCATAAGAAATACACAGAAGCTAGCCTACATCAACAGGAACAGGAGCAAGAGCAGGAGAGCAATGCAAAGCACATTGTGGCATGACAAAAAATATTTTTCCTTTAGCTTTTTCTCGCATAAGACAAAAGGCATTTGAAATTGCCATGAACGTGAGCGACCGAGCAAGGCATCAACTGGAAAGGGCCGAACCTTAAAATTATTCTTCCTGATGAATGCCTACACGTAGACCTTTGCTGGGGGTTGTATGTTTGTATGTACAATACAGTAATTTGAAGTACGAAAGGTTCCTTAAAAAAAAAACGTGGTCTGCACAAACTGCCTCTGCCATTCGCTCTTTTTCTGTACGCGACTTCTGATAAGAGGGCGTCTCTATCGAATGCTGTGCTCTGAGGCTGTAAACCGTAATGAGTTCAGTACAACGCGAACTGTGGCCACGACAACGAAACATTTGTGGTTCAGAACTTTATTTGGCGGACTTAAGTAAGAAAAATTGTGAAATTATCATAAATAAATTAAAATCAGAGCATGTAGAAGAGTTTTTGAAGTTCAGACGGAGAATCACTTGAAATTTACTTCTTCTGTGAGTATTTGTTAAATCGAATAAAATACATGACATTCAGGCTTCTATGCTTGCCCTTATGGCCATCTGCAAAGCTGAAACAGACGTCACTAGCAAGGGGGTTCACAGTGACGTCACAACTTTACTACAATCAACCACTGCGTCACACACTCCGTATGCTACTCTAGACAGCTTGGCGCCGCAAATTATTATTTATATTATGTATGTACTCTTACTTATCTTTACCTACATGTAGGTATTTAATTTCCACTTTCCGCCTGATGCAATAAACTCAAGTCATGCGGTCAGCATACCAAATAAGTACAAATCAAGAGATTTCATTTCACTTGAAATTCTTTTAACTAAAAGTCAATCTTTAAATTAATATATAAACATATGAGCAAGGCGGAAAGGAGTGCCAAACTTAATACTTTGTCAAGGTGTGTTTGCTCGTCTTATGTGTGTGTACAATATAATGGCCACTGATTTTTTTTTTGGTCAGTTCAAGGCCCTTTTAAAGCTTAACCTTGACTAAGCTGAAAATTTATTGATATTTGCTGCATTGTAACAAAATAAAAGCATTTGTCAAAGCTTCCAGATGGCAGAGATTAAGCGGAGTATATCAAATTTCAGGAAAAAATAAAAAAAAAACCAATTGCTTTAAATTGATATAATCTCCTGACTAATAATGATATTGATGAGTTTTAAAAGTGGAAAAAATATAAACTATTATTCTGAATAGTGCAATATTTCAGTTCGCTTAGATACTTTAATCGACAACGCTGACTTTTATCTATCATAACTATGTATTAGTTCTTCTAAACTTGTAGAATATTGTGAATGCTGTAATCTAGCGGATGATAGGCAACTCTTTGATAGTGTACTTAAAGCTATATATATAAATATGCGTACGAAAGAAATCAACTAAGTAAAGTCTGTTAAACCGAAAAGAAATATACTCTGATAAATATTCTTTACTCAAGTCATTCTGTTACAAACCCAGAGATATATAGCATGAATTGGCAAAATTATGCTCGTATGGGCACTTGATCAGTCCTCTCGACCATGACCATTGTTGCTCTTTGATTGACAAAATTCCAACAAAATGACATGCTTACATTCTTAAATATGGATTCGACGACAAGTTTTGCATTCGGCTTATAGTCAAGTGGGCCAAGGTGTCGTCGTCCGTCCAAGTAAAGTAAGTAAATACAAATTAATAATGGTTTCAGTCTTACCGTAAGATCGGTTTGGTTTTTTCTCTTAAAAAACTAAGCAAGAACAATGCCGCCTTCTTAAAGATATTATACAGATATATACGTATATTGGTTTAAGTCGGCACCAAAAATATTCAAAGCTTTACGATCCTTGGTTAAAGATTGCTAAATGATTCGCAATAGCAATATTTTTCACTAAGCTTTACTAACACTTTCAGAAGATGATAATCGTCATGATAAATTTTATTTATAACTATAATAAATTGGGTAAAACTAGAGTCGAGCCAAGGTTAGATCCGTAACCTTTACCTAAAATCCTCGAATCTTAAAATTTTGAACATTAAACATTGGTAAATTGGGGTTCGGACTTTCGACAAAATTTATTTGATTTGCAGTCCTGTAAGAAAATACTAAAATGATATTTCGAGGATTTCCGAGTGATTATAATTTGCAAGACTATTTGGGTCCCTCAAACCGAACCATGAACAGAACCCTTTTAAAGGTTACTGACATGTTATCAACCCACAGTCAAAACTGCTTATCCTAGAGATCTAAGACTAGGTATAGACCTTTTTTTAGTTATGTAGGAAAATAATTGGAGAGTTTCACAGCGAAGTGGGTGAAAAAGCCAAAGAAAAGTTTTCTGTGAAACTATCCAATTATTTTCCTACATTACTGAACAAAGGTCTATACCTAGTCTTAGATCTCTAGGATAAACAGTTTTGAGCAGTTTTGGGGGGTTAGGGAGAAATTAGGAAAACTACTTTGAAGTATTGTGTAGAGTGCTAATGCTGCTGTGAAGTGCACAATCCTTATTTTTTTTACTTGAAATGGCCTCGGGACGGTCGTGCGGAAGAGATTTGTTGAACACCTCCACTTGGCAGAAAGGGATTAGTATATTATTCCGGAATTTTCGAGAGCCTTGAATATTTGTTTGGGCCTTTAGGATGGGATGGAAAAAAATCCACATCATTTCCCCTTTTGTATTTTGTATTTTATTTAATAGAGTTGACAAATATAGCTATCAACATAAAATAATCAAAATTAAGATAACTTTTTTATGATATGCTCCGACTCACATCAGTTGGACGGAGGCAAAGATATACAATTATTGGGAAGATAAATGTAATAAAATATTAAATACATTTAGCGACATCGAACCCTCAGAAGCTAATAAATGGTACAAATCGTTATAAAACATACATATTATTCGAAACGGGTCATGAGTAGACATCGGATTTTAGGTTAAAACATATTTTTAATGGTTGGTCCAAAAAAAATTCTGGTTGCATACAAATTCGTTTCATATAAAGTTGATTATTCGTTTTGCATATTTGACATCTTTACATATCTTCGACCTAAAAGCATATTTGAGAATATGCTTAACCTATTTCGACCTATTTTGGAATATGTCATATGCTTTTACATATTTAGAGAGTACACATCTAAATATGCCTTTTCGGATTTTAGGTTTTTTTTGATGCTGGTCTAAAAAATTCGAAATTTTGGCATTGGACTAATAAAAATATTTGTGATATTTTAAGATGATCATATCCAAAATATGTTTTTTTTTAGGTAAAAAGCATATGCTAAAATAGGTCAAAATAGGTCAAAATAGGTAATAACAGGTCAAAATATGCTCTACTCAAATACCACTCTAAATTCCATATTTATGATTGAAATGATGAAAAATACCGAAGACAAGAATGTACCATGTAAAGGCAAGCCCTGTGGATGGTTCGTAGCGTACTAATCAAAGCACAATTACAGTAAATACCTGTAATTTGTACTGTAATTTCGTTTTCTCGTACGGTATGCGTCGTATGACGTACAAACCGCCAAAATTCAGTTTTGTAATGTGTTCAGTTGACGTACGAGTTTTGAGCCAGGGACGCGAGCCTTATCATAAAATACATTTTGTGAAAGAGAAAAAAGTGGACCAGGTGACATCATTGCATCTTAACTGATTTAATTCCTTTTTGGTATTTTTTTCGCAAATTCGCAAATAAGTTGTATCTCAGTCATAGTAAAATTGTACAAAACATTCTGTATGCTGGACTATATTCTCTTCACCAATGGTCATCCATGGTATTTTATCGCGGTTCGTTGAGATCACAATCATATTTATGCAGTTATATATGGTATTCAGAAGTAATTTCTTAAGTTAATACTGTGTTGACCACCATGGAGGACTCTTAGCTAAAAAGCGCGCTAATGCAATAGATCAGAAATGATTTTCATCTAAATTGTCATTTAAGTTGGTGCAATACTGTCAATAATCCTCATTGATTGTAATTTAATGATTCGCAAATCACGGTAAGATGGTTTGAAATAAGATTCTCATTTTTCCAGCGTTTTTTCCATTCTGTAAACTCTATCGTGCCTTTGACAGTGTAACAAGGTCCGCACCTAAACTTATTTTACTGTCCCTAATGGAAAACGGATATTGCTCGCTCGCATGGTGAACACAAGAAATTGGGAACTTCTTTTAGTATTGGCCTCTATACGGTATTTGCTGCCCCAGTAAGTTACGTTTTGAACCCTGAATAAAAGGCATATTTAGATGTGCAGATGCTTACTTGGGGGCATATATTTACTCTCTAAATATGTAAAAGCATATGACATATTCCAAAATAGGTCGAAATAGGTTAAGCATATTCTCAAATATGCTTTTAGGTCGAAGATATGTAAAGATGTCAAATATGCAAAACGAATAAGGATTTAAAATAATCAACTTTTTATGAAACGAATTTGTATGCAACCAGAATTTTTTTTGGACCAACCATTAAAAATATGTTTTAACCTAAAATCCGATGTCTACTCATGACCCGTTTCGAATAATATGTCATGAGACTCGAAATTAGATCTACTTATAGTTAAGAAAATTGGCCGGATCTGTCTTGTAAATCTAGGTGGGATGGAAAAATTAATTCGGCTCAGTAGGAAACAAGAGTCAATTTGACCGTATATTAACTTATGAAGGAACATAACTCCGTGACAGATTCTACGATCTTGCAAGGACGGTAGGCTTAATAGACGGAGTCTGTCCACATACGATGGCAGGCGACGGTGTTGTTCCCACTTAAGTCCACGTAAGGCGAACAGGAGAAATTGCTTCTGCACCGACTCAATAAGGCCCTGGTATGTTGCAAACTGTGGTGACCATACACATGAGCAGTACTCAAGTATAGGTCGGACAAGTGAAACGTAAAGAAGCTTAGTGGTGTATGGGTCATCAAATTCCTTAACAAAAGCAAACACCCCCTTGGCTTTGCTGACGATAATCCCAATGTGATCGGAAAAATTTTGATATATTATTTCCTACTATGAACTCGAAACTGTGTACTAGATTTAAAAAAACACAATTTCTACAATATCTTAAAATCTTGGACACGGACAAAGTTGCGGAGGGTTCATTTAATAAATTTACAGTAAAAAATCGCTTGATAATTAATGGGGAAAGGTGAGGATACTTTCCAAAACCCCTTTTTGGTGGACCTTTGAATAATAACAATAAGGAATGTTTCCCATTTGATTTGATGATTTGCATACCTTAGAGGCAAACATCTGTCAACTATTAACCCAGATTGTAACCAAAACCTTAGGTTCGATAAGTACAGGAACTAGTCTTAGAACCGAACGTTTGACTTAATATACTGTTCGAATCTCCGGACCGAACTTTGATTACAATTTGAAAGATTTGCAGCCTTGATAATTTGTATCAAATTATCATTTTGATACCAGCTATTATCAATTGGATATTTCTGTAGTCAGACTTATAGCATATGTTTAAGAACAGATTTTATGAATTATATAATTTAACTTATAATATTTCGCCGGAAGTAATGCATTAGATATTTCGAGTTAGATGGGTGTTAAACTAGCTCGAGGTCAAGGTGACAAATATAACAATTTGAGGTTTTTTGTTCTGATATATTACGGTTGCTCTTCGGCGCGATTAAAATGCTGCACATCATAAACTCACCAACAGACACTGCATTTCGCTCACCTGCTTCAAGACTAGCATACCTTAAAACAATCGATTTTGTGAAAAACTGATTTCACAAAGAGAAAATAGTTGTTTCTTTCAGTTTCGAGTTAATCTATGTTCTATATCTAATATATTCTATAAAATATTCACTAAATCAAAATTGTACTTTGTACCTGTCCCAAGTTCACGTTTTTGTTGTAGTATTATAAGAATAGATATTGCAGATGACGCATGAGAAATAAATACCTTGATCTGCCTGTAATTATAAGAAGTTTATGTCCCATACATTTCATATCTTTAGCTCTTACCATCTCTGAGATATGTGCGTTCATACAGACGGACAGACAGTCAGACAAGCATATGGACATGGCTTTATCGACTCGACTATAATGCTGATCAAGAATATATTTGCATTATAGGGTCGAAAATGATTTCTTCATCCTGTTACATACTTTTGCACAAACTTAACAAACTCTATGCACCTTTGTTACAGAGTATAATAATTCGTTGTTTTAAGAGAAATGCTACTGAGTTTTATGGAAATAGGACAACTGTTTGGGATAGCTGCCATACAAAAGATAGGTCTGAATAACAGACTAAGTAAGTAAAACATTTTTATTTTCAATGCTATTGCTCCCGAACTGATCAATATTGTTTGCTGGTACAATTACAATTCATCTCCAGTTCATCCAGCTCCTTTTTATGTATCTCACATCTCCAACCCACACATACACTGACTTATCTCTCCGCCTTTCTGTGACGTTCATTCTTACCGGCAGCACACCGTTTTCAATAAGCCAAACTTAAACCTATTCTGTGTAGCCACACGGTCAAAGTAGTGGCGCCATCTATTGCTGAGTGTGGAAAAAATCTCAGCTAAGACTGCTCGACGAAAATATGTAGTTTAAAACCTTAATTTATATACATACAAGCTGCAAGGGAAAACAAGCTTCGGTCGAGCTAAAGTTAGCTTTACTCTAATTTGTAGAATTGTAAACAAACCTCAACACTCGATTATCCATTATCTTTATCTTTTATTTTCTTTTATTTTTTGTTTGTGTAATTTAAGATTGTATCAAACAAATATGAAAGCATATTTACGTAGTACGTAGTAGGAACACAAATATATATAACGAGAAGGCCAAGCTAACTTCGTCTTTGCCGAAGTTTTAATACCCTTGCAAATGTTTTAATACAACAGAGTTTACGAACGTCAGCATTAAAACAAACCATTTTTCTGATAAAAGCCACTTTTCGGCCGATAGTTTCTATGGCAGCTATAAGATATAGTCATCCGATCTTGACAAAAACTTCCAAATCTGTGTAAAAGCGTATAAAACTAAAAATTGTCGAAGCGGAAGGCGTTTACATTAAAAACAAAAAAGTTTTCTCACAAAAACCCACTTTTCGACCGATAGTTCCTATGGCAGCTATAAGATATAGTCATCCGATCTTGACCAAAACTTCCAAATCTGTGTAAAAGCGTATAAAACTAATAATTCTCGAAGCGGAAGGCGTTTACATTAAAAACAAAAAAGTTTTCTCACAAAAACCCACTTTTCGGCCGATAGTTCCTATGGCAGCTATAAGATATAGTCATCCGATCTTGACAAAAACTTCCAAATCTGTGTAAAAGCGTATAAAACTAAAAATTGTCGAAGCGGAAGGCGTTTACATTAAAAACAAAAAAGTTTTCTCACAAAAACCCACTTTTCGACCGATAGTTCCTATGGCAGCTATAAGATATAGTCATCCGATCTTGACCAAAACTTCCAAATCTGTGTAAAAGCGTATAAAACTAATAATTCTCGACGCGGAAGGCGTTTACATTAAAAACAAAAAAGTTTTCTCACAAAAACCCACTTTTCGACCGATAGTTCCTATGGCAGCTATAAGATATAGTCATCCGATCTTGACAAAAACTTCCAAATCTGTGTAAAAGCGTATAAAACTAAAAATTGTCGAAGCGGAAGGCGTTTACATTAAAAACAAAAAAGTTTTCTCACAAAAACCCACTTTTCGACCGATAGTTCCTATGGCAGCTATAAGATATAGTCATCCGATCCGGTCGGTTCCGACATATTAGCAGTGTGCAGTAAAAAGAAGACTCTGTGCAAAGTTTCAGCTCGATAGCTTTAAAACTGAGAGACTAGTTTGCGTAGAAACAGACAGACAGACGGACAGACGGACAGACAGACGGACAGACAGACGGACGGACAAAGCTCAATCGACTCAGCTCGTCGCCCTGATCAAGAATATATATAGTTTATAGGGTCGGAAATGAATATTTCTATGCGTTGCAAACTTCTGGGCAAAATTATAATACCCTTTGCAAGGGTATAATAAATAGTTTTATTGTAGTCTTAAAACGCCATGAATTCCAAATTAACTGTCTACCTTTCACACAATCATTCATTCATGCCTTAATAATGTTTCGGGCGGTCCCTCAATTGTTGTTAAATTAAGTTTATGAAACACAAATTACTAATAAACAAGATATTAAGCAACTCAATAAAAGACCATTTTGACCGTCAAATAGATCAGAATGGTAATTCTGTCTCAAACTGTTGGCTTCTTAGCTGCTCTTCATTTATGGTCAATAAACTCAAATGGCCCGAAGCCTATTAAAACGTAAACCGAAAGTTGAAAAGAAGCAAATTTGTTTAATAATAATAAAATAAAAATTGATTTAAATAAATTCGTGTAAAGAAAAAGCCTGAAATAGCAATTGAGTCATTGTGTCTGGGGAATTTGAATTAAGCTCAAGCCGCTGGTGCGGATATATTCAATTATCGGCCCAACAAGCATAAGTGGGATTTGAATATGCGCGCGAAAATCAGAGCAGTTTATATATAATTTCCTTGTCTTAGTGTGGGAAAGATGCTCACAGATATGATGTATGTATCGTTCCTGGGCTTGACACACCTGAGGTAAACACGTGTGTAAACAAAACCAAAAAAAGAAAACCTTCAACAAAATTAAAGTTAGGTACAAGTTGGTTCATTGTAGTTGTTAGATAAAAGCAGCAAGAATACATGCTGAGCGTGTGTGCAGCCACGTTTTTCGACGAAAACAAAAAAAAATAACCACACAGAAGAACAAACAAATGCGGCTTCGAAAACTTGTTTCACTTAAATTACGAATTCAAAAAAATGCCGGTTAGAAACAAAGCGAGCCTCTTTAGCGAACATCCAACATGTTCGATGTAGCGCCTCAACTGGATGGGTTAAGCTTTACAGACTAAACACAACAAAGCTCGAGAGCAAAGCTTCAACACCTTTGAGTAGGTGATAGTAAGCAACGCCTTGGCCTAACCCGATTAACCTCCGGCAGAGATTTTGCTACCGCAAAGATGCCTTGGCAAAATGTTTCTGTCAGTCTGCTGTATCCGTTGGCTGCGTGCGGTTCGCGTTTCCCCTACGGATTTTAAGCGCGAAAAGTTTTTGATTTATAATTTTTTCAACAAGGTAGATTCCCATTTAAATATGTTTATCTGCTCCAGAGAGATAAAAATGTTTGCTCTTTTGGTTCAACCAGATGTGTTTTTATGTTAAATAAAAAAAAAAAACTACAAACGAGAAAAGATAAACAAAAACAAAACGAAATAATGAGAAAAATTTAAAATGCGTCGCGCGATATTTTTCAACCCATTAAATTGCTATCAAAAACTAAAACTGCTATCTAAAATTTATGATTGCAACAAAATTGTTTTGTACAAGGAAATTGCAGAACCTGCTGAAGTGTTTTAAAGCCGGTTAAAATTTAATATTCAAATTTTGTGAATCTCTCTCAATAAGTTATTAATGAGTTTCTCTCTTGCTCATCCTGAATAGTGGACTTCATCTTTCTGTGAATTGTAATAGTCAATAATTAAAGAAAGTCTATAATCTGGCCTGTTTCCGTTTTCAATTTTGGATCAAATCATGTGGAATCGGAATTTATAGCTGTTCGCGTTTTCAAAAAACGATCAATTATTTGGTTTTAAAAATTTTGCCTTGGAGCGAGTGAAATGAAAAGTAATTGACCATTTTCATGTCAACGCTTTTATTTTTTATCCATCAAATATTTTTACGTTAATAAGTTGTACATTGAGAAGATTTTAAAGTAACCATAGAAATATTGGGCATTCAAATTGATTTCAAAATTTTTTTTTTCAAAGTTGTACTCTAGAAATTGCATGTAGACGAAAGCAAAAACGATCCAAATAAAACCTAGCAGTTCGCAATTCCGCATCAGCGCATGCGCAGTGTAGATCGAGATTGTTAATGTTACCATGCAGCTGAATTATAGTTCGAAAACGATTCGAACTTTCATTCGAAAAGAAAATCGATTTCAATTTCACTCGGAAACTGGAACATCAAATGAAAACGATTCAGAACTATAATCGTTTTACTTTTAAAATCCCCTCGGAAATGGGAACAGACCTGAATGTTTATTCAACCAACTTTATATTCGGAACAGGGACATGGTAGCTATTTTCGGAGTTTGCAGCTATAACTCCAAATTTTTGTGAAGCAATGCAAATGTAGGAATTTAGTAAGTAACAAGTAAGAAAGTCGGGCATGCCCGACTGTGATATACTCTGTACCTGCAGTAGCAACGCTGCGTCAGCAAACTCTCTTTTGGACATAACTTAAGCCTATATTTATAATTCAGTATTATTATCAGTATTATATTGGCTTCGAACAAGAATTGTTGATTGAAACTTAACTTGAAGAAAGAATTATATGAGTCTCTAAGATGTGTGCTTTGCCGGCCACTGGTACAGCGTATGAAAAATCGAAGCTATCTTAGTATTATTGAACTATCAACAATCACTAATTTTCTGTCCGAAAGTGAGGAAAAGTTATTTAACCTTTGATTTGTCGGAGAAACGATCAAATCGTAGCTGATTCCAAGCACAAATTCGAAAGCTTTAGTTTTTGACATTACTATCATAGTCAAAGGGTCGGTTTAATAAATGCATGTCGTGAACCATGAGTGACGCGAAACGCTCAAAAAATTATTGGCGTGAATTTTGTGAATCGTTCGGAACGTGAGTAAAATTTCGCTCACGCGCGCACCTCTAGTTTCCATTCCAAGGATGTTCGTCTTAAAAAAAAAACAAAAGACATCAAGGACATTGAAGATAGCAGATTATCTGATACAAAGTAATATTTTTTTTTCGATTAGAGAACAAGGCGCCTAATTTATACGAATTGATTTTGTATAAAGTCGAGAGTCCTGACACTTACACACACTAATACGATGCTAAGTACCAAGGACTGGGTAGTGAGTACTAAGTATTGAGTATTGTGTGTTGTACCGAGTATTAAGCACTGAACACCTAATACTGAGTATCAACTGCTGAGAAAGTAGCAGAATGAGCACTGAGTATCGGGTCCTGAATATCGAGTACTGAGTTTAGAGAACAGAGTCTCGAGCTCTAAGGATCGAGTAATGAGTATTAAGTAATAAATCATTAATGCTTAGGTATGCACCATGAATGGACGAGCTTTTGAAGAATCTAACTGCAAATGTATGCTTTTGACGAGAAACCGAGTTTTGTGCCATGTATTACCAAATACACTAAAGCTCTAAAGCGAAGTTCAGAAAAAAGTTTTATTGAAATTTGGCCAAATTGGTGAACTTCTCGGCACTATTTCATTAAATTCTTGGTAAACCATAGTCAATGTCAAAAAATTTTTAAAATTCGAATTAATCCGAGCGAATTATTGGTTTGTGCTCCCTGTTATGAGCGAAAAGAGAGAAAGTTATAGGTAGCGATTGCACTTTTATTTTGGAGTCGAAAGGTCAAAATGTATCAATTAGAAAAATTTTAAAAAAAATCTAGGTCTTGTTGCCGAGATTTTAGAGAAAAACTTATTAATTTATTTACTGGCCGGATGCTGCTAAACGAACATTTGATTTGATTTTTTTGTGTGACCGCATATTTTTCGAAAAGTCTCGAAATTTTTTAACAGAATTTATACGTGCAACATTTTATCTCGTTAAACTTTAAAATTTTTCGACCGATTAAAAAAAAATTGTGAAAAGTGTATTTTAATTTTGCCCAGAAATTTACAACGGATAGGAGGTCATCTCTTGAACTCCGTCTGTTCGTTTCAACGCAAACTAATCCCTCTGTTTTGAAGCTATCGAGCTGAAATTTCGCACATGCTAATGTGTCGGAACCGCCGGGATCAGACGACTCCTTCTTTTAGCTGCCATAGAAATTATTTATTTGTTTTCAGTATAATACCATAACATCGGTCATAGTTAATATTACTTGTTTTTGAGCTTAGCTGAGAAGTATGGTCGAAATCGCTATCCGGTGAAGTGAGCTTTTTCAAGTGTATTTTAACGCCGGCACTGACGAAGTTAGTTTTGCTTCCTCGTTTTCTCATGTATTTTGATTTGTGCTGTAAGCTTTTAAAGTTTACCACTTACCATTTAACAAACACTTGATAATTCCGAAAAATATTTGCATTTAATATGTAAAAATTCCGATTTGTTATTTAACTGCAATAATGTGGTTTATATATGACGGTGCCATAGCTAACCCTTAATTTGCTTGGTTAAATGTATAATTATTAACAGGAATTAGGTTTGCATACTTGCAAGCCCTCTGCCGCCCCCGAAAATTGGAAAAAAACGTCAAATCTCCTAAAGTTTTTTAGATGATGGTTCGTACCTTCTAGAGATATTTCATAGTCAAGAAACGAATAGTAGAGGTTGGATGAACGATAGTCGCGAAATAAGGAAAACAAACAATTATTATGGGTAGCACTAGCCACAACTCTGAAGGGCAGCTCTTCACACACTTTGTGAATTTTTTTACCACTTTGTGTGGCTTCTAACTTAAATTGATAAAATATACATATACAAACTTTGGGGGTACTGAGTATGTTATAGCCGACTTTCCTACTTGTTTTTCGTATAATGAAGGACCGTTTAGATTTGAGAGTTTCACTTTTTTTTAAAGTTCCCAAAACCCCTCACGGTTTCGTAATAATTTTGTGAATTTGAATTTTATTTCGAAATAGTTTAGTTTTTTACATATTTGGTTTGTTACCAGATAGTAACCAACATTCGTCACTTCGCTTGCATTTTTACTTATTAAAAATGGTTGTTTTTTATAAAATACGTACAAAAAACTTTCCTACAAAAGTTTCCCACGTTTCCGCTTACAGCTTCGATTAGTTTGTGAGCGAGTATCTAAATTTTAGATAAATTAACATTTTACACCCAAAAAGCAGAAACTGACAATCTAAACCTCAAATTGTTTATCGAAAGCAAGATTAATGGATTTTTAGTGTAGTGTTTACGCTTTTGTGAGCACAGCCAAAACAATCAAAATTCGGCAACTATGAAAGTGAATCATTATTGTTTTGTATAGTTATTTTTACTCTAAAAAATGGGTCAATTTAATAAATAACCAAAAAAAAACATAAGCAAAGAGTGAATGTAATATAACAATGAACTAAATCCTACAACACGTAAATTATCACAAATTGTGCTAATACCCCAAACCAATTACCTGTCGCTTGACGCTTTGGTCAAATTATAGAGCAAGTATGACTAAGATATAGTGAATTCCCCCATGGAAATACCTTTTTGTAATGCACAGCAATTCACTTGATTGTGGTCAGAAATGTGGCTTAAGAAATTTGTTTTAAAAAATTTAATTTTCGATAGGCTTGGCTGCCCAAGAAGAAAACATTATTTTTTGTTTGGTGTCATGTAGCACTAGCAGCTCATTAGTTTATTCACCTGTTTGTGTCATAACTGAATGAGAATTGTTTGTTATTCTCACTTTTGATGTTATGCTAATTTATGCAAAGCGTGTGCCCAGTGCCGGCTTTTGCTTTCAGAGGAAATGCGAGTATGTATAAAAAGCAAAACAAATGGCATGACCTAATCAGATTCATAGGTGGGCGGATCATATTGGTCAGCCTTGAATTGAGGAAAAGTAAATAGACCAGAGGCCACCCAGTGCTTTTCCACCACCCTCAGTTGAACGAACTGGCTGTAAAAATTGATATCTCATTCCGAATTGCGCTTCCTCAAATTCCCCTGTCATGGCTGATAAGCAACAACAGATGTGAGTTTATAGCCCTCCCCAATTGTCTGCCATTCTCACAGTTGAAAGTTTGGTTTTAGTAGTAAAAGTGGAGCAAACATTTTGACCTCTGTTTACCTTTCACTCGAAATATGAAATTTTGCCTTTGCTTGAGATTTTCAGCTAAAGATTATGAAATAGCAAGCTTGAGCAATAGAAAACTAGAAAGCAAGGCTAGTTGCTGCTATAGCGAAGCTTTGATACCCTGACTGAGTATAAAAAAAAGCCGACCCAAAATCCCCCTCACAAAGTTCCTTCTTTTTGAATTGATTGGTTCTTGCTGAACCTCTTATAAGTTATTATTTCTAAGTTATCTATGAGTTATTACAGCAATTTTGCTTGAGAGTTCTAAATTCAAGGATTTTTTATTACTTGAAGCAACACGCTCAGACGCTTAACTTGTCGTCCAACTTTTCAACAGTTTATGTTGAGAATTCAATGCAAGAAAATAAAGTGCTTATTTCACAGCGACTTGACCGTGACTTAACAGTGACTTGTAAGTGCTTAGACCAGTGACTTGACAGTTACTTGAATGTGACTAGAAAGTGACTAGACAGTGAGTAGACAGTGATTTGCCAGTGTCTTGACAGTGACTTAACAGTGAAGTGACAGTGACTTGACTGGGGTAAGTCAAGGGGAGGGTGAAGAGGGAGAAAAAGAGATGAGCAGAGTGGAGAAAACAGTGACTTGAAAGTGAATAGACAGTGAGTAGACATAATTTTGAAAGTGAGTAGACATTGTCTTGACAGTGACATAACAATGACTTAACACTGACTTGACGGTGACTTGAAAGTGACTAGAAAGTGACTATAAATTGAGAAGACAGTGATTTGGCATTGTTTTAACAGTGACTTAACCGTGAGGTGACAGTGACTTTCCAGTGAAAATACCTGGATGCCTTGTGCTAATTATAACATTTTTTTTTAGAAAATTTGCCAACAATGCCCAACAATAGTACCATTATCCGAATTACAGCCCGGGTTCGGTTCGTTTTACTTTGGAATTATAAGATTAGAATAAAAATCATTAATATAATTCTATCACAGAAACATTTTATCAACTTTAAGGGATTTTTTAGTCTCATGTCAAACTCGAACTTAACCCAAGTATGAGTTCGACTTAAGACTTTCGGATTAACTTGAAACATGATTATGATTTTTATTTTCATTTATTAATTAATCTTGGGATTGTAAATATATGTAAATATTTATGCTAAATTAATAATAAAAACAACAAAACCATCTCTTAAGTTATACCTATATTTTTTATTCTGAGTGTGAGCATACCTTCTATTTAGCACATTTTTTTAATTTTTAAATCTCTCGTAAATGCTATAACAGCTAGGAAATTCTTCATTCATTAAAAAGATGAAGTGTTAAAAACAGAATTTTTCTCGCATTTCTCCAATTTTTGTATACAAAATCTGAGGCGTCGACCATCTATTTTTGTGTGCGTTACCAACGACTTGCCGAGATCAAGTATACCATACCAAGGGTATTAATGTAAAATCGTGAGCACCGCCAAACCTTAATTGAGTAGTCTGATACGGACAAACATTGTCCGGAGCAGCTTTTAGCTGTCAGTGCTCAACTTGCCATGAGTTACTGTTGCTGGAACGACCGGCTAAAACCACAATTAGCACGCAATTTCTCAAAGTCAATGACAGAAGAGGTAGACACAAAAAAGTCACCAGAGACACTAATGAGTAATTTGCTTCATTATAAAGATGAGTTGGAGAAAAGTACACACTCAGATAGTACAGGTTGTGAGTATAAGAAACAAAGTTTGTTAGTGTTTAGACTTTAATTAACTTTTAAACAACACAGAGGGGCTAAAACTAGACAAAAACCTAAACAATGCAAGTTTTTAGAACTATAAAAATAAATATTTTTATAAGATTAGACAATTTTATTGGGAAAATAGCAGGAAAAATATCAGTAAGAGGAATTTGTGTTCACGTTGAGCGGAAAAAACAGTACACGATGTAAGGGCGCAACTGGTCAAATTTGGTAAAATTACAGACAAACTCATTCTTATTTAAATTTGGTTCAAATATGAAATAAATCTAAAATATCTAAGTCTTGGGGCTTCCATAATGAAATCGTGCCTGCATATTAGTACAACCCTCAAGTAATAATCATTGGAACTTTGGCTCAAGAAGATTACACCGTTCGCTTATCACCTGTTTCAATCGTTCATGTTCTTTCAAGCTTATTGCTTTACAATTTTCAACTGATCCGCTTACTTACTTTCTCTTCAACCTTCACGAGTCTAGAGTTGAGCGCGTGTAGTTTTTTTCCTCGTGCAAAGTGAATATTATAATAATGTGCCCAAAATATATATATATATATATATATAAATATAAAATTCCGATTGACTGACATTTAAGCCCACTGACCAAACCGCTTATTCCTTAGTTAAGCCATGTAGAATGCGGGCCTCTAATTGAAAATTTGCCCAAACTGAAAGAAAAAAACCGATAGCCAGTTTTTAACCAAAGTATGCAAAATAATTAGAATCATGATTGTCATGTCTTGTGTCTCAGTTTGATGGCCGCCGTACTCTCATCGACTGAATATGCATAAAGATGTGCATGTGTAAGAGAAAAAGGTTTTTGGCAAGCCGTCAACTTGACAGCTTGTCAGCTTGGCGCCGGCAACTTGACATGTTACGCTGTCATCTTGACAGTGGTTCTAAGAGAGGAATGAACAGTTTTTATTCGCGCTTCGATTCTTGACAAGTTTGCTTCTGGACACGACTGTTACCCTATCATTTTTTAAGTAGGTGTATACTTTATATACTTATACTTGGCTGTGTTTAGTTGGGTTTAATTAAGAATTGCATTTTTCAATTCCCTATCAAATGTGCACTGGCCTGCCAGCTGTTGTGGCTTTTCCTCATCAGACTGTCTCACTTTGTAGTCTGCAACTTAGCTAAACGAAATTGAACTTGTTTCATATTGTAAGAAAGATCCCAAAGACACTCGCATAGTCAAAGTAATATTTTATACTAATAACCGTAACCGTAGTCCAAACTCGAAACAGAATAAGGTTAATAACCGTAACCTTTACCCTAACCCATATCCCACAACCGTAATATAACCGTTAACGGAAAAAACAATCGGACGGAACAGTAGCCGGAACCTTAACCGTTACTCGTTTCGGTTTTAATCTCTGATAGAGATGAAAGCTAATTTCGGCTCGATCGAAGTTTTTATACCCTTGAAACATGATAAATGCCTGCCGGTTATAAATATATTTCCAATATCCTCGAAACTCTCAAATATAATATTGATGCTGTCATTGTATATTATTGTTTAGTCACTGTTTTACCACTGTCAAGACAGTCAAATCACTTTTTAGTCACTTTCAAGACAGTGTTTAGTCACTGTCAAATCACCGTTAAGACACCTTTAAGGCAATGTCAAGTCACTATCAAGTCATTTAGTCACTGATTGGTTACTGGTTGGTCACATTCCAGTCACTGCTAAGTCACTGTCAAGACAATGTTTAGTCACTGTCAAGTCACTTGCAGTTTACTGTCAAGTCACTGTCAACACCCACTTTCCTCCCACTATCCAACACTTTCCCTTTTCTTTCACCCCTCCTTACCCCTCGTCACGTGACGCTGAAATAAAATTGTACTCCTACTAAAATGTTCCGTACCGAAATTTAACATGTTTTACATCAAAAAGAAGTTTCGACGCCTGATCAGGAATATATACAATTATTTAAAAGCGTTTTTGATTTGCTAAAGTGATGGGAAATTTCACTTGAAACATAAACTAGAAAAGATCCAATCTTAAATTTTCAATGTTTCTTTATTTCCAGATAAACTGATTGCAAAGTCTTGCAAAAATCCTAACACAAAATGGAAACGGAGGCCCTCAATCGTAAGAACTCCTCGCGCAAGAGTTCGATAGTTAATGGAAACGGAGAGGCCGCCACCAAATTGACCAATGGCAATGCAGATGAAGCCGGTGATGGCGGTGGCGAGGTGACGCTTAAAGCCAAAATGAGTCTTCTCAATGGTTGTACCGTCATAGTGGGTTCTATTATTGGCTCTGGCATATTTGTATCACCCACCGGAGTGCTCATGAATACGGGCAGTGTTAACTTGGCTCTCATAGTGTGGGTCATTTCCGGTCTTTTCTCAATGGTGAGTGTATGGGTTAATTGAAATTAAATGTAGGCAACTCATAAATATGCAAATCGCTGAGCATTGGGTAAGAGTACACCTGTTGAGGGTGTAAACAAGTCTAACAGATGGCCGACGCTTGACAATTTGATTAGAAATTCCAAGCGACTCTTAATGAAATTATTGAAATTCCCTTACGCTCCCTAGGAGACAGCATGTCAAACGCACTCGTTGCCTGTCAATAAGAAATTGCGTATACGCTCTGTGTGGTTGACGATGATGATGAAGATGATGGCTTTAAATTGAAATTTCTCTGTCTGCTTTAAGGTCGGCGCCTATTGCTATGCCGAACTGGGTACCATGATTACCAAATCAGGTGCAGATTATGCTTACATTATGGAAACTTTTGGTCCATTTATGGCCTTTATACGTCTCTGGATTGAGTGCATGATTGTGCGTCCCTGTTCGCAGGCAATTGTGGCTTTGACATTTAGTACATACGTGTTAAAGCCATTTTTTCCGGATTGTACCCCACCAGAAGATGCCGCCCGCCTGCTAGCCGTTTGCTGTATATGTAAGTATCAATGCAGTAACAAATGTTGTTTTCCATATTGGTGTACTTGACCCATAGATTAGACTCAATTTTTTAAACACAATCACACACATTTCACGAGTATTAAGCAAACAACAAATGCGAAAAGAGTTTGCCATGTAGCTTATCAGCTATAGCTATTGGAGGCATGCTGCGGCAGAATGAAACCGAATGAATCGAGGAGGCCTTTGGTTTCCGTTTGTGTGTTGATGCATGGGGGGGCCCAATTATAAGCTCTGACAAAAATCTATAATCATTTATGCAATTCAATCGATGGGAGGAAATACTTAAATGAAATGAAAAAAAAAATGTATCGATTGGGGATAGAAAAGAGTACTTGCTTAATAACATACCAATTGGGACGTCGAATTGGAAATTCTGGTATCGACAATAATTTATTTATTAGTTATGAAAAAGTCAACAAGTTTACACTGAGAATTATAAACTTGAATCAAAGAGAAACGGTGTCAGAATTCGACTAAGACCAGATAATCTTAACCCAAGATTAATTAATTTAATTCATAATTTTAATCTTAATCCATCAATCTTGGATAAAGCTCGTTATTACTCGACTTTAAGATGAAACAATCTCATTTTTAAATATGAAAAGAAAAAACAAAAAACATTATATTAAGCTGTTATTATTTTTATGTTTGTTGTGTTTGATTTAGTGATTTAGTTATTAAAAATTTTGTCTTTCTGGAAAACTTATATAAATGGTAATTATTAATCTACCTGTACTGGGACTTGAACTGAGTACCTAGGGGTGATTGACCACACTGCATCGCCACTCAGCCACTCGGCTCAGCCGAGTCGGTAAGGAGGATGCCAAAAGCTTTATTGGAACGAGAAGGTTGTGGTTCGAGTCCCAGGAGAGCCGAGTTGTTTTTTTCATTTTTTTTTTTTTATTTTTAACAAAATCAATCTATATATATATTATATTAACTAAAGCTTCACAGAAAACTGTAGGACGGTTGATAAATTGCGAGATGATAAATCTTGTTTTCAAGATTTTAAACCTCATTTCAAGGTTTTTCAATCTTGTTATTATAAAATTGAAATATTCTCGAAAAGAGATTTTCAATCTAGATTTTAGATTGAATTTTTGTTCTCAGTGTATAAACATTTTTATAAACTAAGAAAGCCAACAAATATCTTTCGACCGAACAGTCTTATTTCTGCCATAAGATACAGATTTTTAAGCTCTGTTTGAATCATAAACGGTTAGGGTTACGGTTATTGTTTTGCCCGCTGTGTCTTTTTGGTTGTGGTACATGGGTTACGGTATGGATTATTTTGTATCACTTTGACAAATCATTCAGATAAAAGCTGCCCCATTTAGAAAGTCATTTATTCAGTTAGTAAACTAAAGTCGTATTTCTTATGCAGAAGTATAGCGCTGAAGAATCCAGGATTTTTCAAACTGTTTCATTCTGATGTGGTGAAAATGCACGCTGAACGGTGGAAATTAGGTGGCCAAATGGTGTTCTTAATCTTCTCCGCACGTAAGCTTAATGGACCCAATAAATGGGAAAACAATTCCCAAATTTTGGAAAAGCCATCCACGAGGCCGTAAAATGACACTCTGAGCAAATAAATGGAAAAACTAAAAACTATGCCCCAATTTTAGAAAAGTGTAAATAATGAGACGGGGAGTGATTCAGCTGATGTTTGTAAGATTCGCTTTGTGGTCTCTACGAGGAACACATTTTGAAAAAGTATTTTCTTTAGTCTAAAATTAAATTTTATTGCCATGTTTTATTAGAAGTTTAACTTAACCAGCATAGCCAGCATTTAGTAAGATTTTAAATTACTGACTTTATTAAAGTTCATTTCAAAATCATTTGCTCATTCCCCAAATGCCATTTACAGCCAACACAATAGCACTTACTTTGTGATTGTGATCTTCTGTTCATAGTTTTACTTATTTAATATTGATTTATTATGCGGCATTAAGTGCACTGACATGAGACAATAGTAATAAAAACATTAACATTGTCACATGGTGCAAATCCTCGCGTTATTACATCACCCAAACCCAAATGGGGTGGCCATGGCTTCTTTTTATAAACACGCATGTACGTTATATATATATACCTTCCACTGATTCTTTATGTCTATTACAGTGGTGTTAACTTTTATAAACTGCTGGGATGTCAAATGGGCCACCGCTGTGCAGGATATATTCACATATGCCAAAGTAAGTTAAAGGGATTTAGCCTTTAACAAGGAAATGGAAAATTAAATTGCCAACATTTTTTCCACCCACAGCTGTTCGCCCTGTTCATCATCATTGCCACGGGCATGTATCAACTGTACATGGGCAATGTCCAGTATTTTACATTCGAGAATACAGACACAAAAGTCACATCGCTGGCCCTGTCCTTTTACTCAGGTCTCTTTGCCTACAACGGCTGGTAAGCGGCTTACTTAACTAATGAACTCTTTGAACTAATTGGCTTGAAAATGCCACTGACAGGAATTACTTGAACTTTATCATTGAGGAGCTAAAGGATCCAGTTAAGAACCTGCCCCGTGCGATAGCCATTAGCTGTACGTTGGTGACTATCGTCTATGTGTTGGCTAATGTTTCCTTCTACACGATTCTGTCACCGGATGAGGTGTTGGGTTCATCAGCGGTGGCTGTGACCTATGCAGAGCGAGCATTTGGCATGCTGGCCTGGACCATACCAGGTAAGGAATAAAACTAAAATATATTGAAATGGACCGTAATACTAATTTACTATTTGCAGTATTTGTGGCCTTGTCCACGTTTGGAGCGGTAAATGGCATATTGCTAACCTCTTCGCGTCTATTCTATGCGGGTGCCAACGAGGGACAGATGCCCGAGATTTTGACCATGATTCAAATTCAACGATTTACACCCACACCAGCAGTGCTGATCATGGCCTTGCTATCCATGTTGTACCTGACTGTATCGGATATCTTTGCCCTGATCAATTATGTGGGATTTGCCACCTGGGTGAGTAACTAAGTGAAATGGATCGGGAGGAAAACTTTAGTTTTAATGAAAAAATTGCTAAGATGAGCCTGACTGACTGATTCGATGACCATCTACGCACAGCGAGCGAAAAAACTGAGATTTGTGGAGAAAGTGAGCCCCAGTAGAAAAGATTTCATGAGCACACTTTTCTGATTTCGAAAGATCGAATAATCGTCGCAATGTTCTTCCTAGGTCTTTCCGATGCTATCCGCTTCTCTACCGACAGGCCTCCTCCAAGATTAAGACAATATTTTTAAGCCTTCGATTTTTGGAACATTTTAAAATCTCACTGAAAATTTCAATGTCACTGAATGTCAGGTACCATTTTAGCTCCAGTAATGCGCTTTTGGAATTTCGCCTGGACCACTGTAATTTTTTTCAGTTGAAACTTCACCACGATGTCATAAATTTTGCCGTATATCCATATCGGACTTTATTCCTTTGACAGCCACTGCCTGAGCTATTGCCTTGATACGGTGTCCCAAAATTAGTCTTCTGACGAGTATTTATGGCCTGCTTTATGCTTTATAAGCTGACTCACACGCAAAAACACTCCCGAGGCAGGTCCGTGTTTGTTCTATCCAGCCGCCCAGTTGCTTAACATATTCCGGTAATTTTTGAATGGAATCTGTGGCTGAGTACATACATTTTAGAACACGGAGAACACATAGTAATAATTAATGACTAACTAATGGGTTCGCACCCGTTTGCAGCCTTGGTTTTCACTCCATTGCCTTCCTAGCAATATTGCTCTCACTTTTACACATTGACATAACGTTAGACTTAGAGAGAGCAAGCCGTTCAGGACTGGGAAAGGCTGCGAGCGCTTTCCACCATGAAGCACTCTGCACTGGGTGCTGTCTTATGGCGCTCTGATAAGGGAAATACATTTTTTTGGTATCTCCTTCCTACGGAACCCTTGCCAAATGCACTCCATGATTCCGATGTCAAAGGATTTCGCAAAGTCTACGAAAGCCATGTGTAGGTCCAATCTGTATTCCGTGCATTGCTCGATCACAATGCCTTGGTGTCCATAATGGTGTCTCTCTGGCGATCCAAAAGAATTCTTGCTTTGAGCTTTGAAGTAGTGGGCAGCACACAGCTCACGCGCCAGTTGTCGCATTCGCGTAGGTCGCCCCTTTTTGGGAATTTTTACCAAGATACCCTCTAACCATGGCATAATTCCAAAAACGAATTTTGGTTCCGGTTCCAGTACCGGTACTTCCCGAAAATAATGTTTCGGTTAAAGGTTCTATTTCGGGTTTCAATTAGTTTCGGTTTTGGGTTTGATACGGTACCCGAATTTTTATTTCGGTATACCCGTACGTACCAATATAAGTACTACTTATTATTAATACTGAAAAAACATAAGGGAACTTATGATTACATTATAAGCTCATAAATATTATATTAGGTATTACATGTTTTCGAATTTAACTACACATTTTATACGTCCACTTTATAGCATTCTTGCGACTTGCTCGCTGGAACCTAATTGCGTTCAATTTGGTTGAGTCAAAGACATTAGAATAAGAAGATGAGTAACGCCATACGATTTTTTCGTGCTGGCTCTAGAGCTGGCTCCAGGCTCTTTTGAAATTTTGTTCAAAAGCCAGAAAGGGAGAGCGCTCTAGAGCCAGCCGCTCTCTTGTATGCATACAGCAACAGCAGACGACAGCATGTGTGCTTCACGTATTCGTTGTGTTTACTCACACAAGAAAGTGCATTCTATTTTTAGATTTGTATGCTCTCAACATTGATCGAGCGGAAAGAGCGCGATTTTCGTGGCCACCAAACAAATAGCTGCATACTGCAAAATCTATGTATGTCCGTTCGCCTTCTTAGAGATTATACTGGTCTTTGGTTAAGTCCACGCAACTTATTAGCAGATTTATTATAAATTTTACGACTAAAAAGACGCGTTCCAATGTAACCTGCGTAGTGGAATAAAAAGTACGACTTTTGAAATCTAATATAATTGTGGGAACTTTGTGGAGGATTCTGACCACCAGTCAAGAACGTTTAAATTTTTACAAATACGGTTAAGTGTGATTTTGCTAGAGGGGACGACTGTGTTTATATTTCCAATTGCAGATTCGGATAATAACAAACCTACTAAATTCTCTAAGTACCTTCGTGCAAAGTATGAAATCAAATCAAAATTTGTACGGGATTTCCTAGAGCCCAAAAAATTACCTGTGTAACCATTCTTAATAAATAGAAAGTGATTCCTCTCTGTTACATACTTTTGCACATGCTTAATTTAATTAGGTACAGCCTATAAAAAAAAACCAAAAAAAATTTATATAAGTTTCGGTTCCGGTTGCGGTATTGAGCCCTGCCTCTAACCATTCCGTGGGGTGCTCCTGAGTTTCCCATGCCCGTTGTATTACCGGGTATTGTAAATTTGCTGCAGCATTTTCTGCTATTTTCACAAGATTGCACGCATCTTCTGATCTCACGGTTCTAAGCTTAATATTCTTGCTTCAAAGCCATTTCTTGATGTTGTGATTTCGGATTGTGCAATTTATGTTCATTCCAAATCGATTTTTCGTACTTTTAAACATTTCCTTATGGAGCACAACTTTTGTCATAAATGCCTAATGTAAACATGGTGGTGCCTAATGTTTTTATGCGATTTTAAGCTCATAGTATATTATTATGTATTAACCACACTTCTTTCCATTCAATTTCAGTTAAGCATTGGCGTTGCAGTCCTCTGTTTGCCCTGGCTACGTTGGGCTCAGCCTAATTTACCCCGTCCGATACGTGTACCTCTGGTCTTTCCCATTGTCTATCTTATTGCCACAGTCTTTGTAACCGTGGTGCCCATGTATGCCAGTCCCGTTGAAACGGGTTATGGCATATTGATGATTCTGTCTAGTATACCTGTCTATCTACTATTTATCGCCTGGAAGAATAAACCAATTTGGTTCCAGAAATCCATGGGTAAGTTTTTCGTATACATAAAGAGCAGACAATGCCCCCCCTGCTGTCCAACGGCTATTTTTTCTATTTCTTTGGCCAATTGATTTCAATTTGATGCAATTTTTTTAGGCGGACTCACACAAATGCTACAGAAAATGATGATGGTAGTGCGTCCCAAAGCGGCGTCCAAGGTTTTTAAGTTTGCTCTTTTATCTTAGTTTTATGCCTGTGATTTTTGACTAACCGAATGCCTGATCTTAGAACTAACTAGAATTACTAATGCCAAGTTTTTTCAATCTTATTTTAAAAAAATGAAAGGACTAAGATGTTTTATACTTCTTTTTTTTTCTATTTTACAGTAAGCATCACCCGTGTACTACAGAAACTGCTCATGGTACTCGGCAAGCAAACGAAACCAGCTCAGGTGTAACAAGTAATTGGAAAGTTGGACATTTTGGATTGGAGGATTCCAGTTTCGGCCAACATGAAATGAAAGCATTTAAAATACATCAAGTTGCATGATAAAACAAACGCTTTTGTGTTGCCAACTACAAAAAATACTACTATATAGATCTATTTTTATATATGTTTTAAGTTTATATAAAGAAATGGAATACAAAAAAAAACACCAAGACTGTGAACTTGTTAAGAGGTCTCAAGTTGTGTGTTTTGTTTTAGATTTGAAATGTTTATGATTAAAAGTATAATATTTTATTAATTATACCGTTTTATCAGCGTATTTTTTGAGAAGTACAAGCAAACTCTAAAGTGAAACGAAAAATTAAAAAAACAAGTTTCAAACATTCAATTTCAAAGGTTTAATAAAGCGAAAGTTCTGCAGGTAATCAAAATCGAAAGATCTAAGTTCAAAGGGAAAAATTCACAATTTTGTACTTGAATCGCTTAATTCATAACTCAATTACCTACTTATTTTAGAAACGGATGTAGTAAACGCGAACTTAACTTACCATCTTAATTCCAGAATCTCGAAGCTTATGTCTGTTAACTTAAATATACTTTCTCGCATTTGAATATGTGAAAACTCTGCATAATTTATTCAGTTTTCAGCATTTGTAGGACAGAATTAATAGAAAACTCTTAGTTCTGAGTCTGTATCTAAAAGCAAGGCTAGAACTGATTTTCTATGTTTTTGTCCACCGAATTGAGTTTTCTAAATGATCTGTTTCTCTGTGCGCCTTAGTCTAACCAAACTTTTTGTGAAACAAGCGCCATCTCTTTCACTGAATCTCTCTCTTCGCTCACGCTATACCACAGCAAAAAAAAAAAGAAAAACTTACTTTTCTCACTTTAATCTGGGAGTGCCCATGCTTATTTCGCAAGTCACGTATTTGCTGAGTTCATATGCGCCTCTCTTTCTATCCGAATTAATGCGTGTGTTCAGCAGAAATCCATGACCAAGTATAAATTTGCAATAATCTTCCCACTGAACTCGAGTTATGCGGCGTCATAATGCCCAATTTGATGTACCATGATACAGAAGCATGTATCAAAGAAATAGTATGCTACTTTAAGGTTATACTGCTCCCACCAACAGCAAAAACTACTAGATGCAAAAGTTTTTTCTGATACCTGATCAATTATTCTGCTCAACAAGAACAAATTTTTTGTTGTTGCACACTCCACACTCCTCATGTGCAATGTCTCTTGCAAATCGAAGGTAACAACAAAGTTGCTTATGCGTATATGCGTATTCAGCTCTCGCCTCTCTCTCTTTTCACGACATACTCTCAAAAAAGAAAATAGGGGCTCTCTTTCTATTTCAAGTAGTTGTTCTTGCTTGTATCAGTGTGCTGCTGATTTGATTAGGAAGGTTGTCTATTTAGTTGTTTTGTGTGACCGACGGAATTTCTAAGGGTTGGGTTTATGTTTCACTGATCGCTATTGTCTATGCGCTTCTTTTTCTTTCACGCCCACTCTCCTTCTCTCTTTCGTCCACAATGTTGGCTGAATACCCTGCCTGTATTTTATCACGGATGATGTTCGGCATTCTGGGGCTTTGGCTGGGCATCACAGCTCTTAAAAAAAGCGTGCTGTTTTGCAAACTCTACTCTTTTTAACCAAACTGTGCGAAAAAAATCAATTCAAAATCGAACCATCTGTATTCATTTTCAGTAATTCCGTTTTTACATCTAGAAACACAAGGAAAGGGTCTAGCCCGATAAGGGAAGGGGTGCGGCCTAAAGTCTGGGATTTTAAAATTTCTTTTATAATTGGATAGATAACTTCAAAACAAACTGATCTGGCCCAATGTTGGGTCATTTTTGTGCCATGTCCTTGAGATATCCTTTTTCATAAGCTTTTTTTTAAATAGAAAAATCTCGGGAGCCAGAGTAGCTAGAGACATGAAATAAATTGCCAGTGATAGAGAATTGATCAAAGTTTTCGAAAATTGGTGACATACACTGAAAACATTTTTTGCTATAATTAAAAGAAAACTTGAATGTGATGGTCTTGGCAGTTCGCGATGGACCGCCACCTTAAAACTTTTCCTGGAATTTCCTCCAACCTTAAAGCCAATTATCAAAAGTTTGAAAAAAATCGAAGATACGCTTCCTAATAAAAAATTCATAGATGAATATATTCTCTGAGTAAAACTGTCATTTCATACATTAACAATATAGTTGGCGTAAACACATGACCTTGTTCAAAATCGTGTAATAATAATGAGTTCGTTTCTGAATTCCAAAGCGTCTTGACTGCTTTTGCTAAAACTAAACAGGAATATTTTTTTCAAATTAATTAAATAAATAAGGGTCGAATTGACATCTTCTAAATGTCTGCTATTTGAGACATAAAGTGACAATTTATTTATAAGTTGGTTATTTGTCAGATAGATAGTTTGATCTAGATGATGTAAATTCGGCTTTAACTGTATTATACTACCAATTTTTTTTTTCAGAGAGAGTGCTAAAAAAAATATTTATATTTATTGGACATATGCGGTCCGTTTTATGGTAAAGAAAACGATGCTCCGATTATGAAACAAACTCTTACTTATTTAATGTGGCTCTTGCAACCTAATGACATATTCGTTGTGGATAGGGGTTTTCGCGATGTCGTTGGTGAAATAGAAGGAAAAGGCTTTAGAGTTCTGATGCCAGCATTTAAAGGGAAAAAAGTTCAACTGGACACCGAAGAAGCAAATGAGTTTTGAAAAATCACCAAAATAAGGTGGGTCGTCGAAGCCGTTCATGGATCAATTGCTCAAAAATATAAACTTTTACATCACAATCTGGACAACAAATATCTCAAAGTTGGTTATCTATGCAGAATTGCTGGGTATCTCAAAAACAAGTTTGAAGAGGTTGAACTCAGATTAAAAATTAGAAAGCAAAATACTTTCTCATTTTAAAAATTGTATGATGGCTCCGAATACTTTGTCTGAAGAAATTGAGCAAGAGCGTTGCAACCGAAGAAGAAGTTTATTAAGTCGATTGAATACATCATAGCTTTTGGAATTTCCAATACTCACGGAAGACGAGCTAAAGGTATTATATTCTGGATCTTACCAAGTGTCGCTAACAGTCTCATACCTAGCAGAAATCCTGAATGAGGACGATAGATGTTTCATTCGTTGAAATGAGTCCCTCAATAATAAAATTCGAGGTTCGCTTGAAGCATATAACATTATAGCATAGATGGCGTAGAAAGTTATTGCTGTAGTTGTCCCAAAGGAAAGAGGACTGTTGGCTGTTCTTCTCATGCTGCAAGTGTGATTTAGCTTAGCTCATGCAAGATATTTATCACGCATTATCTGGCCAGCAGTAATTTTATCAAGAATTTTTGAGTCGGATGAAGCAAATGTTGTCATAACCGAAAATAGTGAAGTTGACGAGTAAATAAAATAAGCAAATATATATTTTTTAATTTTTCATTAGGAAGCGTATCTTCGATTTTTTTCAAACTTTTTGATAATTGGCTTTAAGGTTGGAGGAAATTCCAGGAAAAGTTTCAAGGTGGCGGCCCAACGCGAACTGCCAAAACCATCCCATTCAAGTTTTCTTTTAATTATAGCAAAAAATGTTTTCAGTGTATGTCACCAATTTTCTAATTTTCGAAAACTTTGATCAATTCTCTTTCACTGGCAATTTGTGTCATGTCTCTAGGTACTCTGGTTCCCGAGATATTTCTATTTAAAAAAAAGCTTATAAAAAAAGGATTTTTGACGATATCTCAAGGACATGGCACCAAAATGACCCAACATTGGGCCAGATCAGTTTGTTTTGAAGTTATCTATCCAATTATAAAAGAAATTTCAAAATCCCAGACTTTAGGCCGCACCCTTCCCTTATCAGGCTAGACCCTTTCTAAATTTTAGTTTGTTTTTCCAGTTCTGTTCCAGTGTCCGATTTCTCGTAAGTTCAAGCGAAATCTTTTTTATAGACGATTTATTATTTAGCAATTCTGCGAAATCTCTAATCTTTTTTTTAAAAAACTTTTACCTACTCCCTTTGATCATAGATTGTTCGTTCTTATATTGAGTAAAACGTTTCTAAAAACTGACACTACTTAAGTCGATTTCGGCTGAACTTAATTTTAGAAATTTTCTCGCTTCTCGTTAGTAATAAGTTTAACTGTATTTCTCCAAATTTGCACCCAAAATTTGACACTTGCAACATACTCAAAACAACCAATATTTATGTTAATATCTACACTTAATATTAAATATATTTTTAAATTTAATTTAAAGAATCATTTCAATATCGATGATAACTGCCCACTTATAGTCCTGATTGCATCAAGCTACCTTATGGCCTACGTACAACACAGAACATTGCCTACCACACATATCCATAATAAACGAAACCACATTATTACAATAATTTTATAAATTATTAAAAACAAAAAAACAGATTGTTGTCTCGTTACAAAAAATTCAAATTGTTGTAGCATTTATTTGAAAAATTGTTTAATTGTTGCTTTCAGTGTTTGAGAACAAACAAAAAAATTAGTAAACCGAATCCATAACAAACAAAACTATGCATCAAATAATGTGGCTCAAAGACTCTTACCTGACGACTAGTTTTATTCCTGCATACTGTAACTTGCGAATGTTATTAGCTTTTATCGAACATTCCAAAAGTACAAAGTCTCAAAGTTCGGTTAGTTTGACGAAGGATTCTATATAAATATTTAAAATAGACATTTTTTCCATACAGTTTTTGGCCTTGCCAAGTTCGCCTTGCCTCAAGTTCGAACCCTTAGCCTGCAATCGGGGTTCGTTTTTATAGGTCGGTAAAGCCCTAAGTTTCTCAGGGCTTGATCTAAGTACGGATTTTCCAATCCTCGAACTCTTTGTGTATGTGTGTGTTCCCATTTAGCCTGACTAGATTAGTGAGAATTTCTCACTGAAAAAAATTTTCTCTCAGTTCTAAAAATCTTGATTATTTTCTCAGTGTACTTATTCCATTCAAAATCAGGATAGTTTGGTTTTTAAAGTAGGATCCGTACCTGAAATCAATATTTTCTGAATACTACAAGCCTTTAAAGATTGTATCAGTTTTTTTGTACTTAATTCAAGTACGACTCGTTTCTGATATTTCAATCTGAAGATCGACTTTAATTAATTTTTTAGAGCTCGCTTTAAGCGGGTATTCTCCATGTCGATGCTGATTTTTTGACCTTTTTTTTTTGAAAATCTTATCTGAAGGCTCAAAGAGTTTTTCCAACTCTGGTTTTTGTATTATGTTACAAACAGTATGTGAAGTAAGAACTAAAAACGGGGTTATAATCAGTGTAGATGTCTTTGACAAAATAACGGTGAATATAGAGAATACCCCCTTAATTTTTCGGTGTTCAAATAATAATTGTAAATTATTGACCTCACAAACTGGACCCTCAACCGAACCTCCTAAATCTATAACCTGGCGAAACTAAATCTGAACCGCACCCCCTTTTGTTTGAAATAAGTTATGAATAAAAAAAAATACTTAAGTCACTTTCATAAAAAATTAAACAAATTTTAGATGTATTTTGTATAGTACTACCATATTACGAATATTGCATTGACATATCGCATATTTAATGAAGGTAAAAACTATTTACCAAATTCCAAGATACCACAAATGTGACTTTTAGCCTTGAACATCGCCTGCTTGGATTTTTAATCTTATGATAGCAGATGTGATCCTTTTTTTAGGGTTTTTTTTGGTTTAAGTCTACTTCTATGCGCCTACCGGTTCTGGTCTCAAATTGCTCTGTTCAAATATCTTTATTATTGATCTGGCATCGTATTAAACATCTGATGGAATATTCCATCAGTAAGATAGTCGGTTAAGCTCGACTGTTATATGTCTATTCACAGCGGCCGCAGTTTTAAAAAATCTGTCAAAGTCAAAGCTGCGAGATTTTGTGTTCATAGGAAACACTTAGGCTGACTGATTACACAAAAGTCACAAAGTTCAAGCTATAGCACTGCCTTTTGGTGTATATGGTTATAATTTTTAAATGCTGAAAGCAACGCTACTGAAAAATAGATGGCGCCACTACTTAAACCAAACCATAAGGGAGTTGCAAAACTGACCAATGGAGGACGCTACTACTGCCAGGTCGGGGAGAAATCACTTTCTTTTGTTCATATACTCAACATAGTTCCTCCGACTTTTATCGTTTCTATGACAAATCTATAATTAACGACCATTCAGATAATGCTAATGTCTTTGGGTTCCAGCAGTTAGAAACACTCAAGACACCCTAGCAAAGTCAGGTGAAAGCCTTTGTACCAAATTTTGTTGCATAGTTTAAAATAATTAGAAGGGTACTCGCTACCCCTTAATATCATATGTATGGTATATATATAATTCGCATAATTATTATAACTGAAATTGAACATCTATATGTAACTGTTACACATTTTATGAAGCCGCTAACTATTATGGAACATATTGTTGACAATAATATTGTATTTATAATATATTGTATACTATATTATATGTATATCGCCACAAAATGTGTGTGTGTTTTATTTACAAAAGTTCTTTGACTGGTTGCCTAGCAGGAGAAGAAGAATCCGCAGATTTCCCTCCTCCTGTGTCAACTGGACAAAAAATATTTCTTTCATTTTATTGCTGACATTGAACTTGCATAAATCTCATCAAACTGAGTCTAAGATTTTCCATTTCCTTTTGCTTAAAAGTTTTCATCGCCTTGGTCAGCTCACAGTTTTTGGTGTTCAAATATGTTTTCAGCGTAGAAGCCAGACTGGACTTTTCCACTTCGCTTGATAGCTCACGGATTTGTTGTAAAAGATCTTTGTGCGGACAGTTTATGGGCAATTTTTCCATTTGCAATGATTTAGAATCGCCGCCACTTTCTGTATCCTCCAAATAGAAATCCTCGGACATGTTGCTCAGATCACTGCAGATTTGTAAACTCTTCTGGCGATAAAGTGTTTTATAATGCTGTTTCAAGCTGATCTGAAGTTCCTGAAACTTGGTATCAATGCGTGCATACCAATAGCTCAGACTGTTGTGGTCCTCCTGGGAAAGCGCTATGGCCCGTCGCCTAAGGGAGCAGCTTGTACTTGAGTTGCTTGATCCACCCGCTTGCCTTTCAAACTCCACACCAGCACCACACTTGCTGTGTGCTTGCTTGAGGCTTACATATGCCGTATCGGCCAGTTTTAGCATCTTGCGCAGCCAGTGCAGTGACTCCTTGCCCATGGGTACCTCGAAAAGAACCAAAGTACTTACAGTACGCCTAAAATCAAACGATTCCTTCAAGCAATCCGTAAGTAAACTGCTGTGACTATTCCTGCCCAAGGGTAAACCCTGAAAGAAACTAGACACATCCAGGCGTTCATCGCAGCTGAAAATCTGGAACAGTGAGAAGTGCACCTTATGCACCTTTTGATGGCCATCGCGAAAGACAAACTCCAAGTCCAAATAGTCATCACCTATGCCCCGAGATTTCAGCATACTGTACTCGTGGACAAGCCAGTGGAATAACTCCCTTGTGCTCTGAAGTTGGCGTCCACTTTCGCTGCCTTGTCGTCTAGCCGCTTGAGCCGAATCGCTCATTAGTTGGACCATATCAAACTTTCTCACATCATAATAATCCACCCTGATGGCCTTGAGTCGACTGTTTAACACTTGCATCATCTTATCCACCTCGGCCACCAAGAGACGCGTTATTAAATTTAGATTATGGGTTCTTACGTGGGTCAGGCGCACCAGACAGCCATGACATCGCAGGCGAAATGTCTGATCCATTAGCTCGACTAGCTCTGCCCGCACCTGCGGATCGTGTTCATAACCAATTGAATCAAACTCCAAATGGCGATAGTAACGAGGTATGTCTACCTTAACTGGGCCTTCCTTGCTGTTCTGTATACGCAGTAGCACAGATTTGTTGTCCAGCATTTTCATTTCATTTTCATAGCAAGACTCTTCCACATTGGTTAGACCCTTGCGGGCGGTTTCTGTTAGCGACACCATCACACGGTGGATGCGTTTGTTTGGATTGGAATTCATTTTTGAAGCGATAAAACTTTTCCAGCTTTTGATTTTTTATGAAATTATAAAAAAAAAGAAAAAGTTAAATTTGGAATTTTGATATGAATAAAGATTCAAAAAAATACTACTGACTTCTTTTCAAAAAATATATTCTCAAAAAGCAATTGACATGATCTTTTGAGGTAGATGTCCTCCGCGCGGAGATATGTCGTTTGAAACACGGCGGAGATATGACGTTCTAAAACGTTCTAAAACGTCATATCTCCGCCATTGACCACGGCGGAGGTATGTCGTTTTAAAACGACATATCTCCGCCAGAAAAAAAGCGACATGTCTCCGCCGGCAAAATGTAATGGGCGGAGATATGTCGTCGGAGACATGTCGCTATGCCACCGCAATGGCATCGAACGGTTGTGCCAGAGTTTTTTGATGCAACATTTTTGATCACATTTATTCACGCAACAAATAGAGCACAACAACAACAAAACACAGCTGGCGCAATGGTCATGGGCGTCAGTGTTTCAGCATATGGGTCATTCTTTTATAAACCGAACAGCAAAAATTTTTTTTATTTTTCATTTTAATAAAAAAAATCCGAAACTAGATCTCGACATGCCCACCAAAACGTAATTTGCGGTTTTGCACAAAATTTTTTTTGTTTATTTTATAAACAATTTCAAAAATCGTCAAAAACGAAAAAATTGAAAAAAAAGGGTTTTTTAAAAACGTGATATCTCAGGATTGGTTTATCGGATAGGTCTCAAATTGGCATCGATGGAAAGAATCTTACTGTATCTACTCAAATTATAATTTTATAGATTTTTAAATTATTTATTAAAATTAAATAAATTAAAAAATGCCCATGAAAAAAGCTTCGCCATGCAGTCAGTTTTAAAGCTTTTTGATTGAAACTTGGCACGTGTGCTTTATATTTATCAAGCTTTTCAAAAATGTCAACATCAGGCGGATCGGACGACTATATCATATAGCTGCCATGCCGTGTGTAATGTCCCGCTCCAACAAAGGGGAACAGAAAGAAGATAAAAAAAACCGTGCGACTTTTATGAGGGGCCTTAACACGAAACTCAAAAAACTTTTTGGATCCCTCAACCCGTGCGCACACGCCAAACATAGAATGGCTTTGGCGGGACGTAAAGTCCGAATTGCCTTATTTTGGGCGGAAAAAATATCATTATATCGGATATTTGGCAAAATTAATGTTTTACAAACGGTTCCCGAATAAGAAAGACAGTACTTATTACATCTTTGAGGCAATTGGACACAGGCAACATTTTTTTTTTAAACCGCGCGATTTTTGGTTCATTTATTTGTATATAAAAAAATAATGGTTATTTCTGATCAGGGCTGCAAACCCCTCTAAAATCGGGAGAGGTTCACTCCGGGGTTCGAACTCGTGAAACTTTTTGGGTTCGGGTTCACGGAGCGGGCTTAGAAGGTCAGCGAACCTAAGTTCGGGTTCGAACTGGGGTTTAGAAATATTTTGGATTTTTGCTAATTCTGAAAACATGAATGTCGTTTTAAAACGACATACCTCCGCCGTGATCAATGGCGGGGATATGACGTTCTAAAACATCGTGTTACAACGACATATCTCCGCACGGAGGTATGTCGTTTTAAAACGTCATATCTCCGCCATGTTAAAAACGACATATCTCCGCGCGGAGGTATGTCGTTTTGAAACGACATATCCGCCGCGTTACAAACGACATATCTCCGCGCGGAGATATGACGCTTTAAAACGACATAACTCCGCGCGGAGATATGACGCCTCAATACGACATATCTCCGCCGAGTTACAAACGACATATCTCCGCCGCACATTGGGGCGACATTGGCAAATTCCGCGCCAAAATTTTTTTTTTATATATAGAAAAAGTTTAGTTATTGAAATAGTTTAAAAAGAAAATTAGTCTAGCATATTTGGTTCTACCACAACACGCATTTAAAGTTCACCTTTCGAACTCGATTTTAAGGAATTCATAAAATTGGCATTTTAATGTATGTTCGCAATCGTTTTTCATGAATATGAAACTTTATGCGGATATGTGGCGATTCGAAGTATTACTTTTGACTATTCTTAGTTCATTAGCATAAATTAAATTTTCATACAAAATATTTTTTTTTAATTTTTGGAAAAAGGCCCAAAAAACTAAATTTTTTTAAATTGTTGGACATAAAGTATAAATGTCATTAATCAGCTGTTCTAGCATCTGTTTTGTTTGTTTACTTTCTTGATATTTGGGATTAGACTAAATTTAAAAATTCTGTTCTATAAACAACCATGGAAAATGAAGCAGGCAGTGTTTAATTTAGTAATGTTATTGGCTGACGTGAAATGCCTATAAGAAGCTGGCAAGCCGGATCGGTAGAGGACAAAGAAATTGTTGCCCAAACAAAAAATCAAATTCAGATTCAATTATTCATGGCCTGGAAATAATTAATTATGCATTGCTCCCAATTGGTCAATTAACCGAGGAGGCCCAGGAAGGACGAAACAAAGATTTCAAGCTTTACAGAGAACATTTGTCGAGAAAACGCAGTCGGAAAAAGTGCAACCTCGATGTTCTGAATAGAATGTTCATTACCAGGAAAAAAATACATTAAATGCCAAAATCAGCTTTAGATCTTTTAGAAACTATACCTGATGTTGAACCTGATTATTGAAACGAAAACTATAGGATATACTCTTTCGACTGCGAAAAAATAATTTCAAGTTAGTAATATTACCAAAGAATCGTATTGGCCAGTTTTTAGCTTCCTATGTGTCAAAAAAAATTTTATTCGCAAAAACCATTAAAAACTTTTTTTTAATTGCTAAAAAAAAAATTTCCACTAGATAGATAG